>CAMTDV010000013.1:12742500-13180000 GCA_947069175.1 Scalesia atractyloides
CCCCATCACGTGGCGTGACGCGTTATGTTTCCCAAACTTTTGTGTTTTGTCCGATTTTAGTCCCTACACTTTGTTTTTAGGTTATTTCATGTTGTTTTTGTAACACCCCAAAACCAGGTTTGGTAATCGAACCACGTTAATATTAATGAGCAGGTAAAATACCGTTAGTGGCAAAAGTAACTCGTGAACAAAATAACTAGGAATAATGAACCTAGTTAGTAACATGTAAATAGGTAATAAAACAATGAGTTGTAGCATATTATAATTAAAACTAAACTTGAGGGACCAAAGTTATAAAAAGGGAAACTTGGGTTTTATAAACAAAAAATTAACACACAACACACATAGTGTGTGTGTGTATGTCGATTACCAGGAGAGCAAAGCAAGGGGAAACCCTTGTTCAACCTTGATCCATTAAATTGGAGGGTGAATTAGGGCTAAATCACATGCATGAGCATAAATTTGTGATTATCTAAGTTTGGAGATCATGAGGTTTGTTGTAAATTATGTTTTGGTGATGATAAGTATGTGTATGAACTTAAAGGTGATAACATTGAGTTCAACATTTTGTTAATATAGTGAAATTGATAATGAAATTGTGTGTGTGATCATCATACTTGCAAGTATATGTGAAATACTTGAATAATTTTGTGATTTGAATAAGTGTTCATGAATGACATGAAGTGGGTTTTGATGATATGATGAAATTGATGTTATGTTAATGTTAATAAGTGTATAAGATCATGTTGTCTACTAGTTTGTATGTAGAACTTGATTATATTATGTATTCGGATGAATGTCTAGTCGTATGATGAAATGAGTTTTATATAGAAATGAAAGCCCTTTAGTTTTTAGCATAATGAATGGATGAATTAGCATTGATAATGAAAGCTAAGTTAGCTTGATGTTAATAATAGTTCGAGCTTATCAAAGTGAAAGAAATGATATGAATTTGGTTTGTGAATTTAGTTAAAATGGTAGCCTAAAAATAACGTCAACCGGGTACTTGATGAAATGCCTAAATGAGTTGTTGAACCTATTTGTGCATTTGCATACGTTAATAGACAGTTGACTTTTAAAAGTCAAACTGGCCTATAATAAGATCGAATGGTAATTTTGATATAAAATGCGTAAGGTGGGTTAATCGTGTTAAACGATGACTAATCTAACCATCTTGCGATTGACAAATGATAGTTCGACGCTTGACAAGCTAGGTGAAGCTTGGAAGAGACGGGTCAAACGGATCAAATACCGGGGGGAAGCATAATCGGATGCAAGGTAAGTAAAGCTTACATCTTTTAAGTAGAACATCTACTTATGTATTGATTAAGAACAAGGTTATCTAGTATTTGAAATGAGCCTTTAAAATACGATGTTCTGACGCAAACCGATATGGGTCGGAACAAGTGAAAATGGTAAGAAACTATATTTGATGGTAAAAGGGTAAAAACGGTAATTCGGTCAAGTATTGACGAATAAACAAGGAGTTTTGAAGAGACACTTTATGCTGTAAGCCATAATGGGTCAATAAATAAAAACACGATTTTTAATTAATACGACCCTATGGTGTGAACCATAACGGGTCGAACGAAATAAATGGTAAGTAAATATCCTTTTTACAATAAACATTTTTTGGTTATATCGATATGTAAAAATGGCGAGCCAAGAAATAAGTCAAACGGACAAACAGGTCAAATGGTGATGTTATCACCATTTGAAAATGATATTTAATATTTCGTTTGTTAAGTTTCATGCTTACATGTAAGCATGGCTTGTGGGCATGCATTGCCATAAATTAGTATATAGAATCGCAAAGCATCGTTAACGGGTTAATACTTAGATGCGTGCCAGGTACGTGTAGTGGTCATGCTCTAGATGAGGGTTTGCGGTACGATTAAAGTTAGTCGAGTTAAGGGTGGACACTAGATCACCTCAAGTGAGGTATATCTAGCGTGTGGATAAAACAGCTATTAGAGTCAAAGACATGTTTATAGCGAAAAGTGCATCTGAATGAGTTTATAACATTAAACAATCGCAAAACACGTATTCAATGATTGATTGCGTATAACACAAGTATGAATGTAACACGTATATGTATAAAAGTGAATCTTTATTATGAGGTTAATCTAATTCTCTCTTTATGTTTTTCTCGTATTCTGGTTTGTTAAATTATGTGATATAAAAATTGTTGATGAAATTGGGATCTTTAAAAGTTCAAACTCAACAAATGATTTAAAGAACTAGACTAGTGAATCGGAGTACGATTACAAGTTCAAAACAATACGAAACTATTATGTTTCCTGAAAAAAAAATTACAAAATATCCTCAAATTTTTATTTGATTTTTGACCAAATAAATCGAGTCATCATTATACAATGACATGATCATTAAAATAAAGGATTTTATAAATAACACATTTAAAGATAAAAGAAGAGAATAGTATTATAATAAGCAAGAATTTAGTACTATCTTTTAAAAACTCTTTATAACACATTTAAAGATAAAGAAGAGAATAATAGTATTATAATAAGTGAAGTATTTATTACTATCTTTTAAAAACACTGAAGAGGACATCCTTATATAATAAGTAAGTATTAATTACCATCTTGAAATATGTATACATTATTATTATTATTATTATTATAAGATAAGTCTTATAAATGGAAAAAGTGGATGTAACTCTTTTTTTCTGTTTGTGTGTGTGAGATATAACTCATGTAAGTACTAAGTAGGCTTAAGTGAAGATTTGAGAGGAAAGAGTTGTCAATGTAAATGTGGGGCGAAGGGTTTTGGCAGCGAGTGGTGGTGGGGCATTTAGTAATTAGTAGTTATAATACGACTCGGTGACTCAGTGCTTCCCATCCACCAGTCCATCCTTTTTACATATCTCTCTTTAGTCTCATCACTCATGTTTCACGCGATTCCTCTTTTTATTATCCTACCCTGTTTTCATTATATACCAACAGAAAAAAAAAAAAAAAAAGATTTTGACTTTACTGAAAATACAGTTTAATCCTTTAACCTTATTTTTTCATATATTAAGTTTTAAAAGTTTTTTGTTAATATAATATTAAAAATTGCATATATTGATGTGTTGTTTGTATTTAAAAATGTGGAAGAGATATTTTGAAGGAGGAAAGTCAACTTAAGTTATTATATTTATAACACCAACATCTAACTAGATTAGTTGACAAACATTTTACAACTTGTAGTAAAAAGTTTCGTTACAAATTATAGACCGATTTAACTAGTAAACTTATTCACTGGTTAAATTGTCACTCTTAGAAAACTTGGCAATCCAACCTATGTTGATAGACTGTCCCAACATATTTCAGTTTTGGTAAACACTGCATGTAACTACTTTTACAAGCCATTTTTTATAGTTCCAAAACCAAGGGTAAAATTGTCTTTTTTCTGTGTCGCGTATAGGTCTATGCGAGATATATAGGACATGATATGACACAAACAGACATTTTCTTGGGAATTAGAAAAGGATATACGTTTACATATAAACCTATACGAGTAAGTGTGAATGTCTATTCTTTCTTTTAAAACGGTGACATTTTTGTATTTGCCACTGCACTCTCTAAATTGGAGAGCCCCGTTGGCCCACTCCGATCAGGTTATGTTGTCTTAACCAAGCTCACGCTAGCTTCAGATTTTGGCTTGGCGTTCCCCCGAGAAGCCATACTGCCGGCTACCACCGGATAGTCATGTCACCACAAGAGCAAAAAACTCTCTGACGTAACATGCGGTGGGACGAAAACCTGAGTGGACTAGAGATTCAAACTGATAACGTTGCACAAGACCTAATTCAAATCTTTTATTGGCTTAATTCACCAAAAATGACATAAATAAGGATCGAAATTAAATCTCCTACCATTAGACCATAACCGTTGGATCCGGTGTACAATATTTGAACTTAAACAACATAAGAAAAAAAAGTAAATACAAGGAGTTGTAGTACACGCACCTGCACTGAATGTGGTAAAAGTATAAGCAAGGAAGGCCTGCGGCTTTGACGCTGGCCATTAACCCCACCACACACATTCTTTGGATGCATAAAGACAAAGAGCCTAGTTTTGCCCGACACACAAAGCCCTCCATTTTCACACCTATTTACCAAAATGCCATCAACCCCCACCTTTACGTTACACCGACTTTTTCTCACCCCTTTTTGCTGCCTTATCCTCTCTTTCTCCCAATGACAGTATTGCCCTCGCTCTATTTATCGCTACTAGTGTTGTTGGTAGGGTTATTTTTGTAATTTCGGATTGGGTATAAGTTTTGATGTTTATTCTTAAAGATATGTTACAATGAAGGGTGTCACGACAATACGTATAACACAATGTAACAAGTTACTTTAGTTGTAACTATTTTACAAAAATTATAATTACAAGAAAACAATACAGTTTAGTGTTTCTATCAATAGAAAATAATGTTGAACCCAGGGTACTAATTCCGTTTATGAGAGCAATAATATTGGCGTCTTTGTTTTTCATCTTCATTCTTATAATTAGGAAAACATAGATAACGAACGCTAAACATGTTACCTGCTTCCCATTGTCTGTAATAGAAAAAAAAAAAAACTGTCATCATGAATTTATAAATACAAAGATTCGCTATTAATTATTTAATATGCATTTCTATGCATATATGTGAGTGGAATAAAAAAATAATATTAAAAATAAATAAGTACTATTTAGTCAAAAGATAGAAAATATACGCGAGTTTATTTAAAGATGACCAAAATTTAGGAATAATGTGTGTTCTAAGAGCATTCTCGATTAAATATTTTACTTCATATTTATAATTACATTAAAAAATATTTTATTTTCTTTATTTTTAATTAAATAATATTTTTATACGTTTATCATTATTTTTTCTCCACTTAATACAACTTTCAAATAATATTAAAAAATTATAGGTGTGAAAAGTATCTCCTCCAAGTTTACTGGTAAACAGTAACATAATCTTCTTTTTCTCTCTCCTCTTCTCGCAAATATTGATATGCGCTCACATAAATATGGAGGATCCATTGTGAATGTTTTAACTTACTGGGATAGACTGATAAATCATTGTGAATGTTCTAATGTATGATATAAGAGCATTCACATCCCTTTGTCATTTTATATCCTATAATAACTAAAAATCATACTTTTCAAATTTTGTTTCTTATTTTAAAAAACCTACATCTCATCCACCATTTTTGTCTTTTTACTCACAAACACTTATATTATTGTATTTCTCGTTTTTATACACTTACAGTAATTAGATGGAGAATGAATAATAGATTTTTATATATGAAAAACTACTATAGCTTCTTTTTTTTAAATATACGGCTGGGGTAGAGAACTAGCGGATGGAATGTAGTGGGTTTTAAATAAAACAATAATATTTTAAAGATACGAGAATGTTTGATGGATGGAATGTAAATGCTCTAACACCCAATAAACTTGCAGCTATTCACTAGCCTAGTGGCTTTCAATCTAGGGCTGTTCAAAAAGCTCGTGGCTCATAGCTCACTCGGGTTTAGCTTGGAAAAAGTTCGCTCGATGTGGCTCGGTTTGAAAGTGAGCCGAGCAGAAAGTGAGTCTAGCTCGTCTCGGCACGTAACGACCTGGATTGGCTCGCATACCAGCTCGGCTCGCCTTAGCTCGGATTATTTACTTTTAATATTTTTTATTTTTATATACATTATAAAATATCACAAAAAGTTGATTTTTGTTTATATGTGATTAAGAGTGTAATTTGATATTTATACCATATTTAAAAGTTGATTAGCATACTAATGAACTTATATTGTATTTCGTTGAAATTAAGAACATATCTTATATCCTAAACTTGATTTTGGCTTGTAATGTATTAGGTTGAACTTAATTTGGATATGTCTTTTGAATTATTGAATAATAATTTAGATTATTGAATTTTGAGAGCCATGTATTAATTTTTTTTCAAAATCGAGTCAAACAAGCCGAGCCAGCTCGGTTTAAAACCAAGCCGAGCCCGAGCTTAGATTTCCAGCTCGGTTTCAAATCCGAGCTGAGCCAAACCAGCTCGGTTTATAATCGAGCCGACCCGAGTTTTGCCCTAGCTCGACTCGGCTCGAGAAAACCTCAATCTCATCTTAAAACTATGACTAAAACTATTAGAGCATTCACATCCAAACCCCCCAAATTATATTGGGGGGATTATTTTATGAAAGTGGTTGTAGGTGATCGTAAGTGGTTTTGAGTAGAGTAGAGAAAAAATGTTACTGTTCATCTGTAAATTCGAGGGCACACTGTTCACCCTTTATAATTTTCTAATATATTTTGAAAGTGATCGTGAATGAAAGAGAGAGAAAATGTAATGATAAAAATATTAAAGAATATTATTTAATTGAAAATAAGAAAGAAAATATAGTAATTTTTAGCGTAATATAGGGTAAAATGGGAAGTTGGATGTGAATGCTCTTAGGACCCTGTAAAATATTGTTATAAAAGCACAATCCGTGATCTTAGTGGTATGGTGCTTGTGCTTCGCAAAATTCATCTTGGTTTAAATCTTTACGAATGCAGATTAGGAGGGAAAATGTTGTTAATAAAAAGCATTCGTTTAAAAACATGATATCCTATAAAGCAAATTATACCCCGTGCTTCGCTGCGGGTGCAGCGTGGAAGACATAATGAGTGTTAAGGAACACAAAAGTGGGTCGCGCCTAAACACGTAATGTCGGTAGACATAATGAACGTTAAGGAGTTGACATATTTCTCCTTTCAAGTATTTTTACAACTAATAGCATTTGCAAGTTAGCAGCAAAAGTCCTTATACAACACTCTACATGTTACTACTAACAACCAAAAAGACTAAATTTTCCCTTAACGACATATACATATCTGTGGCGGCCTCCCTCCAATCATGCACACTTAGCATTGTGCTTAGGTTCTCATGCTAGAAAACTTGCCACAACTCCCTGCGATTAACGGGTCAATAAATTTTAGCACAAAAACAAATAGGTCAAAACTTGTCGACATGCATAAAACCTTCTAATATATTCAAGACAAAAACACATAACGGGTCAACCCAAGTGTATGTTTTAGAACGAACCCATTTTGATCCATAACCCGCCTAACCCAACTGATTCATAGGTTAACATCAGTTTTGAACTATGTTAGTTCACAAAATGGACAACCAAAATGGTCTGTAAAAAAAATCGAACCATGAGGAACAAAATTATATTTCAGAGTTTTTGTATATAGATTCGCTATAAAAAAAACTTTCTATATCTCTACCAAATTGACAAAAGTCCAGCAGAACACATGCATGTTATTGCATCAGCATACTCCGGAGGAACCTACACAACTTTTGTAAAACTTCTACTATGAACCTAAAATTCAAGTTATTAGTAATCATCCGAATGCAAACACTCGTCCACAAAGTCACTCACAACATATGAATTAAATCAATTGGATATAAAACTCGGTGAAATTAGAGGTGTTCATTCGTTCGGTTATCACTTTATTCAAACCGAAAACCAAAGCGAATCAAATTAAACGAACAAAACTGTTGGCCAATTTTGGTTTCTGTTTAGAGCCAACAAAAATATTACAATCACTTTATGTCTTGATAAGTGCGACCAATAGAGGTTTCATTTTCCTCATAACTACAACAATTCAACAAATAAATATAAAGTATTGAGACTTTCACATACAAAAGTGCTTTATTTCATGAATAGATGAACCATAACACTACAAAGCATGTTAATTGAAAAAGCCCCTGATTAAAATATAAAGTTCCCAGTTAACATTAAAATGAAGATTACAGAAAGAAACATATAGGCTTTCTTTTGATAATGTTTAATATACTATATTTGTTTACTGATGCATCCATGTTCCATGTAATTTGATTTGTTCAGTATTTTAAAGAACAACAACTTCGAACCACACATTCTTTAACATAAATAATCTCTATTTTATGCATAAATAGGATAAAACCCTAATTATCAAAAGTGATTTATGGTTATTACAGGGTTTATTTGAATATCTGAATAAGATCTGAGAGTCGATTTGGAACCTGATGGGCGGCGTTGTTGGGAAGACAGCAATCGGTGTGGAAAGATCGAACATCTCCCCCTCCGCCACAACCTCTCCCTTTTCCCGATAACAACGGCTGATGATTTGTGCCTAAAAATGACGAAATGGAACTCAAGTCTTACCGGAAATTTATAGACCCTTACGTAGACGAGCGGCTAAACGCCAGAGTTTAGAGAGGGAAAGCAATTAAGATGGATATCAAAACTGGATTCAAGGGCAACCACTTGACGTCATGGTTGAATCTGCCGTAGTGGCGGTGGCGGATACACCGGTGGGGAGGTGAAGCGATTGGAGTAGAGGAGTCCTCCCCTGTCTCGTATATGTCTCTTCCTCTCTCACATGTTATGTGTAGGTGTAAGATAGATGATGTAAGGATAAGAGAATGTGTCAAAAAAGTAGAGATGGATGAAGACGTGGCAGTTTAAAAATAGCTACAGTAACTCAGAGAAACAAACCAGCTTCGCTGCGGGTGCAGCGTGGTAGACATAATGAGCGTTAAGGAACACAAAAGTGGGTCGCGCCTAAACACGTAACATCGGTAGACATAATGAACGTTAAGGAGTTGACATATTTCTCCTTTCAAGTATTTTTACAACTAATAAGCATTTGCAAGTTAGCAGCAAAAGTCCTTATACAACACTCTACATGTTACTACTAACAACCAAAAAGACTAAATCTTCCCTTAACGACATATACATATCTGTGGCGGCCTCCCTCCAAACATGCACACTTAGCATTGTGCTTATGTTCTCATGCTAGAAAACTTGCCACAACTCCCTGCGATTAACGGGTCAATAAATTTTAGCACAAAAAGAAATAGGTCAAAACTTGTCGACATGCATAAAACCTTCTAATATTGTGCCTAAAAATCGAACATCTCCCCCTCCGCCACAACCTCTCCCTTTTCCCGATAACAACGGCTGATGATTTGAGCCTAAAAATGACTAAATGGAACTCAAGTCTTACCGAAAATTTATAGACCCTTACGTAGACGGGTGGCTAAACGCCAGAGTTTAGAGAGGGAAAGCAATGAAGATGGATATCAAAACTGGATTCAAGGGCAACCACTTGACGTCATGGTTGAATCTGCCGTAGTGGCGGTGGCGGATACACCGGTGGGGAGGTGAAGCGATTGGAGTAGAGGAGTCCTCCCCTGTCTCGTATATGTCTCTTCCCTCTCATCACATGTTATGTGTAGGTGTAAGATAGATGATGTAAGGATAAGAGAATGTGTCAAAAAAGTAGAGATGGATGAAGACGTGGCAGTTTAAAAATAGCTACAGTAACTCAGAGAAACAAACCAGCTTCGCTGCGGGTGCAGCGTGGTAGACATAATGAGCGTTAAGGAACACAAAAGTGGGTCGCGCCTAAACACGTAACATCGGTAGACATAATGAACGTTAAGGAGTTGACATATTTCTCCTTTCAAGTATTTTTACAACTAATAAGCATTTGCAAGTTACCAAGCAAAAGTCCTTATACAACACTCTACATGTACTATAACAAGCAAAAAGACTAAATCTTCCCTTAAACGACAATACATATCTGTGCGGCCACCCCCAACTTTGCACACTTAGCATGTGCTTATTTACTCATGCTAGAAAACTTGCCAACAACTCCCTATGCGATTAACGGGTCAATAAATTTAGCACAAAAAAAATAGGTCAAAACTTGTCGACATGTTAAAACCTTCTAATATGTGCCTAAAAATCGAACATCTCCCCCTCCGCCACAACCTCCCCCTTTCCGATAACAACGGCTGATGATTTGTGCCTAAAAATGACGAAATGGAACTCAAGTCTTACCGGAAATTTATAGACCCTTACGTAGACGCAGCGCTAAACGCCAGAGTTTAGAGAGGGAAAGCAATTAAGATGGATATCAAAACTGGATTCAAGGCAACCACTTGACGTCATGGTTGAATCTGCCGTAGTGGCGGTGGCGGATACACCGGTGGGGAGGTGAAGCGATTGGAGTAGAGGAGTCCTCCCCTGTCTCGTATATGTCTCTTCCTCTCTCACATGTTATGTGTAGGTGTAAGATAGATGATGTAAGGATAAGAGAATGTGTCAAAAAAGTAGAGATGGATGAAGACGTGGCAGTTTAAAAATAGCTACAGTAACTCAGAGAAACAAACCAGCTTCGCTGCGGGTGCAGCGTGGTAGACATAATGAGCGTTAAGGAACACAAAAGTGGGTCGCGCCTAAACACGTAACATCGGTAGACATAATGAACGTTAAGGAGTTGACATATTTCTCCTTTCAAGTATTTTTACAACTAATTAGCATTTGCAAGTTAGCAGCAAAAGTCCTTATACAACACTCTACATGTTACTATAACAACCAAAAAGACTAAATCTTCCCTTAACGACATATACATATCTGTGGCGGCCTCCTCCAAACATGCACACTTAGCATTGTGCTTATGTTCTCATGCTAGAAAACTTGCCACAACTCCCTGCGATTAACGGGTCAATAAATTTTAGCACAAAAAGAAATAGGTCAAAACTTGTCGACATGCTAAAACCTTCTAATATTGTGCCTAAAAATCGAAACTCCCCCTCCGCCACAACCTCTCCCTTTTCCCGATAACAACGGCTGATGATTTGAGCCTAAAATGACAAATGGAACTCAAGTCTTACCGAAAATTTATAGACCCTTACGTAGACGGGGGCTAAACGCCAGAGTTTAGAGAGGGAAAGCAATGAAGATGGATATCAAAACTGGATTCAAGGGCAACCACTTGACGTCATGGTTGAATCTGCCGTAGTGGCGGTGGCGGATACACCGTGGGGAGGTGAAGCGATTGGAGTAGAGGAGTCCTCCCCTGTCTCGTATATGTCTCTTCCTCTCTCACATGTTATGTGTAGGTGTAAGATAGATGATGTAAGGATAAGAGAATGTGTCAAAAAAGTAGAGATGGATGAAGACGTGGCAGTTTAAAAATAGCTACAGTAACTCAGAGAAACAAACCAGCTTCGCTGCGGGTGCAGCGTGGTAGACATAATGAGCGTTAAGGAACACAAAAGTGGGTCGCGCCTAAACACTTAACATCGGTAGACATAATGAACGTTAAGGAGTTGACATATTTCTCCTTTCAAGTATTTTTACAACTAATTAGCATTTGCAAGTTACAGCAAAAGTCCTTATACAACACTCTACATGTTACTACTAACAACAAAAAGACTAAATCTTCCCTTAACGACATATACATATCTGTGGCGGCCTCCCTCAAACATGCACACTTAGCATTGTGCTTATGTTCTCATGCTAGAAAACTTGCCACAACTCCCTGCGATTAACGGGTCAATAAATTTTAGCACAAAAAGAAATAGGTCAAAACTTGTCGACATGCATAAAACCTTCTAATATTGTGCCTAAAAATCGAACATCTCCCCCTCCGCCACAACCTCTCCTTTTCCCGATAACAACGGCTGATGATTTGTGCCTAAAAATGACGAAATGGAACTCAAGTCTTACCGGAAATTTATAGACCCTTACGTAGACGGCGGCTAAACGCCAGAGTTTAGAGAGGGAAAGCAATGAAGATGTATATCAAAACTGATTCAAGGGCAACCACTTGACGTCATGGTTGAATCTGCGTAGTGGCGGTGGCGGATACACCGGTGGGGAGGTGAAGCGATTGGAGTAGAGGAGTCCTCCCCTGTCTCGTATATGTCTCTTCCTCTCTCACATGTTATGTGTAGGTGTAAGATAGATGATGTAAGGATAAGAGAATGTGTCAAAAAAGTAGAGATGGATGAAGACGTGGCAGTTTAAAAATAGCTACAGTAACTCAGAGAAACAAACCAGCTTCGCTGCGGGTGCAGCGTGGTAGACATAATGAGCGTTAAGGAACACAAAAGTGGGTCGCGCCTAAACACTTAACATCGGTAGACATAATGAACGTTAAGGAGTTGACATATTTCTCCTTTCAAGTATTTTTACAACTAATTAGCATTTGCAAGTTAGCAGCAAAAGTCCTTATACAACACTCTACATGTTACTACTAACAACCAAAAAGACTAAATCTTCCCTTAACGACATATACATATCTGTGGCGGCCTCCCTCAAAACATGCACACTTAGCATTGTGCTTATGTTCTCATGCTAGAAAACTTGCCACAACTCCCTGCGATTAACGGGTCAATAAATTTTTGCACAAAAAGAAATAGGTCAAAACTTGTCGACATGCATAAAACCTTCTCATATTGTGCCTAAAAATCGAACATCTCCCCCTCCGCCACAACCTCTCCCTTTTCCCGATAACAACGGCTGATGATTTGTGCCTAAAAATGACGAAATGGAACTCAAGTCTTACCGGAAATTTATAGACCCTTACGTAGACGGGCGGCTAAACGCCAGAGTTTAGAGAGGGAAAGCAATGAAGATGTATATCAAAACTGAATTCAAGGGCAACCACTTGACGTCATGGTTGAATCTGCTGTAGTGGCGGTGGCGGATACACCGGTGGGGAGGTGAAGCGATTGGAGTAGAGGAGTCCTCCCCTGTCTCGTATATGTCTCTTCCTCTCTCACATGTTATGTGTAGGTGTAAGATAGATGATGTAGGGATAAGAGAATGTGTCAAAAAAGTAGAGATGGATGAAGACGTGGCAGTTTAAAAATAGCTACAGTAACTCAGAGAAACAAACCAGCTTCGCTGCGGGTGCAGCGTTGTAGATATAATGAGCGTTAAGGAACACAAAAGTGGGTCGCGCCTAAACACGTAACATCGGTAGACATAATGAACGTTAAGGAGTTGACATATTTCTCCTTTCAAGTATTTTTACAACTAATTAGCATTTGCAAGTTACCAGCAAAAGTCCTTATACAACACTCTACATGTTACTACTAACAACCAAAAAGACTAAATCTTCCCTTAACGACATATACATATCTGTGGCGGCCTCCCTCCAAACATGCACACTTAGCATTGTGCTTATGTTCTCATGCTAAAAAACTTGCCACAACTCCCTGCGATTAACGGGTCAATAAATTTTAGCACAAAAAGAAATAGGTCAAAACTTTTCGACATGCGTAAAACCTTCTAATATTGTGCCTAAAAATCGAACATCTCCCCCTCCGCCACAACCTCTCCCTTTTCCCGATAACAACGGGTGATGATTTGTGCCTAAAAATGACGAAATGGAACTCAAGTCTTACCGGAAATTTATAGACCCTTACGTAGACGGGCGGCTAAACGCCAGAGTTTAGAGAGGGAAAGCAATGAAGATGGATATCAAAACTGGATTCAAGGGCAACCACTTGACGTCATGGTTGAATCTGCCGTAGTGGCGGTGGCGGATACACCGGTGGGGAGGTGAAGCGATTGGAGTAGAGGAGTCCTCCCCTGTCTCGTATATGTCTCTCTCCTCTCTCACATGTTATGTGTAGGTGTAAGATAGATGATGTAAGGATAAGAGAATGTGTCAAAAAAGTAGAGATGGATGAAGACGTGGCAGTTTAAAAATAGCTACAGTAACTCAGAGAAACAAACCAGCTTCGCTGCGGGTGCGGCGTGGAAGACATAATGAGCGTTAAGGAACACAAAAGTGGGTCGCGCCTAAACACGTAACATCGGTAGACATAATGAACGTTAAGGAGTTGACATATTTCTCCTTTCAAGTATTTTTACAACTAATTAGCATTTGCAAGTTACCAGCAAAAGTCCTTATACAACACTCTACATGTTACTACTAACAACCAAAAAGACTAAATCTTCCCTTAACGACATATACATATCTGTGGCGGCCTCCCTCCAAACATGCACACTTAGCATTGTGCTTATGTTCTCATGCTAGAAAACTTGCCACAACTCCCTGCGATTAACGGGTCAATAAATTTTAGCACAAAAAGAAATAGGTCAAAACTTGTCGACATGCATAAAACCTTCTAATATTGTGCCTAAAAATCGAACATCTCCCCCTCCGCCACAACCTCTCCCTTTTCCCGATAACAACGGCTGATGATTTGTGCCTAAAAATGACGAAATGGAACTCAAGTCTTACCGGAAATTTATAGACCCTTACGTAGACGGCCGGCTAAACGCCAGAGTTTAGAGAGGGAAAGCAATGAAGATGGATATCAAAACTGGATTCAAGGGCAACCACTTGACGTCATGGTTGAATCTGCCGTAGTGGCGGTGGCGGATACACCGGTGGGGAGGTGAAGCGATTGGAGTAGAGGAGTCCTCCCCTGTCTCGTATATGTCTCTTCCTCTCTCACATGTTATGTGTAGGTGTAAGATAGATGATGTAAGGATAAGAGAATGTGTCAAAAAAGTAGAGATGGATGAAGACGTGGCAGTTTAAAAATAGCTACAGTAACTCAGAGAAACAAACCAGCTTCGCTGCGGGTGCAGTGTGGTTGACATAATGAGCGTTAAGGAACACAAAAGTGGGTCGCGCCTAAACACGTAACATCGGTAGACAAATGAACGTTAAGGAGTTGACATATTTCTCCTTTCAAGTATTTTTACAACTAATTAGCATTTGCAAGTTAGCAGCAAAAGTCCTTATACAACACTCTACATGTTACTACTAACAACCAAAAAGACTAAATCTTCCCTTAACGACATATACATATCTGTGGCGGCCTCCCTCCAAACATGCACACTTAGCATTGTGCTTATGTTCTCATGCTAGAAAACTTGCCACAACTCCCCGCGATTAACGGGTCAATAAATTTTAGCACAAAAAGAAATAGGTCAAAACTTGTCGACATGCATAAAACCTTCTAATATTGTGCCTAAAAATCGAACATCTCCCCCTCCGCCACAACCCTCTCCTTTTCCCGATAACAACGGCTGATGATTTGTGCCTAAAAATGACGAAATGGAACTCAAGTCTTACCGGAAATTTATAGACCCTTACGTAGACGGGCGGCTAAACGCTAGAGTTTAGAGAGGGAAAGCAATGAAGATGGATATCAAAACTGGTTCGAGGGCTGTAACATTTATGTAAAACGGGTCTCAAAACCCGCTTCGTTTAATAATTTTAGTATTTATTTAATAGTTCGTTACGCATTTATTAATCTATTTTATGATTTATGATTAATAAAATAAATTACATAATTAAAATAGCAATTAGTAAAAGAATAAATTAAATTAAACCGTTATATAAAGAAAATAATAAAAGACTAAAAACAAAAGGAGTAGCCGGATTCGAACCCTGATACCCTCACAACTCCACACGCTCAAAACACCACTAAACCACACACACCTTTATGTTTAAGTTTGAAAACAAATTAGTTATATAATAAAAACTAACCCGAAAAAAAACCCTGCAAACTCAAGTCCAGAACCTGCAACAGCCGAAGCAAAATCAGAGCAATCAAAGCTCAATCAACGATTCTTTTGAAGAAACGTGTGTAACTGATTTTGAACATCAGTTACAATCTCAAAGTTCGAAATCAATTTGTTATGTAACCGACGGAAGTTACTGATTTGTCTTGAAAGTGTGAATGAATGTTTGAATTGAAACCGAAAATTTTTAACTGGCTGAATACTCTATAAATACCCATCAACACATTTCACCGACACTCGCACACTCATTCACTCAATACCTAAACTTCACGGAAGAACTGCTCTATATCGAATTGTCGGAATCCTTCATCATTCACCAGAAATTGGAACCGGAGATATCATAATGCTCCGGTAAATCAGTACAATCACCCTGAACCTTTTATTATCATTTGTTTATTGATTCATGATCATTATCAGTTAAATCAGAATAGAGGGGTTATCAGTCGAGTTCAGTTCTTGGTTAATTAAGTTGAAGAAGATGAAGTTTTTTTTAGAATATATGTATGATAAATCTTGATGTTTTAATCGGGTTAGACATACGATCCAGCGGTGGACAGTGTGCATTACACAAACGATACTTGGTTCGATCCTCGAGCATCATCGATCCACTAAAATAAAATCCATTTTTTTCTAAACCAAATTATATCGCTTTACAGTAAGATATTATATACTTTATAAATTCTGTTATGGACGGGTTAGACTCCCAGCCCAGTTGGTAGGGTTGGGTGCATCACGATGTACTGGTCGAGAGTTCGAGTCAAGTTATAAGCAGCCGGTTCGTTTATTTTAAAATCTTTTTAAATTAAGCAATTTATGAAATATTCTA
Source organism: Scalesia atractyloides (assembly GCA_947069175.1). Classification (NCBI taxonomy): domain Eukaryota; kingdom Viridiplantae; phylum Streptophyta; class Magnoliopsida; order Asterales; family Asteraceae; genus Scalesia; species Scalesia atractyloides. The sequence continues at coordinate 12,758,706 of CAMTDV010000013.1, forward strand.
ATAAGTATATAAAAGTAATTAAAATCAAATTCCTTACGGGTTATACACGTAGCTCAGTTGGAAGAGCTGCGTGCACGTAAACGGGAGGTCACAAGTTCGAGTCTCACCACACGCTGCCAAATATACCATTGAACCGGTCAGACCCCTTGTCAGGTCTGACAAGGTTTTTTATTACTTTATTATATTTTATTTTTATTTTTATATTATTTTTGCATATAGATTTTAATTAAATCAATTTAAAACACTTAAGGACACGATTTTGTAAGTTTAAAAATCCCAATAAATACAAAAAAAATAACCTAAAAATCTAACAAAAAGTATTAAATCAAAATATTAATTTTTATATATTTATCGAATTATTGCGTTATTATTTAGGTTAGTCTCCTTCGTCGATTAAATCCTCAATTCGTGCGCACTCTTCATCAATCAAGGAAACGCACCCACTGTGAGTGAATTGTTACAAATTCCTCTTTTTATTCATGTTTTGGGGTGTATCATGTGTCGTTTACATATTTCGTTTATTCAAACACTTGTGCAATTACTATAATATGATCTAACATGCGATGTAAATATTACTTGTTGTATTGCGTGCTTACATTTTTGTCAGTTGCGTGCAATTCATTCATTAGGCCCATCAGTTCCTCGTTGGAGACGAGTTGAGCATCAGGTGCCTCATTAGATCGGCTCCGTTTGATTGAGCCTTAATCTCATTGTTCATCATTTGTTGTGCTTGTGTGTTCACTGATTGATATTATGTGGTTTGTGGTTAGATTTACATATGCGTATACTCATATTTGGTTTATGCACATTTTTATTTAATAACCAAAATAAATAATTCTTTCCAATGTTTAAATAAGATTCACTCGCCAACTTTTGTTGACCCAAAACCCTATTTTTACACATGATACAGGTGGACAGGTTGAAGCAAGGAACACATAGGGATTGGCTTTAGAAGAAAAATAAAGAGTTCATGAATGTTGTGTTTAGAACATGTTGTGCTTGTATTTTTATTGTAATTTATTCTTTAAATTGGAAATAATAAATATGAAACTTTATAGTAAATGTCATGAGCTTTGATAAAACCCAATCATGCCCCGACTACCATTTCCGCTGCGGGTTAGGGTGTGACAGATTGGTATCAGAGCTTTTGACTATAGGGATATAGGATAGGTTATTAGACCATTAGAGCCTATACTATAGTCGATTAGATTTTAATTGCTTATGTGGTTACATGCAAACTCATGATGTTTATTTGTTTCGTATTTGTTACACACACAAATGCATGCAAGCACTTCCACTATCATTTTGTGTGATACTTAGTGAGTTATACATATTGTCAAACATAACATGTTTACATATACATTCATCACGCACATTTCAATTGTCGCATATTTAAAGCATTCTCATGTTTCTTTATTCAAGATTTTTGTGATGTTTTCATTTTTCAATCTCATCAAAGTGAGTTGGGCATGTAGTAACTGGAAGGGTACGAGTACCGGTAGTCGAAACGTCCTGTCTAGGTTGCCATTCGTATAAATCAAATATAACGGACTAGTTTGCCTACCTGGGGACTAACGATGAGAGTACGAAAGACCTAATAGGCCAAAGCATGCCACACCAAACGTCGTGTGAACTAACCCCACTTTGAGATGTCACTATGTCTACACCTGGACACCCTCCGACTTTATACCTTGCAATCATGTTTTACGATTTTCATTCGGGTAGCGCAAGTGTTAACAGGCCAACACCAATATGAACCCTACCAGAGCCCAGTAGTCATGGGGGCCCACATGACTACCAAGGCCAAGTATGGAGACATATGGGGGCCCAAACATGAGCAAAAGCCCAAGACATCCTATGGATGTAGCAAATTTATTTTTTTCTTCATTTGTTTTATGGATGTTCATTTTGTACGACACATGACACCTATATGTCAAACTCATACTCTCGATACGTATTCCTTGTAGATGTCTTATAGTCACTCTCGTAGAGGTAGGAGATCAGGAAAATCCCGCGAGCGCATGGCTGCTCAAATCGCTCAACAAATGGCCGCCGTAATTCCCAACATCGTAGTTCAAGTCCAACAAGCCCTTGCCGCTAATCCCATCAACCCAATCAATCAAGAAGGTCAAAATGTTGTCAACCCTCCCCCAAATACCACCAAGTGCACCTATAAGAACTTCAACTCATGTGATCCTCCAAAGTACGAAGGTATTGAGGGAGTCACTGCTCTTCTTCGGTGGTTCGAGGAGATGGAAAGTACATTCCTCAACTTTGATTGTCCCAACGTCCGCAAAGTGCGCTATGCTACTGTACGCTTGTATGGAGTAGCCCTCACGTGGTGGAATGCTGAGCAGGGCAGACGAGGCGCCGAGGCCGCTGTAGCCCTAACTTGGGAAGAATTGAGAGAGCTTATGACTAGACGTTTATGTCCAAGAAGTGAAATTAAGAAATTAGAGGATGGGTGTCACACCCCGACCCGCAGCAGAAAAGGTGATCGGGGCATGATTGGGTTATCATCGAAGCTCATGACATTTATTATAATGTTTCATATTTATTATTTCAATTTAAAAGAGATCATACAATCATATCAAACAAATACAACATGTTCTATTCATCCTTCTAAACTTCATTATTTTTCTTCTAAGGCAAATTCCTATGTTTTCCTGGCTTCATCCTGTTCACCTGTATCATATGTAAAAATGGTTTTTGGATCAACAAAAAGTTGGCGAGTGAACCTTGTTAGAAAACATTTATTATTTATTTCTGGTTGTATTTAATATGGAAAAATTGTGCAATATTCATATATGAACAAACGTAAATAAACATACCATAACAACAATTAGCATACGATATCAAACAACAACAAACAATAACATACATTAACAAACCAACAGCATACAATCACAAACCATTAGTATACGATATTAAACAACAACAAACAATAACATACTTTAACAAACCAACAGCACACAATAACATATCAACTTGCATAAATATATAACATAAATGAAACTGTGCGATCAAGGCTCAATCAAACGGAGCCGATCGTATTGCATGTACTGAAAATGAAAAATGTCTGTGCGATCAAGGCTCAATCAAACGGAGCCGATCGTATGTTGGCACGCCAGGTTCACGCTCATAATGTAATGGGGAACATGCTCAACGCTCATAATGTAATGGGGAGCGGCGGCCTATGAAATTGCATTACTGAAAATAATAAATTAAATCTACGCAATAATCACACAAACAGTTTACATAGGCAGGATACACATTTATTCATGATATGATGTATGCACAATGATTTAAATATAATAAATAGTAAGACACATGATACACCCCAAAAACGTGATTTAAACGGGGAATTTATAGAGATTCACTCACAGTGGGTGCGTTCGGTGAATGATGATGAATGCGCACGAGTTTAGATGATTGATCGTCGAGGAATAACTAACCTAATTAATAAAGAAAAAGTAAGGTAAATAAATGGATTTTATTAACAACTTTAATAGGATTTTTGGATATATTTTTGTGAGTTTTAGGCTAGTTTCTAACCTTAAAAATGTTATTTTTAAGTATTTTTAATTGATTTTTAATAAAATAAATAAATAAAAATAATAAAAAAAATGTTGACTTTTTGACCGTTGACCGTTGACTTGTTGACCGGTTTATTGTGTGTATGTATGCGCCGGGCAGGACTCGAACCCGAGACCTCCCATACGCGTGCACGCAGCTCTACCAACTGAGCTACGTGTCTAACCCGAAATATTTCTGTTTTTAATTATATTTATACACTAATTCAATTAATCCGAAATTTATTTATTTTTAAAAGGGTTTTAATGTATCAGACCGTGTCGTCAACAGGTCTCGAACCCGGGACCTGTGACTTAATGTTACACACAGTCCACCGCTGGACTGTGTGTCTAACTTGGTTAAAATACAGATTTTTATTATACTTAACATCTAACGGAGTTAACCCGGTTCAGTTTTAAAAAAAAGGCATTTTATTACAGCGAATGAGGTTGGGACCGGAATCGAACTCGCGACGTGTATGTATTTATGTGCACACAGTCCACCGCTGGACTGTGTGTCTAACCCGTTTATAATTCCGATTTTAAATAATCTTATAACATAACTACTTCGTCGTCTTCGTTCAAAACTCAGGCAACGGTTATCTATCTGTTATTTGTTAAATTCGGTTAATGAACAAGATGAACAATTGAAAAGTATTGAACCGAAGAGTTTAGGGAAAGAAAGTACCGAACAGATCGTCTTCTTCAGAAAATCCGGCGAAGCTCGTCGGCTCTGTTTTGGGAGCTCCTTCTGTTCGAGTTCAATATTTAGTTTGGATGAAATAGATGTGAAATTGAACCATTGAGTAACAATTATCAGTATGTTTGATTGATCATACCGGTTAACAGCGGGTTTCCGAAAAATCCAGAAATTTTCCGGCGAAAATAGAGAATCCGATAACGTCGTCTGGGATTGATTCTGGGTGATGGATTAATGTTAGTAAGGTTCTAACAATTGACTGAAACAGTAAAGTCGAGGTATCTTACCGTTTTGAGGTGAGTCTCGATTTTCCGGCGACTTGCAGAAAATTCTGGCGATGATCAGAAAGTAATTCCGACGACCAGAAAATAGAATAAACACGAAATTAGAAGCTCAGGGAATGAAATTGAATCGCGAAATGAGTGTTTTGTTGAAGAAATACCAGAATGAATGTTTTCGGTTATAAAAACCAAACATCACCTGAATTCAAGTTCATTAACGACTGAATTGATTTAAGATGTCGGTTTTATCGGTTATGATCAAGATTCCGCGAGCACTCAAACGTCTTGGTCGGTTTGAAAGCCGATATCGGTTTCAGTTGGCACATCAGGTTGATTCTCAGTTGAACATTTGATTTAATTGCTTCCCAGAACTCACAAAAAGATCAAGTGGCGGAGTGGTTATAAGTGTGTGAGTTAAGTCTTTGTGTAACCCTTGGCTGACCCGGGTTCGAAACCCGGCAGCAGTATTTTATTTTTATTTCATTATTTTTAATAGATTTTCAATAATAAATTTATATTCTAATATACTTATTAATTATGTATCGTTTAAAATTAATTTGGGCATTAAATACGCAACGAAATTTTTAACTGGTTGTTCGGTTAATAAACAAAGCGGGTTTGGTAAATCCGGTTTTTGGCGGATGTTACAATGGGTTCTATACCTTGAAGCAAAAAGAGGGAGATCACATAAACTATAACAAGAAGTTCCTCGAGTTGAATCAAGTGGTTCCAAATTGTTTCACACCTCTCTACCGTTTGATCGAGCACTACATTCGGGGACTTCCTTCAAAGATTCAGGACCCTGTGATAAGTACTACACCTGCAACTTTGGAAGCAGCAATAGAGCTAGCTACAGAGCTCACTGAAAACCATATTAGAAATGGGGACTTCAAGGATGAGAAGAAGAAAGATAAAACACCAACCGAAACCTCAAACCCAACCCAAACTGAAACCTCTCCTCAATTCACTACCAAGAGAAAGCGAGACGGATAAAATTTCGCTGTCACTCAAAGCAATCAATCAGCTGCACAAGCCGTACCTCTCCAAGCTATCCCAATCACTCAAGTAGCACCCAAATCTGCTTACCCAAATAAGAAACCTTACATTGGCCCTCACCCTCAATGCAACACTTGTTTTTATCACTATCAACCCACCATACCCTGTCGATCGTGTGCTAATTGTGGGTGTTATGGTCATCTGAGTAAATCTTGTCGTACTCCCCAAAACCAAGCTTCACCCCATGCTCAAAACATGATCAAACCCTATTAACAACCTCAATACCCCATAGTTCCATATGTTCGAGCTTGCTTTAATTGTGGCGACCCTACCCATTTTAGAAACATGTGCCCTAGATTGGTTAACATCATTAACGCCTAAGCTCAAGCAAACCCAGTTAACCAAGCAAATCAAACAAACCCAACACCTCCACCAGCAAGAAGAAGAGCTTACAACATCAACGCCAATCCGGTTGAAGTCAATAACGGTGCAAACGAGCAACCTAACTAGCCTTCCATCACCAAGAGTCAAGACTCAGCTCCAACCGTCTAGTTTTTAATGTTTTCTATAAATCTCAACCTTTGTATATCCCTGTTTCAATCTGGGAATTTATGTATCCAAGAATTTTAATGCTAATTGATATCATTGTTTTATTACATGTCTCTACTCATCGATTTAAAATTCCATGTCATCATACATCACAACTCACCTCGTCTCATCATTTAAAGAAGTTGGGTCGTGTCTCACTTGTTCATAGACTGACCCCTTCATCATAACAAACGAGAGAGGTATCGTCGTCATTCAGTCATGTATTCTTTCAGGTTTGAGACTCAAGCTTTGGCTGTTGTGTTTGTTTATGTTTAGTAGATTTTAGAGTCACATAGAACTAATCATAACTTACTGACAAAACCAATGAAAATTTAACAAGAATATGGTGGATACGCTGCTGGTACTTCCTATATATAAGTATTCTTGTCAAAGGATCAAAAGCATTCTCAGGCGGTTATGAGAAATTCCGTGTAGGTTTTAATATCGTCATGGTTGAAGTTTTTGTCTTGTGATATAATTTTATCTATTCAACGCATCAATTCTCTCAAAGCTCTTATGCATGAGTTCATATCCAGTTAATCAACTTTGTGTATCAACGCTTCTCATCTTAGGCATCAAAAAGCGATTCCTGTAGCAGGGTATTCAACCCTTACTAGGAACGTTACCGCCTCAATCAATATTTAAAACCTCACACTCCTCTGGTTATGTAAACGTCAAAATCCAAGCATCATACCTCTCTTTTCTGTTAAGAGATATTCAGATTTTAGTCAGAGTACGTTGAGAGTCAAACACGAAAACTCAATGCGCGAAAAAAACCCGCACATTTTCCCAGTTACAGCTACTACTTAAATTTCGGGATGAAATTTCTAAAAGTAGAGGATACTGTAACATTTATGTAAAACGGGTCTCAAAACCCGCTTCGTTTAATAATTTTAGTATTTATTTAATAGTTCGTTACGCATTTATTAATCTATTTTATGATTTATGATTAATAAAATAAATTACATAATTAAAATAGCAATTAGTAAAAGAATAAATTAAATTAAACCGTTATATAAAGAAAATAATAAAAGACTAAAAACAAAAGGAGTAGCCGGATTCGAACCCGGATACCCTCACAACTCCACACGCTCAAAACACCACTAAACCACACACACCTCTTTATGTTTAAGTTTGAAAACAAATTAGTTATATAATAAAAACTAACCCGAAAAAAACCCTACAAACTCAAGTGCAGAACCTGCAACAGCCGAAGCAAAATCAGAGCAATCAAAGCTCAATCAACGATTCTTTTGAAGAAACGTTTGTAACTGATATTGAACATCAGTTACAATCTCAAAATTCGAAATTAATTTCTTATGTCACCGACGGAAGTCACTGATTTGTCTTGAAAGTGTGAATGAATGTTTGAATTGAAACCGAAAATTTTTAACTGGCTGAATACTCTATAAATACCCATCAACACATTTCACCAACACTTGCACACTCATTCACTCAATACCTAAACTTCACGGAAGAACTGCTCTGTATCGAATTGTCGGAATCCTTCATCATTCGCCAGAAATTGGAACCGGAGATATCATAACGCTCCGGTAAATCAGTACAATCACCCTGAACCTTTTATTATCATTTGTTTATTGATTCATGATCATTATCAGTTAAATCAGAATAGAGGGGTTATCAGTCGAGTTCAGTTCTAGGTTAATTAAGTTGAAGAAGATGAAGTTTTTTTAGAATATATGTATAATAAATCTTGATGTTTTAATCGGGTTAGACATACGATCCAGCGGTGGAGGGTGTGCATTACACACAAACGATACTTGGTTCGATCCTCGAGCATCACCGATCCACTAAAATAAATTCCATTTTTTTCTAAACCAAATTATATTGCTTCACACTAAGATATTATATACTTTATAAATTCTGTTATGGACGGGTTAGACTCCCAGCCCAGTTGGTAGGGCTGGGTGCATCACGATGTACTGGTCGAGAGTTCGAGTCAAGTTATAAGCAGCCGGTTCGTTCATTTTAAAATCTTTTTAAATTAGGCAATTTCTGAAATATTCTAATAAGTATATAAAAGTAATTAAAATCAAATTCCTTACGGGTTAGACACGCAGCTCAGTTGGAAGAGCTGCGTGCACGTAAACGGGAGGTCACAAGTTCGAGTCTCACCACACGCTGCCAAATATACCATTGAACCGGTCAGACCCCTTGTCAGGTCTGACAAGGTTTTTTTATTACTTTATTTTATTTTATTTTTATTTTTATATTATTTTTGCATATAGATTTTAATTAAATCAATTTAAAACACTTAAGGACATGATTTTGTAAGTTTAAAAATCCCAATAAATACCAAAAAAATAACCTAAAAATCTAAACAAAAAGTATTAAATCAAAATATTAATTTTTATATATTTATCGAATTATTGCGTTATTATTTAGGTTAGTCTCCTTCGTCGATTAAATCCTCAATTCGTGCGCACTCTTCATCAATCAAGGAAACGCACCCACTGTGAGTGAATTCTTACAAATTCCCCTTTTTATTCATGTTTTGGGGTGTATCATGTGTCGTTTACATATTTCGTTTATTCAAACACTTGTGCAATTACTATAATATGATCTAACATGCGATGTAAATATTACTTGTTGTATTGCGTGCTTACATTTTTGTCAGTTGCGTGCAATTCATTCATTAGGCCCATCAGTTCCTCGTTGGAGACGAGTTGAGCATCAGGTGTCTCATTAGATCGGCTCCGTTTGATTGAGCCTTGATCTCATTGTTCATCATTTGTTGTGCTTGTGTGTTCACTGATTGATATTATGTGGTTTGTGGTTAGATTTACATATGCGTATACTCATATTTGGTTTATGCACATTTTTATTTAATAACCAAAATAAATAATTCTTTCCAATGTTTAAATAAGATTCACTCGCCAACTTTTTTTACCCAAAACCCTATTTTTACACATGATACAGGTGGACAGGTTGAAGCAAGGAACACATAGGGATTGGCCTTAGAAGAAAAAAAAAGAGTTAATGAATATTGTGTTTAGAACATGTTGTGCTTGTATGTTTATTGTAATTTATTCTTTAAATTGGAAATAATAAATATGAAACTTTATAGTAAATGTCATGAGCTTTGATAAAACCCAATCATGCCCCGACTACCATTTCCGCTGCGGATTAGGGTGTGACAAGGGCAACCACTTGACGTCATGGTTGAATCTGCCGTAGTGGCGGTGACGGATACACCAGTGGGGAGGTGAAGCGATTGGAGTAGAGGAGTCCTCCCCTGTCTCGTATACGTCTCTTCATCTCTCACATGTTATGTGTAGGTGTAAGATAGATGATGTAAGGATAAGAGGATATGTCAAAAAAATAGAGATGGATGAAGACGTGGCAGTTTAAAAATAGCTACAGTAACTCAGAGAAACAAACCAAAACTTACTAATTAATATATATATATTAATGTATATATATAAGTTCAAATGCCATTTTAATTGCTTGTAAGTAAAGCTATTAAGGTAGGAAATAGAATGTAAAACCTGGTGCAAACAACGGAAGCAATTGAAGGAATTCAAATGGCCTGAGGACTAGGATCAAAAATTTTGTGACGATGATGTATACTTTACTCCTTAATTTCATATAAGTGTCATATCAGTTGTTTTTTTTTTATCCCATCTTAAGGAAATGGTTAAACCTTGTTAACTCTATCTTACCTATCATTTTTTTATTATTTTAATATTAAATATTTAAATTAAATACAAAATAAATAATAATAATAACAACATTTCATTAACTTCTTGGCTAAAATAAACATTGATAATAAATATCATTAATTTCTTAAACTTTTTTAGTCTAAGTTAATATGTTAAATAAGGGAGGTTTTAGCACCCCTTAACATGGGAAGAAAATGGTTTAAAAGACATGTTAACTTGTCATGTCATAGTTAAAACCAATTAACTTAGAGTACACCCCAGAGCATTAAAGCATAGAGATGTTTATCAAAATCAACAAAACCTAATAAATATTAATAATTATCAGGTACTTATACTAACCCTAATTGGACAAATTAAGAAGCGAAATATTAATTAGCATTTATAATTAATAATATTGTTAATCTTGATCTTGAGTCTTGGGGGCTTCAATCACCAGTATCTAAACAACCCACAGGTAAATAAGAGAAAATTTCCAAAATCAATTAGTTGGTTTCCAAATTATGATGTCAATCATGGTTATAGTAAAAAGAAAATGAAGGTTGTGTCTGCGAAGAAAAGAATTCAGTTTATTTAATCTAAGTTGAAGTTGAAGAAATGTTTATCTACGAAACAATAGAAATTGTCCACAGCATTTCACGTTAAGAGCAAATCATGCATAGAAAAGTATTTTTACTAGTAAAAACCATAGGAAAATGAAGGTAACTTTTTACCTCAAACAGGAAGTCACTAAACTTAGCATATTTCAAATAACAATATACCAAATTAAACAAGTTTAAGGTGAACCTAGACATGGGTCAAAATTGTGTGAGTTACGTCAGCAACATATTTCACTTAAAACACATATTAGTCAACTCTATAGGCAACATATTAGTTAACTCAATAGGCAACATACGTGGGTGGACAGTAAAATTAAGCCACTTTAAGCAACAATGTGAATTATGCTTCTGCCCCAGTTTTTTTGGATTATAAAAACCCTTTTCTAATCATTCAATTGTTAAAAGTGCATTACTATTATCAGTTTTGACGAAGGAAACTATCAAGAAACAACTCATATATAATGTGACATCAATAATGTTATACATATTTTTTCAAGTATATTTACCATCGTTTCATACTTTTTAGGGTTTTATCATTAGAAAACTGATAAACACATGTTTTTAAGCCCCTAGATGAAAAGAAGTGTAAAAGACCGCAAAATAAGGAAAATATCCGGAATTCAGAAGATCCTAGTAAAATACTATATACGCACGTGCTAGGCTATAGGCATGGTCGTGCATCACCAAGAAGTTAACATAAAGTCAAAAGTCAATCTAATATGATCAACAAATGTGTTGAAGCATGACTTTGGAGGAAAAAGACAACAAAATTTTAATCTGAATTTGGAGCTCAAATGTGGTGATGTACCACCTTTGTTTACTTTGGTAAACATTGGGTAACATCCCTAGAGGTGTTCCAAGTGATAAGAAACAAGAAAAGATGAATAAAAATGAAGAGAAGTGAAGTGAAAGCTCACTTGAACATTTGAAACTTTCTGGTAAAACTTAGAATTTTTTAGAGATTTGGGATCTTTGAGAGTGAAATGAGGATGTGGAAAGTGAAAATATGTTAGAGGCGACTTGGTTTTATAGTGGGAAGTAGAGTTTAAGTTTAAAGAAGGTTAGAAAGTGATTGGAGAAGAAATGAGGTGGAAAACGGGTCCTATCCGCGAGCTCAATAACTTTCTGTCTGTCAGACCAGGCTTGTGGACCGTAAGCCTCTGGCCGTTCGGTCTGTAAGGCCTTCCAGATTTTTTTTTTTGTATTTTGACCCTTGTTGCTTGGTTGTTTGTTCATTTATTCAATTTCTTTGATATGTTAAGTGTTTTATGGCATTATGAGGTACGTATAAGCATAAATGTGTATGAACAATATTCCGAACATGAAATAAATATAAAGTATCATTCGATTTCGTATATAAAACACGCATTCGTGATTGATTATGTATTATGTATGTATGAATAAACATCTATGAAAAAACAAGTAATTTCTATTATGATCAAAGTCTCGAGATTAAAATGATTGAAATAAAATATGAATACAAGCTTTCTAAAAATAGAAAGTATGAAAATACGCACATGGATGAATTATTTAAAGAGTATATTCTTTTGTTAATGTTGTATTTTAGTTATAGTAATGTTTGTATTAAAAAATTGATTTTGATTGATTATTTCATTCATTATTACGGTTTTCATAAAATTTAGTGTTCTTAATATAACTCTCCATTATATATATATATATATATATATAGGAGATGGATTATGAGAAAACTAGTTTCAATGAGAAAACAAAAAAAAATTAACTAAAAAGCCTAACAACATATCAAAAAAAAATTATTTTTATTTTTTGAATTTTTTAAATAAAAATTGCTATATATAAAATGTAAAAAAATTTCAAAAAAAAAGTTATACTGCACATGTGCATTAATATGAAAAAGCCTAAACCACCTAACTCACCCTCCATCGATACCCCCAAAAACCTCCCCCCACCCCACCCCCACCCACCCTCCCCACCCCCCACCCCCACCCCCACCCACCCTAAAAAACCTAAACACCCCCACCACACCCAAAAAACCTAAACCCTCTCCCCTACACCAAAAACATAATCCTAAACCCTCCAAAAACCTAACCATAAAAGCTAAACTAAACTCAAAAGTTAGATCTAAACATATAATACATATGTGCAACACATACACATAATGCACATGTGCAATACATATATAATGCATATGTGCAGTACAAGGTTTTTTTTTAAAAAGTTTTTTATACATAAAAAGTAGTGATTTTTTATAAAAAGAACTGTAAAAAAATTGATATGTTTTTAGGCTTTATATATATATATATATATATATATATATACATACATACATACATATATATACATAGGAGGGAGGAGGGTTTAAATGAGAACGCTAAATATCGCGAGAACCGTGAGAACAAATGAAAAAACCACTAGAACTTGGTCAAAAACAACTGAAATTCAAAATTTCCTTTTACACTTGTGATTATTATTCGAATACAATTCTAGAAATTTAATTTACACATTTAAATTTACTTGAATTTGGAAATAAAGAAAATTTACACACGTGTAAGTTTGCCATTTACACATGTGTAAATTTGTTATATTTACACATGTGGAAAAAAATCTAATAATAGTGATTTTGAGAGGATATTTGAATTATTTGATGTTGTAATTTCTTTTTTTGATGTTGTATCTTAATTAAAATGATAATTGTATTAAAAAATGGTTTTGATTGGTTTTCTCATTCCTTCTCACTGTTCTCGCAATATTTAGCGTTCTCAAAATAACTCTCTCCTATATATATATATAAAGAGAGAGAAAGATATGTCAGAAAAAATTGTTGAGAAGAAAGTAATTTAAGAATATAAAGAATAACTTGACCTAATAAGAATGCTTTTTATTGGTGTATTTAGTGTCCCTCTAAGGGTATATGGATAATTTAAATAAATAAATTTAGTACTCAATTGTAGGTTATATTAAATGCGTGTTATATGTGTAAAACAAATTTTAATATGTGTTGCATAAGTTTTATATGTGTATGATAATTTTATATATGTATAAAATTAATTTCAACAGTTTTTCTAGATAGGATGATCACTGTTTGTTTCGATACGAGCATGATAAATTTTATTACATGTAGAATAAATGTTTTTTACTCATTAATTAGCGAGATAAGGATTGATGGTTACATTATATACTTAATAATAAATAATAATAAGTAATGGTTACACCAAAATTTTCAAAAGCCTTTTGAAAATGAAATTAAAATAAAATTAAATTATGTACTATTATTTTCTAGATAGATGATTAATGTTTGTTTCGATACGAGTATGATAAATTTTATTATGTGTAGAATAAAATGTTTTTTTTTACTAATTACTTAGAGAGATAAGTATTGATGGTTACATTTTATACTTAATAATAATAATAATAACAATAATTAATAACTAGTGGTTACACCAAATTTCAAAAAGCCTTTTGAAAATGAAATTAAAATTAAAATAAATTAAATTGTGTACACTATTTACAAATTTGCTACTATTATTTATGACTCATGATTTTATCAATATAGGGTGAAGATTAATTCTGCCTCTTCTTATATTAAAAACTCTTTTTAAGATATCTTTATATATAGATTAAGAGTTGATTACCAAGTCAAAAACTTCTAAAATATGTAAAAAGTCTATATATACATTGTGTTTTAAATTTTAGGTATGATGTTTTAGATTCATTTAGCATGATATTATACTCGAAAAACTAAACACAACAATTTAAAAACACAACGAAATTTCTTCTAGGCATAAAATTTAAAACACCATACCAAAAAATTTAAGCAGTTTGTTTTAAATTTCCTGCATAGGATACATTTCATTGTATTGTAAATTGTTAGTATTAGTGTTTTTTTCATATAAACCATGTCAAAAGAATCCAAAATATAATTCCTATAATTTAAAACAAAATGTCTCCGTGGACTTCTCACATTTTTAGACCACACGGTGTGGGCGTGGAAATCTGGCATGGTTGCCTCTCCATGTCGTGCACACCAGCCCGTCGATGGCGTGGAGGGCGGCGTGGACGTTTGGGCGTTGGATTCTTCACCGACGTGGTGAATAAGATGGTGATGTGTTGGGTTGTTTTAATTGGGTGGTGGGTTTTTTTATTTGATTTTCCTTTTTAAATATAAAATTAATATAAAATGTGTATGCCACGTGTCACACAATGCCACCCTTTCATGGCCGGTCCCACTCCGCCCTTTTTTGCACAAGGCCACTCATCTGACGGCTGCTGACGTGTCGTCCACATGTCGCATAACGCCACATTTTCAAGTGCCCACCCCACTCTGTATAGTCTTAGGAGTTTTAGATATTGTAGCCGAACTGTACCATATATATACAGGGGTTGGTTCTAGTACATAGTGCAGTTAACCAAAAAAGCGTAACTAACAATGAGAAGACGCGATGTGGCACAATAGATTTTTATGGGCAATTAGGACTGTAAACAAACCAAACGAACACGAACAAAGCCTTGTTACTATTACTGTTTTGCCTGTGATGACGATGATTAATTTTGTTAGGATTTGGTTAGGGTTTAGAAATGAATTCAGGAGAAGTGTAGGGTGAGAGGATAGTTGTTGTGTGAGTAGAATTGATGGATTTATGGTGTGGGGTTAGTGGCGGTCTCCGCGGTGGTAGAGCTCCGACAAGTTTGAGACAGGAAAAATATGGAAGGTTGGTTGGTTGTTAATTGTGGTTTGAGAAAAAGGGTGAAGATGAGTAGAAGAGCATTATTAGTTTAGGGTTTTGATGGAGAGATTAAGTAAAGGTGGTTGCAGGTGGTGGTTATGGTGGAGCTCGGTGGTGATACGATGGTGCTGTTGCAGGTGGTATGAAGAGGAGGTGAGGGGTGGGATGGGATTGGTATTTAAATTAGTTTTTGTTATTTATTTATTTAGTTTTGTTTTGTTTTTTTTATCCAAAAGGAGATGTGCTTATAATTTATATTTTTTAATTATTATTTATTGATGGTAAGGGTATTTTTATCATTTTACTTAGACTTAACCGGAAAACTTAACCTCTATCTATGTCAGGGACTATCCGAGTAACAAAGAGTAAAACCATAGGGAGCAAAGTGTAATTTTTAAAAGTTGGGGACTATATGTGTTATTTTACCAAAACACAGGGACCATCCGAGCATTTTACTCAAAATATAATTTCTAAAACATAATGTAAGCATTTCCCCTGACCATCTTTCATTACGTTTTGGACTGGCTCGACATTCATTTTCTTTTATATATTTTGTTTGAGGTGGTCGGTTGTGTTTGTAAATCCATTTCGAGTGTCGTTTGGGTTTCGGGGAGTATTTCTTGTGTTTATTTGGGATTGGTTGTATGTGTCATATTCAAGTGCAGGACGATAAACACAGCCTTGGTTGAAGAAGTTAGTATTGAAGGGATTGTTCGGGTTGTTTTGTAGATCTTGGTTCGGCATTTGGTTTCAGTAGAACATGTTATTTGGGTCGTTCGATTGAAGGGTTTGGAATATCGAGTTGTTTGAGTCTGCATGGTTGAAGAGTTAAAGATTGGTTAAAAATGTGTGAATATGAAAGATTGGAGGTAGAAGATGAAGATGGTGAATTGTGTGGAAAAAAAGTTAAGATTTCTTTAAAATATAGATCTTAGATAAAAAAAATTAATTTAAGAAGCCAACGATTACTTTCCCATCGAAATTTGCAATCTCTAATAGTCACAAAGCGTCCAATGCCCATGAGTATGTATGTTAAGAATGGGCTTGGTCACACCTTCTAGAAGCGGTGTTTAGCCCCTCACAACGCTGTTATGGGTTTGAACGTGACCCCATAACACTCAGACTTAAAACAACATTCGATATACAATTTTTTTTACCAAGAATCCATGTTACATTAATTTTTTAATTAATCAATATACACTAACTTCCCACTAACAAAATTTATACCTATATTTTTTTGTTACATCGAAATAGAAGATAAACGGGCAACAAGCTACGTCGCTACCCTATAATCGTTTGATTGATTTGATATGGGTCACATTAACTAAACATAACATTCATAACCACCTAGTAGTATAACTTTATAAAATTCCGTTAAATAATACTGTTTATGTAATATTTCCTTAACAGCAAATCAGTGAATTATAATTTAAAACAATAAAATTAATATATTATTGTTATGAAAATAAATGAATTAAGAAGTGTCATTTTCATACGATCAAGTGACCAATGTCAAGTCATCCCTTCAAAACAAAAGCACGTGAAGTTGATCTTTCCCTGTCTCTTTGGAAGCACCTTTAAAGTAAATAGTCCATATTTCTTTTGTATATACTAACATACTATGTCCTTAATGTGTATGTATATATACATATCTTTAAAGTTAATATTTTCTATTAAAAGTTGATATCAGCAATTCAAAGGCGTGGATAACATATAAGATGACGATTAAATAATTGTCAACTATTGTGTTTAATAAATAATCAATATTAAATAGAAGACAATGAAGATCACATAAACATGTTAAAAGGGTCATGCAACTCTCCACTTAACTATATTTCTCTCTATCATGATATTATCAAAACATTACGTGTAGGCGCATTAGTTCTTGACTTCATGTAGTTATTTTATTTAAATTAGATTTATATTTGTAACATCGTACCCTGATTGTATATATATTATACAAATAGTTATTAGTTACCACATAGTGTGTGTTCCCGAAAGCATACTAAAAGTACGTTACATGTGAAAACTAGTTCATTTCGTATATGAACAATTTAAATCTGAGTCTTTTTTTAATTTTAAATCTGAGATATTAATTGATTTATGTTTGTTATTATTGGTCTTAAATAAACTCCTTTTAAGAGCATTCGAAATTATACTCCATCTTTATCTTTATAATTATATTAAAAATTACTATATTTTGTCTCTCATTCCCAATCAAATAATAATTATTTTTATACTCTTCTTGTTACCTTTTCTCTATCCTCCACTCAAAGTCACTTTTAAAAATATTAAAAAATATAGAGAGTCATTAGTGTTTTCTCTAAATTTACTGATTAACAATAACATTTCTCTCTCCACTAACAATCATTCTATATAATATAGAGACTCTACTCACATAAATTTACAGACTCCAATGTGAATGCTCAAAGTCATTAATAGTCTTGCAGTATATAAGTTCAAACACTACTTTGTACTTTCATTTTTTTTGTTTTTAATCTAAGTGGTATCTCTTACAAAAAAAAAGTATATTGGATTTAAATAAGCACAATTTTTACCAATTAGTCGATATCACTCTGAACTTTCGATTTCTACCACATCACTTCCAACTTTCAACTTATTTTCCTCTGACACTTCTAAACTAACTGAACCATAACCCATTTAGTTTTTTGCTGATTTGGCACTTTGTTTGGTGGCATGGCAAATTTTGATGACGTGGTGGCTGATGTGGCAGCTGACGTGGCATTTTTATGATGTGGTAGGTGACATGGCATTTTTGATGATGCAGCATTTGACCCCAGCTAACTGGGTTATGATTTAGTTAGTTTGGTAGTGCTAGAGAAAATAGGTTGAAAGTTGTGAGTGGTGTGGTACAAATCGAAAGTTGAGAATGATATCGGCCAATCGGTGAAAGTTAGGGTTATTTAATCCAATATCCCAAAAATGTGTTTTATTCGCGGTATCATTGGTTAGCAATATATTGGTGTTTCTTGGTGAGAGCTGGCTACAAAGTCCATTTTTCCACAAAATATAAAAAGTTATAAAATATCATAATGTCAATCATAAAATATACTCAAAACCCACAAATAACAAAGTGAAAATTAGTGAAACGCCATATTTGTGGGTTTTGTGTTGTGCTTTGGATGAAAAGGTTTTGATTATTCAATGACTAACATTAGTGTGTTTTATATTGATTATCATATTGCGTTTTATGTTGATAGTTCTACGATAGTGTGTTTGATTTTTTATGGATTGTTAGGGTTTCGATATTGTGTTTTAGTGATCTTCACTTCGTTATTTGTGGGTTTTGAATGTGTTTTATGGCTGAAATTGTAGTGTTTTATAATTTTGTACACTTTATAGTAAAATGGACTTTATAGCCGAACCCCACCCAAATTGATGTCTATAGTTTTTTCGATATGTCACAATTATAAAATTCCTTTAATAATGTGATTCATAACTGATAAATTTATTTTTATGGAACATTATACTTATTTTACAAAAAAGTAGTTAACTTTAATCAACATACGTATTAGATTAAACGAAAACTTATACGAAAACGGAAAACTTTAGTGGTAATCAAACCATTATGTTAATCCATAATATATAAATTATTATTAAGGATCTGATGCTTGGATTTACAAATTTTTAATTAAATTCAAGAGTTCCATTTTGTTGCAGGCAATGGGAATTTTCAGGAGGGCAAAAGGGCACATCTCATCAACTCATCAATTTTGACCAAATGGGGTCAATGTAGGACCGTCAATTGGACACCACCTTTACTTGGACATGGGCAAATTGATTTTGTCTTGGGAAACAATAATAATATCGATAATTATATTATCTTTACATGTCGGTGTTTATAAAATGTAAAATAAGGTTTATAACTTAAGATAGTGTGTGAACTACCATTTACTTGTTAAAATGCATACCTACATATTATACCAAATGGCCTTTGTTTGTTGGTATCCAGATGAGTAAAATGCTAAGGTTAAGAGTTTTGAGTCTTGTGATGAACAACTGTGTAGATTTATAATAGAGATTGTTTGTTAATAAAACACATACTTTTCATTAATTTTCAATAGTACAAGTGTACTAAAAACGCCAACTGGTCTGATCGAGTTCAGGATTAGAGTAGTGGTTAAGTCATAATGTCGGCTACATAATCGGACCGATTGAGTTTATTTGAATCAGTTAGTTAGTTAGTCGGACTGGCATACAAGGGCAGGTGATCGTACCATGTTTCATGTTTTTTTTTCTTTTGTTACAAATTTGACACATCCTAAATCCTTAAATCGAAACCTTCAATACGGGTCGTATAGTCTTTTCAATTTCCAATAAAGACTTATGTGTCAGATTTTGTCTGGTTGACTGGACCTATACGCGTAGTATAGGTCTATACGGGTGTATTAGATGAGTTTTTTTACAAAAATTTCTATAAATTTATCTATAAAATATTTTAAAAAAATTATACCTTATACAATCCTTAGCAATCGAAGACATTCCTCTCCTAACAAAATCAACTTTTGTGGGGAGTCGGTTTAGAGAAACTCTCCACCCGAAAACTCTACTTATATATTATATATACAACATTTATGGTATATTATGGTTTTTTTCTGTGTGTGACTAAAAATATAGTATAATATAGGTTTGGTACATGTATCGTATAGTATACTATAGTATAGGTGAAGTAAGTATGAGCATATATGTGTAGTAAAGGTCCCATATATGCTTATAGGTGTAGTATAGGTATAGGCATAGTGTAGAATGGATGTAGTATATATATATATATATATGTATAGTATAGGTGTAATATAAGACCTCGTATAGTCCTATATGTGTAGTGTAGATCTCGTATATGCTTATAGTTGTAGTATAGATATAGTGTAGAATAAATGTAGTATATTTAAAGTATAGGTTAATATAAAACCTCGTATAGACCTATATGTGTAGTATAGATCTCGTATATGCTTATAGTTGTAGTATAGGTATAGTGTATAATAGATGTAGTATATGTATAGTATAGATGTAATATAAGACCTTGATAGACCTATATGTGTAGTATAGATCTCGTATATGCTTATAGTTGTAGTATAATATAATATAATATAATTAACTATATTATTGTATATAATATTTATTATAAAAATTTTAAAAATGTTTTTTGTATAAAAAATAAAAGAATTCTTTTATTAAACTTTTGTTAAAACTATGATTAAATGTATAAAAAATTGTAAAAAACCAATGTAATACGACCCGTATATGCCTATACGACCCGTATAGGTCCAGGCAGCCATCGGACAAAAACTGACACATACATATTTAACTTTTAACTTTTGTATCTGTACGACTTGTATTGAAAAAGCAAATTATACAGATAAATTGACTGATGTGCTAATAAAATTCCCCTCTTAAAGTCCCATGTAAAATTAGTTTACCACTTAATACTACACATTTTTTTACCTAGACTTTATATTCACACAAAACGAATAAAGTATGTATATTTTTTTTAAATTACTTATAGACTTAATTACTTTTTCATCCATGTGGTTTACTAAAAATAATTATTAAAGTCCATTAATTTAAAATTATCAAAATTGTATTAGTGGTTTCGTTTGTTTAAATTAGACCCACTCCCGTTAACATCATCCAACTCACCGTTAAGTTTTTGATGAAATAACTAAAATATCCACTTGTCTAATCCATTTCTCCCTTATCTTTTCTCTTTTATGCTATACATGCCACCGTCAACAACCACCACCATCAACCACTACCATCACCAACAGCCACCCCTATTACCATCAGACTACCATTGTTGCAACAACCTCCATTACACCACTTGAAACCATCACCCCCTCTCTCTACAAACCAAACCAAACCCACCCTTCACCCACTACCTACAGGATACAACTACCAGTCACCATCGAAGCACCCACTACTGTCGCACATCACCATCGTAACTGGCCACACACCAAACCCTAACCTACAAGCAACACTTACCACCGGAAATCACTCCCACCACCGTCACCCTCACTACTAACTTCAACCAAAACCACACTGTCAATAACCATCTCCATCACCCATTGTCAATTATATAATTTATTATTTTTTTAACCTTAACAATAGAGGCGTTATGCTCATTTCACATAAATTTAATAGAATAATGGATGAGGTTAACAGAAGTGGGGCTAATTGAAACAAAAATGAAAACACTGGTACTATTTTGACAATTTTTATACTAATGAACTTTAATAGTTAATTTCAGCAAGCCACATGGTGTGACATGGATGAAAAATGTAATTAACTCTCATCCTGTTTTTAAATCATTTCGAGCAATGAAATAGTAAGATAATCATCTAATGACATTTTCGGTTGAATAATATTAACAATGAACGAATTGTTAGAAATGTTTGTGCCTGTAAAATTACTAATAACACGATATGATATCCTGTTAATGTGATTGAAATGAAAAAATGTTTTAAACAAGGATGATCTTTTTCTAGGTATGCATGTTAATGTTTAATGTTACGAGATGAACGAATGGTTAAACGGGGAATGTATTAACTTGAAATGTGAATGGTAAGGATTTTGAATGTAAGTGAACGGTTATGGAACCAATGATATGTACAAGGGACTGGAAAGGGTAAAAGGGAATGAAAAGTCTTGCATTGATTGCAAGCAAGTATGGTATAATCCTGTAAGTGTTGAAGGCGGGAATGGTAAACTCTACACTTGTTGCATGTAGTAGGAATCGTAAAGACCTATGTTTAGGAAAGGCATGGGCTGTAAAGACCTGTATCAATTGTAGGCGGGAATGGTAATAAGTTATAATAATTAAGTTATGATTTTATGAAATGAGTGACAAGATTATTAATGTTTTAAAATTTCTCTCTCTTTTTTTTTTTTCTAAACTAATTATTAGAACTCACTCAGCAAAGTTAAAGTTAAGTCAACGTTTTAGCATGTATGTAACTACAATTAGGTATATGCAGGAGATATGATGGTTATCCCCTGGCATGGTCTTGAAGTTACCTAGCTATGTAGTTATGATTGGACCGTTGAAATTGATTATCTGTTTTGTGTTGTTTGAATTAGGATGGTTGTATATTTTGCGTTGCTTTATAAAATTTTAGTTTAAGAAATGTGTGTGCTATGATTTACCAACTACAAGGTTTTCCAGGTTTGGAGCCTATTAGTGGTCGAACTGTAACCTCGGCTACAAAACTGGTTTAATTTGTCCGACCGATATTGTTTGAGTTCAGTAAAAAAATACTATAATAGTAATAAACTACGTTTCAGTAAACATTTGATTATAATGTTGATAGAAACTAGAACCATAAAAAACGACTATCAGTAACAAACCAATGTTGTTTGGCCAATATCGTTTGAGTTTGGTAAAAAAAAATATTTACTTTCAACACAACTCCGTTTATATTTGGATCATAATCTTGAAAAAATGAAGCATAAGTACGTATTTATATTTATAGAGTTAGGATTCGGTACAAATAATACATAACATACAAATAGACTTAAAGTAAGAAGTGAAGGTGGATTTTTTTTTAATTTTAATTTTTTTCCTATCTTATTAAGCACGTAATTTAGTCTGATACTATAAAAAAATTTTGCATTTACACTTGTAGTAATTACCCTAAGGTAATTATAATTACCCTAGGTAATTATATATTATTACTCTAAATACAAAAAATCACATTTTGTAATTTAACATTATGTCACGCTTAAGTAGATGGAAAAAAAACTAAAAAAGGAAATAATAAATAAATAAAAATTTTCATCCTTCACTTTTCATGTTAAGACCTATTTGTATGAAGTAGCGGATCCAGAAACTTCTTTCAGTGGATTCGTTTGGATAGATTCTTGTTATTTTTTTTCAAATCATACAAAGTTCTCACTAATGTTTTCCATCTTTTCCAAACCGAGTGGGTTCATATGAACCCACAAAACAAAGCTGGATCCGCCACTGTTTGTATGTTACGATTCATTTATATTTGATCTTTGCACTATTTATAATAAAAAAAAGTAGTAAAAAATAAATGATTGAAAAGTGTAATATATGTTATAATACTTAATTGTAATAAACAAACTATGGTCGTTGATCTAAGGATATCGATGTCAAGCAACATTTTGCAACCATTTGTTTGTAAAAGAAAGTTAATTTAAAACGAAAGAGTAAAATTGTGGAAGCTTTTATGAGAGTTTAGTAATTGCCAATTGCATGACTAAAGTCACTTCGTCAGACTTGATTAAATGGCAACTTATGGTCAACTTTCATTTTATTGGCTTTCATCGCCTTCCGGCTGTATGCATTGGCATCTCCAGTACAACTTTTTTTTTACCTTTTTACCTTTTTTTTTTCATTTTAGTGATGAGCTCGATAACAACTGTATCGAAAAACTTCAAAAGTGGGTACTAATACTAATACTTAATATGTCTGGTACGGTACAGTTCTATACATGTATAATACCAGTATTCAAGGGTCAAAACCGGAAAATACCGGTACTGAAAATACCAAAAGTCGGTACAAAAAATATACCCAGTTTGGTAAATTCGATACCGATACCATTTGCTCATCCATATTATATCCCTCAGGATTTAGTGATTTACTTTTGACACAAATTATGGAAGCAATGACTATTACGTGGAGAGTTCAAATGAGAAGAAAAATTTTATAAGAATAAGAAAAATAACTTTTAAACCAATAGAAATTCTCCATTTATTTCATTTAATGTGTGTATTTAATGTTATAAAAAAAGGCATATAGGTAAATCTATAATTGTCATTAATTAGCTAATTAATTAAACTTGTAACTCATTTTTTTTCGTATACTCTTTCAAGATAAAATAATTTATGGTGTAGGATAATTTCAACATATGTAAGATAAATTTTAGTATGTGTAGGATAAATTTTGAAATGTATATGGTAAATTTACATGTGTGTCGGGTAAATTCCGGTAAATATAAGACATATGCAGGATAAATTTTGAAATGTGTAGGATAAAATGTTTTTGCTTTATTAATGAGAGATAAAATAATTAATAACAGGAGTTATAAACTATTTAATGTTTTACCATTATACTATTTCTTCTTTTTCTTCTCAAATGAATCTTCCCCTGACTATTACAAACTAATAGCTGTATTGGATGTGAAGTGTTTCGCATAGATAGTACATAATTTTACATTTTATAACCTAAGAAGATATATTGTGAAGAGGTGAAATGTGATGGTAGGTTGAGATAGATATATTATCAGCTTATAAATTATTTAAATTTTGAGGTAAAACTATCGCCATCAAGCTTTCTATTGCCTCCACACCAGTGCCCTGGCGCCTAGATCTCGCTCCTCGTCCGTGCTATCGCGATGTGTATCGCCATCAAGCTTTCTATTGCCTCCACGCCATTGCTCTACAAAATTGTCTTATTGACAGAACATCTCAGACCTAAAACTTAACCGATAATTATTGACGAATCAACGACGGGTTCTACAAAAAACTAAAAAAAAAAAAAAGGAAAAGGAAAATTTTAAATTGCTAATTACTGACAGATTACTAACACATAGCCTAAACAAGGTGAAAATAGCTGTCAGAATTTAGTAGAAAATGTACGAGTCCCGTGACATGTTCTCTTTGTTACATAACAATAAAAACTCAACATACTAATCATATTATTGAAATTGGTGGTTTTGGAAGTTAATACGACAATTGTGGCATTGAATTTGTGAATAGAGCTAATACGATGTTAGATGGTTTGTTAAATTGGTGGTGTTGGAATTCAAATAAGGTTTGGTAATGTATGTCGGTTTTTATATTTGTGGGACTTGTATATCTAATGACATATGTTCCAATCCAGCTCTGCGCAAACTCTTTCTATAAGCAACTTCAATAAGTAGAACAAAGTCAATACAATAACTAATAAGTAAACACTTTTTTTCCAACACTTGGATTGGTTGCAAGAATTATTCCAAAAGATGTTTCCTAGATGTGTATGGGACTAATAATATGCACATATTTAATATTTCTTTTTGTTGTTAATTTTCAAAATCAGGATTTTGAATAAAAATAATTACTTATTATTCAAAAGCAAGATTTTTTTTATTTGTAATATCTAAAAATGAAATGTAGTATAAACATATTTGTATTTTATCTGTAAAAAACACATTAGCGCATGACTAGGCCCAAGTAGACTTATCATCTAAAATGTATGTTATGAAGACCTAAATGAGTTGTAAAACCTAATGTGACCTCTTTTAGTGTGAACCAACACATTAACACATCACAAGACCCATTAAAGAAAAGTTTGTGAACCTATCATATAACATGTGCCACTAACATCTAAATGACATATTATAAGTTAATATGACTTCATAGTGTAAAATAATGTAACGCTTCGCATTTCTTTACTTTCCTTATTTAGAAAGTTGTAATCGTAATTCTAATTTTAGAAACTTGTAATTGTATCGTGTTCGAATTTCATTTCCAATCTTGTAATCCGAGACTTTGATAATAATGGAATTCTATTTTATATACATACGACGTACTTATATTATACGCTACAATCTTGTATACATATTTATACGCGCAACCGATACTTAAAATACGTGGATTTATAGTTTATACTTGCATTTCACTCATACACTACCTTGATACTTGGTATACATAAAAACGGAATAAAATACGAGAAATAGGCCCAACATGACCTAACCCACCACCTTCGCGGCCTTCAAGCCACACAAAAGTGGCCCTGATGCCACATAAAAGGGCTTTCGCCCCCTGCTTCGCGAACCACACAACACACGAAGGCACTGTTGTGCCTTCTTGTCACGAACCACACACACATATACACGAAGGTGCAACCTTCGTGTGAACCCAAGGACCTTCCCGTATGAAATGTCTGAAGACGGGAACATTTTGCGCAATCTTCATAGTAAGTATTTTTAAGATCCTTTTTTCACCATTTCCAACTCCCAACTACCAGCAACTTTATTAACTACCCAAACTCTAATCCTATCTTATAAATAGGATCCTCCATACCCTCCTAAATTCTTTCCACACACCTTAATTGTAACATTTGTAAAAATCGGGTTTTCAAAACCCGCTCCGTTTTGTAATCGAATATCAAGTTATAAAAGTTACGTTGAATATTTATGATTATTTTGATTTAAAACGATGCATAATTAATAAATAAACTAAACTATAAAAATTATATTTGATAAAAAGTTAAAACAAAATAAATAAAAAAATTATGTTGCTGCCGGGACTCGAACCCGGGTCAGCCAAGAACAACTCCAACGACTTAACATACACTCACATCACCACTCCGCCACTTTGTGTTTTCTGTTATCTCTAGGAAACAAATGAGATTTATATTCAGACTAGATTAAACCGGTTCCGCCAACTGAGAAATGGAAATCGGCAAAGCAATCGTCAAATCGTTTGATTTCTCGCGTATTCATGTTCATAACCGATGAACCGATGTCTTTAATCAATTCAGAATTGATTGAGCATCAAGTCTCATCATTATCGGTCTTCATAACCGAAAAGCAATCAAATCCTGAATACTTCAACCCAAGATCACTCTCGTGACTCAGAAACGTCATAACCATACTCCATTTCATTTTCGTCACATTTTCAGACCATCAGAACGCTTAAATCAGTTCGTCGGAATTTTCTGCAAATCCCGCCGGAAAACCGTATTCATCCTCAAACGGTAATTCTCTCAATATTATTGCAGTTCAACAATTAATAGACTATTTCTAATTTAAACCTCTCAATTGAAATCGAATTCAGGCGCTGTATTCAACTAATTCCAGTTCGCCGGAACTCCCCTGAAAATTTATATTTCCGTCTGTGAAGCGGTAAGGGTCTTCAAACACATCGTTAACGTTTGTTTATCACTTCAATTCCACATTCGACTAATCAAAATAGTTAATTATCTTGTTCAGTTGAAGAGAATAAAAACAGGAACCGACACATCGCCGGAAATCTGAAATAAACCGTTCATCGGTATGTTCACCTCTAATTACCGTCTCTGCCTTTTCATTTAAGCTTTAATAATGTCTGTAAATCGTAAACACAAGGAACGAGTTAGTAAATCAGTTGACTGTATTTTGAATGAAGAAGACGAAGCTAACTAAGTTATAAGTATATTTAAAACTAGTAAAATGAACGGGTTAGACACACAGTCCAGCGGTGGACTGTGTGCAAAATACAAACGCACGTCCCGAGTTCGATTCCTGCTATACGCACTCCTTATATAATAAAATGCCTTTTTGTTTAAAAACTAAACCGGGTTAACCCAGTTAGTGGTTAAGTATAATAAAAACCGAGATAATAACCAGGTTAGACACACAGTCCAGCGGTGGACTGTGTGCAACATTAAGCCATACGTCGCGCGTTCGAAACCCGTCACTAGCACCGGTCCGTTGAATTAAAATGTTTTTGCAAATAAAAGAAATTCGGTTAATTTGAATAAGTGTATAAATATAATTAAAAACAAGATTATTTCGGGTTAGACACGTAGCTCAGTTGGTAGAGCTGCGTGCACGCGTACGGGAGGTCTCGGGTTCGAGCCTCACCCAGCGCAAACCATGTCACTGACCGAACCGGTCAACAGGTCAACGGTCAACGCAAAATAAACAATTTTTTTTATATTTTTATTTATTTAATTTAATTTAAAAATCAATTAAAAATACTTAAAAATAACATTTTTAAAGATAGAAAATAGCCATAAACGCACAAAAAATATATCTAAAAATTTCATTAAAATCCTTAATAAAATCCACTCATTTAATATATTTTTCCGTTATTATTTAGGTTAGTAATTCCCGTTGTTCCGCTCATCTAACTCGTGCGCATCTCACCATCTCCAATCCAACGCACCCAATGTGAGTGAATCTTTACAAATTCCCGTTTTAATCACGTTTTGGGGTGTATCATGTGTCTTTGTATATATATTATAGTTAAACCATTGTGCATACATCATATCATGAACTTGTGTATACAATTTGTTTCTGTTGTATTGTTGGATGCAAATTTATTATTTTCAGTACATGCAAATTTCATAGGCCGCCGCTCCCCATTACATTATGAGCGTTGAGCATGTTCCCCATTTCATTATGAGGTTGAACCTGGCGTGCCCACATACGATCGGCTCCGTTTGATTGAGCCTTGATCGCACAGACATTTTCATTTTCAGTACATGCAATACGATCAGCTCCGTTTGATTGAGCCTTGATCGCACAGTTTCATTTATGTTATTTATAGCATGATGTTGGTATGTTCATGTATGCTGTCATATGTTATTGTATGTTATAGTAGTGACTACTATTTGCTACTGCTTGATTATTTACATTTGCTCATATATGATTATGCACAATTTTTCATTGATAAACTAACAAGTAATTCCTTAATAAATGTTTATCTAATAAGGTTCACTCGCCAACTTATGTTGACCCAAAAACCCCCATTTTACACATGATACAGGTGAACCAGCAGCAGCTAGGAACACATAGGACTTGGACTAGAAGAATAAAACGATTTAGAGTTGGGATTGTTATGTTTGGTTTATTTTCTTTGTAATGAATGAACATGTTTGGATATTTGAAAATGTAACTTTGACTTTATTAAATATAAAACATATTAGTAAATGTCATGAGCTTTGGTGATAACCCAATTATGCCCCGACTCTTATTCCGCTGAGGGTCGGGGTGTGACAGATTGGTATCAGAGCCATGACTATAGGGATATAGGATAGGTTATTAGATCCTTAGAGCCTATACTATAGTCGATTAGAAACTTATAAGATTTTTGTGTGTTAGATGCCAAATTTCATGATGTTTATATGTTTATGTTAAATGTTACGTTTAATATTGTGCAAGCATGTTCATAAGTATGTATTATCATATAATGCCTATCATGAATCGTATACTCATAACATATCACATCCATGAAAGCTCACACCACATCATGATTGCTTTTACAACGATTTTCGTGTTTTCAAATCTCATCAAAGTGAGTTCTCATGACGGGCATGTAGTAACTGGAAGGGTACCAGTACCGGTAGTCGGAACGTCCTGTCTAGGCTGGCATTCGTATAAATCCAAAATAAGGGACCAGTTTGCCTACCTGGGGACTAACGATGAGAGTACGAAGTACCTATTAGGCCAAAGCATGCTATACCAAACGTCGTGTGAACTAACCCCACTTTGAGTTGTCATTGTGTCTACACCTGGACACGTTCCGACCAAACATCTCATGAACATATTTTGTGGTTTGCATTCGGGGGATGCGAGTGTTAAATTGCCAATACTAATGTGAATCCTACCAAGCCAATAGCCATGGGGGCCCACATGACTATGTAGGTGAAGGTATGGGGGACATTTGAGGCCCAACATGAGCGAACCCAAGACATCCTATGGATGTAGTTGCATTATTGATATTTATGTTATTTTCATTTTCTTAAAGACACATGACACCTAAAAAGACATCATAAACTCACAATCTTCTCATTGTATGATCCTGTAGATGTCGTCTAGACAGCAACGAAGGGGTAAAAGATCGGGAAGGTCTCAGGAACGTTTGGCCACTCAGATCGCGAAACAAATGGCCACGATACTGCCTGACATTGTGGTCCAAGTACAACAAGCCCTTGCTACAAATCCTACTAACCCTCCCCAACAACAGGACCAGAACATCGACAACCCTCCTACCAACAAGTGCTCTTATAAACATTTTAAGTCTTGTGATCCTCCTAAATTTGAAGGGACTGAGGGTGTCACTGCTCTCCTACATTGGTTCGAGGAGATGGAAAACACCTTCCTAAACTGCGATTGTCCTGAGGATCGCAAGGTTCGATACGCCACCGGGAGACTATTTGGGGTAGCTCTCACTTGGTGGAATACTGAGAAAGGGAAGAGGGGAACTGAAGATGCGATGGCCTTAACTTGGGAGGAGTTAAGGGAAATCATGACTAGGCGTTTCTGTCCTAGAAGTGAAATTAAGAAGTTGGAGGATGAATTTCATGCTCTAAAGCAAAAGGAGGGTGATCACACTACCTATAACAAGAGGTTCTTGGAGTTGAACCAAATGGTTCCAAATTTATTCACCCCAACCTATCGTCTGATCGAGCATTATATTCGAGGACTTCCCTCGAAAATCCAAGATTCAGTTCTCAGCGTTTCACCAGTAACACTTGAAGCTGCTATGGAGTTAGCAACTGAACTGACCGAAAACCGAATTCACAACGGGAAGAGAAGAAGAAAGCCCCTGTTGAGGGACAAACTTCAAACCACCCCATTCCTTCCTCTAAGTTTGCTAACAAGAGGAAGCGCAACACCAGAAATTTTGCAGTTACCCAAACCAACTCCCCTATTCCTGCTGCACCCATTACTCAAGTCACTCCTTCACCCGCACCATACAGAAGACCCTACACTGGCCCGTTACCAAAATGTAACCGTTGCCAATATCACCATTCCCCTGAACATCCTTGCCAATATTGCACCGGCTGCGGTCGCGCAGGACATACTGTTCAAACTTGCCGCATGCCTCAACGAACGAACCGCCACCAACCTTTAACCCAAACCCACCAACAAATAATGGGCCAAGCCCAACAACCCCTACTATTACCACCCACCCAACCTTTAGCCCAAACATATTACCAGCCCAATTATCCTATGGGTCAACCAATGCGGGCTTGCTACAATTGCAGTGACCTGAGTCATTTCAGAAACACATGTCCAAGGTTGGTTAATATTATTCATGCTCAGGCCCAAGCCAACCCGGTGAACCAAGCAAACCAAGCTCCCCCACCTGCAAGAGGGAGAGCTTTCAATATCAACGCTAACCAGGCCAGAGCTGACGGCAATGTGGTCAACGGTACGTTCCCTATAAATGGTAGATGTGCCTCTATGTTATTTGATACTGGTGCGGATAGAAGTTTTGTGTCTTTAGAATTTGAACCTATCTTAAGCAAAAATCGGGATAAGCTCACGGAATCCATAACGGTAGAAGTTGCGGACGGGAAACCAGTTTCATTAAACTCTATTATACGCAACTGTACACTCACCTTAAACGACCACGATTTCTCAGTCGACCTTATACCTATGAAGCTGGGAAGTTTTGATATCATAATCGGTATGGATTGGCTCAGTCAGCATCAGGCAGAAATTGTATGTCGTGAAAAATTTATTCGTATTCCTCTTTCAAACGGTCAGACTCTTCGAATCATTGGAGAAACCTCGTCGAAAGGGCTCAGCTTAATGTCTTGTCTCCAAGCTCAAAAATATCTTCGCAAGAATTATGTCGCGTTTTTAGCTCATATCATCAAGAAGGGAACCATGGAGAAGAAGCTTGAAGACATTCCTGTAGTAAAAGACTTCCCACAAGTTTTTCCTGACGACATTTCAGGACTTCCTCCAGTTAGAGACGTCGAATTCCGTATTGATCTTATACCTGGTGCTACACCAGTTGCAAAGTCTCCTTATAGGTTAGCCCCCTCTGAAATGCAAGAGCTAGCCAGTCAATTGCAAGAGTTGACTGACAAGGGATTCATACGTCCTAGCTCGTCGCCTTGGGGTGCACCTGTCCTTTTTGTAAAGAAGAAAGATGGATCGTTTCGTATGTGCATCGACTACAGAGAGCTCAACAAGTTAACAATCAAGAATCGCTATCCTTTACCACGCATTGATGATCTTCTTGACCAACTACAAGGTGCCAGCTGCTTTTCAAAAATCGATCTGGCTATCATCAACTTAGAGTGCATGAAGAAGACGTCCCTAAGACTGCTTTTCGAACTCGTTATGGCCACTGTGAATTCATGGTTATGCCATTTGGATTAACCAACGCACCAGCTGTCTTCATGGACCTAATGAACAGAGTCTGCAAACCTTATCATGATCGATTTGTTATAGTCTTCATCGACGATATTCTTATTTATTCAAAATCTAAATCTGATCATGAGCGTCATCTTCGACTCGTTCTTGCACTTCTAGAAAAGGAAAAGCTTTATGCCAAATTCTCCAAATGTGAATTCTGGTTAAAAGAGGTGCAATTCCTCGGGCATGTAGTCAATGACAAGGGAATACATGTTGACCCTTCAAAGATCAAAGCGGTTCAAGAATGGCAAGCTCCACGTACACCAACTGAAGTAAGATCTTTTCTTGGACTAGCTGGCTATTGTCGTCGGTTCATTTCAAACTTCTCTCGCATTGCTGTACCACTCACGGCTTTAACTCATAAGGGAAAACCATTCATATGGGGACCCAAGCAAGAAGAAGCCTTTCAAACTCTTAAACAAAAACTTTGTGATGCACCAATCCTCACTCTTCCTGAAGGTTGTCATGATTTTGTAGTCTATTGTGACGCGTCAGGGCAAGGATTAGGCTGCGTTCTAATGCAAAGAGGAAAAGTTATAGCATATGCTTCGAGACAACTCAAGACACATGAAAAGAACTACACCACTCATGACCTAGAACTTGGAGCCGTTGTGTTCGCTCTTAAGATATGGAGACATTATCTCTATGGTACTAAGTGTGAAATATACACTGACCACAAGAGTCTTCAACATATCTTCAATCAAAAAGAGTTAAACATGAGGCAACGAAGATGGGTCGAACTCCTAAATGATTACGACTGTGAAATTAGATACCACCCTGGTAAAGCAAATGTGGTGGCTGATGCACTTAGTCGAAAGGGTTATGCGAACTCCATTCATCTTCTATGTTCGCAAATTGTAACCGACATTAAGGATCAAATTCGAGAAGCCCAACACGTTTCAATAACGGAAGAAGATGTGCGAAAGGAGATGTCCTGTGGAGCTGAGTTAAAAATTGAAACTAAATCTGACGGTATTCTGTATTACCTAGATCGTATCTGGATTCCTAACCACAACAATCTTCGTGAAACTCTTATGAATGAAGCTCACAAAACGCGATACTCTATACACCCAGGGGCCGATAAGATGTATCAAGACCTACGATATACCTATTGGTGGCCTGGAATGAAGAAGGATATTGCTGTATTTGTTTCTAAGTGCCTTACATGTTCCAAGGTGAAGGCTGAACACCAAAGACCCTCAGGACTTCTAGTCCAACCGGAAATACCTGTATGGAAGTGGGAAAATATAACCATGGATTTCATTACCGGGTTACCTCGCACTTCTGGTGGGTATGACACTATATGGGTGATTATAGACCGACTTACAAAATCAGCTCACTTTATTCCTATCCGCGAAGATTTCAAGAACGAAAAGCTTGCTCGTATTTATATCAACGAAATCGTAAGCCGACATGGGGTACCGTTAAGCATTATTTCTGATCGTGATGGTCGTTTCACTTCACGAACATGGCAAGCAGTACAATCCGCTATGGGCACGCGATTAGATCTCAGTACCGCCTATCATCCTCAAACTCCTCAAACTGATGGACAGTCTGAGCGCACCATTCAAACTCTTGAAGATATGCTACGAGCATGTGTCATAGACTTCAAGGGAAATTGGGACGCCCACCTACCATTAGTTGAATTTTCGTACAACAACAGCTATCATTCGAGCATCGGCATGGCACCTTTTGAAGCCTTATATGGTCGTAAGTGCCGATCTCCTGTATGTTGGCACGAAATTGGGGAAGCTCAAATTACTGGTCCAGAATTGATCCAAGAAACCACAGACAAGATCCATCAAATTCGAAACAATCTTCTAGCGGCTCAAAGTCGTCAAAAGAGTTATGCAGATAAACGACGGAAGCCCTTAGAGTTTAACATTGGTGATCATGTACTTTTAAAAGTATCACCATGGAAGGGAGTAGTTCGTTTTGGTCAAAAGGGCAAGCTAGCACCACGTTACGTAGGACCTTTTAAGATACTCGAAAGAGTAGGTCCTGTAGCATACAAGCTTGATCTACCAGAAGAACTCAACAGGATTCATCCCACATTCCACGTGTCGAACTTGAAGAAGTGCCTCGCTGATGAGAACCTCCACATTCCATTGGAAGATATTCAGATTGATGAATCTATGCATTTTATTGAACGACCTGTAGAGATCATGGACTACGGAGAGAAACGTCTACGACGAAGTCGCATTCCAATTGTTAGGGTACGCTGGGAGTCGAAACGGGGACCTGAGTTTACTTGGGAACGTGAAGAGTCAATGCGTTAAAAATACCCGCATCTTTTTCCTACTACTTCAACTACTTAAATTTCGGGACGAAATTCCTAAAAGTAGGGGATACTGTGACATTTGTAAAAATCAGGTTTTCAAAACCCGCTCCGTTTTGTAATCGAATATCAAGTTATAAAAGTTACGTTGAATATTTATGATTATTTTGATTTAAAACGATGCATAATTAATAAATAAACTAAACTATAAAAATTATATTTGATAAAAAGTTAAAACAAAATAAATAAAAAAATTATGTTGCTGCCGGGACTCGAACCCCGGTCAGCCAAGAACAACTCCAACGACTTAACATACACTCACATCACCACTCCGCCACTTTGTGTTTTCTGTTATCTCTAGGAAACAAATGAGATTTATATTCAGACTAGATTAAACCGGTTCCGCCAACTGAGAAACGGAAATCGGCAAAGCAATCGTCAAATCGTTTGATTTCTCGCGTATTCATGTTCATAACCGATGAACCGATGTCTTTAATCAATTCAGAATTGATTGAGCATCAAGTCTCATCATTATCGGTCTTCATAACCGAAAAGCAATCAAATCCTGAATACTTCAACCCAAGATCACTCTCGCGACTCAGAAACGTCATAACCATACTCCATTTCATTTTCGTCACATTTTCAGACCATCAGAACGCTTAAATCAGTTCGCCGGAATTTTCTGCAAATCCCGCCGGAAAACCGTATTCATCCTCAAACGGTAATTCTCTCAATATTATTGCAGTTCAACAATTAATAGACTATTTCTAATTTAAACCTCTCAATTGAAATCGAATTCAGGCGCTGTATTCAACTAATTCCAGTTCGCCGGAACTCCCCTGAAAATTTATATTTCCGTCTGTGAAGCGGTAAGGGTCTTCAAACACATCGTTAACGTTTGTTTATCACTTCAATTCCACATTCGACTAATCAAAATAGTTAATTATCTTGTTCAGTTGAAGAGCATAAAAACAGGAACCGACACATCGCCGGAAATCTGAAATAAACCGTTCATCGGTATGTTCACCTCTAATTACCGTCTCTGCCTTTTCATTTAAGCTTTAATAATGTCTGTAAATCGTAAACACAAGGAACGAGTTAGTAAATCAGTTGACTGTATTTTGAATGAAGAAGACGAAGCTAACTAAGTTATAAGTATATTTAAAACTAGTAAAATGAACGGGTTAGACACACAGTCCAGCGGTGGACTGTGTGCAAAATACAAACGCACGTCCCGAGTTCGATTCCTGCTATACCCACTCCTTATATAATAAAATGCCTTTTTGTTTAAAAACTAAACCGGGTTAACCCAGTTAGTGGTTAAGTATAATAAAAACCGAGATAATAACCAGGTTAGACACACAGTCCAGCGGTGGACTGTGTGCAACATTAAGCCATACGTCGCGCGTTCGAAACCCGTCACTAGCACCGGTCCGTTGAATTAAAATGTTTTTGCAAATAAAAGAAATTCGGTTAATTTGAATAAGTGTATAAATATAATTAAAAACAAGATTATTTCGGGTTAGACACGTAGCTCAGTTGGTAGAGCTGCGTGCACGCGTACGGGAGGTCTCGGGTTCGAGCCTCACCCAGCGCAAACCATGTCACTGACCGAACCGGTCAACAGGTCAACGGTCAACGCAAAATAAACAATTTTTTTTATATTTTTATTTATTTAATTTAATTTAAAAATCAATTAAAAATACTTAAAAATAACATTTTTAAAGATAGAAAATAGCCATAAACGCACAAAAAAATATATCTAAAAATTTCATTAAAATCCTTAATAAAATCCACTCATTTAATATATTTTTCCGTTATTATTTAGGTTAGTAATTCCCGTTGTTCCGCTCATCTAACTCGTGCGCATCTCACCATCTCCAATCCAACGCACCCAATGTGAGTGAATCTTTACAAATTCCCCGTTTTAATCACGTTTTGGGGTGTATCATGTGTCTTTGTATATATATTATAGTTAAACCATTGTGCATACATCATATCATGAACTTGTGTATACAATTTATTTCTGTTGTATTGTTGGATGCAAATTTATTATTTTCAGTACATGCAAATTTCATAGGCCGCCGCTCCCCATTACATTATGAGCGTTGAGCATGTTCCCCATTTCATTATGAGGTTGAACCTGGCGTGCCCACATACGATCGGCTCCGTTTGATTGAGCCTTGATCGCACAGTTTTATTTATGTTATTTATAGTATGATGTTGGTATGTTCATGTATGCTGTCATATGTTATTGTATGTTATAGTAGTGACTACTATTTGCTACTGCTTGATTATTTACATTTGCTCATCTATGATTATGCACAATTTTTCATTGATAAACTAACAAGTAATTCCTTAATAAATGTTTATCTAATAAGGTTCACTCGCCAACTTATGTTGACCCAAAAACCCCCATTTTACACATGATACAGGTGAACCAGCAGCAGCTAGGAACACATAGGACTTGGACTAGAAGAATAAAACGATTTAGAGTTGGGATTGTTATGTTTAGTTTATTTTCTTTGTAATGAATGAACATGTTTGGATATTTGAAAATGTAACTTTGACTTTATTAAATATAAAACATATTAGTAAATGTCATGAGCTTTGGTGATAACCCAATTATGCCCCGACTCTTATTCCGCTGAGGGTCGGGGTGTGACATTAATGACTCTCAAGTTCTCTCATTCCTCTCAAATATTCTAAGCAAGGCAGTGAACTCCTAAGTGTTTCAGTGAGTTTTTACTCACTATTTCTTCTCATTTATTTTTTCTTTCTTCTTCTTAACTACTTGATTACCTCTAGGAAGGTTTCCACAAGTTTGCATGGCAAACTAAGGTGGATCCTCACCATCTTTGAGGTCCAAGGTAGTTATAACTTACTGTTTTGATTTACATTTTTATGTCTTATATGTTTTGCTTAAAACTTAGTGAAATTTTGTACCCACCAAGCTTCCAACTAAGCTCATAGTTGTGGGTTTGTGTTGTGATTGATTTCCACAAGAAAGCAAGACTCAAAACTTATTAAAAATTCTGCCCAAAATGATCTAAAGTGTTGAAACCATCCAAGCTTTTAACCTTTAGTGTTGAGAGACTTGTGAATGAGTACCGTGTGAACTATGGAAGCTTTGGCTCTCCAAACTTGTTCCACTACCTTACTTGTATGTTTTGGTACAAAAACAATTTCAATAAAGTGACAAGGCTACATCACGTCCTCGAACACTTTCCATGCTCGAGATGCACACATCTAGTTTGCTCACTTGATTGTTTTAGTTAGTTAGTTAAATTTAATCTTACATGCATGACCAACCGAACTTATCAACTAAGTTGATGAGTTTGTGCTTTGGTGAATCATACAGTGAGGTTTAATGGATGGAAATCATCATACCTCCATGCTTGACTTACATGATAACACATGACGGATGAAATTATAACATATACTATATAATATATATCTATTAACCGAACTATTGACACACACCGGATTATGGTTAGATGTTAAGAACTTAGGTTAGATTATCTTAGTTTCTAGACTCCTCGTTTGTGATTCTAATGGGTAAATTAGGACCCATGAAAACACATGATAACATAATGTCCAAATGAGTATATAGATAAGATATATTTTCGTTGCACATATACTTTCCATATTAATTCCGAATCCAAACTCTCAACAAGCTCCATATACTCATACGCCTTCGTTTTCCAATGTATGGTAACTTTGGTGCTCCACCCTCAATGACTCGCCATCACGTGTACTTAGGAAGCTTAGCAAACCGTGAGTATACACGACCCCTTTTAATTTTATACGCTTTTGGGGTGCAATACATATAACTTACTAAATTCGCATAATCACACACAAACTTGCTTGACACAAACAAACAATCTGCTATACATGCTTAATACGTGATGCTTAGAAATTCATACATGCTAGAAGCCATTCTTGCACTATTCTTGTCATTAAGTTTCGTACGAGCCTACCTTAACACGTATAGCATTATAGGAGTAGCACATCGCCCGTATTCTTGTGGTCATGTTAAGTTATACAAAACGGTCTTGTCGTTGCGACGACAAGATTACTCTAGTGTAATCTTTGGGTTGACAATTATGTGACGCATGCTAATGTTGTAATGATATGCCTTAGTATATGATTTTGCAATGTGGATTCATTTAAACTTTTAAATTTATGCTAGTACTTCAAACTTGTATACTCGCCAATACTTTAAGTGTTGACATGTACTTTAATATGTATTGGAGGATCTTGATGACGCTACGTTGAAAGAAATCTAGTAGGACGACTAGAAACGCACTTTAATTTTGTTAATGTATTGTACTTTGTTTTCTTATTACAAGATGTTGTACTTTGCTTCCAAACGTTGTATTCCCGATTTAAAAATGAAATGAAATTTTGCTTATTAAATACTTGTCTCAAATAATCGTTATGAAGTCTCTTACAATCTCGTTTTCGTCTCGCTACGATATTTCTGCCATCATCAGTTGGGGTGTGACAAACAACACGTCAACACATGATAAGGACCATTAAAGCCTAATTAGTGGTTTTATCATCTAACATGTGTCATTAACATCTAAATGACTTGCTATATCTACTGTGACTTGTTATATTGTAATATAACACATTAAAACATTCCAAGACCCATTAAGGCCTAATTAGTTGAGTTATCATCCAACATGTGCCATTAACACCTAAATAACTTGTTATAAAATTAAGCTCTATTAAGGCATAATTAGTGGACTTATTATTTAACATGTGTCATTAATACCTAAGTGACTTATTAGAACCCAATGTAACTTGTTATAATGTAGAACTACATATTAACACATGACAAGGTCTGCTAAGGGCTAATTAATGGACTTTCCATCTAACATATGTCATTAATAGTTAAGCGAAGTCATATGTCCTAATATGGCATGTCATAGTGTAAAACAAACACATTAACACATAGCAAAGCCTTGTAAGGCCTATTAGTGTAGTTTTGTAAATGGTGAGCATCAACTGTTAATAATTCTAGGGTCATATTAATATTAGATTCATCGATTTTATTTCTTAGTCTAAAAATTGTATATTTTCCTCCCCTGAAATAAACAGAACTTCAATTTCTAATTTTTTGAATCCCCCAAGATATCTAGACCTCCTTTGTAATTTCTTTTAGTTTCCTCTATAAATCCCTAAAATTTATTTATCCTCAATGTTTCATATTCGTTCCTTTCGGCCACCATTGCTACCACTGCAAATCCACATCCACTATCCCCTGCCAACTGCTAACGTCAACCATCCACTACCATAGGTTAGGTACAACTGATACCAAGTTCAAGTAAGCACCTATCCTTGATTTATTGTTTACCTTATTACATACAGGTTTAATGCTTTTACGTCATCTCCACACTTACAACTACAAATGCAAAAACTAAAGTAACGCCAAAGCCACCACCGTAGGTCAGCCACTGATCTACAGTAACGATGACCACAACTACCATTGTCAGCCACAGTTGACACCAAGTTCAGGTAAGCACCCACCCATCATTTATTGTGTGAATGTCTACAACATAATTTGAAAAATATAAAAACTTATTAACTTGGTTTCAATCTTTTTTATTGTGTCACATCTTTCTAATTACGTTATATAATTATATTTTATATGATTGTTATTATTTTTAAACTAATCAACCAGTTCAAAATTTATACCTTAAGAACCCCTATACTACAAATGAACATGTAAAACATTGTCCTGACAAGTTTTGATTTTTAAAGTTGGTGTAAATCTATAGATCTATAATTATACTTGTTTTAGTTCTCTTGTAATTCCTATTTTATAGTGGGTATATATGTTAATGATTGTGCATGCATATATTTATTTGTTCTCTAGAGTAAAACACATTAGGGACACTTGGCACTCCCTTATGAAATAAGGGGATCCGTTGGTATGTAATTAACCCAAAACTTATTAAAACGGATGCCTTTTAAAATTAGACATCATCGCCAATTCATCACATTCCTCTCACATCTTCCCAGAAAACCCTAAACTACGTCACCGCCGTCTCTCTGATTCCATCTCCAAATCATCCTAATCTGCTATCAATTCGTTGTGGGTTGTTCAAGTGAAGGTAAGCTTTATTTTTTTCATCATTTAATCGTTTGTTATTCAACGCTTTCTTTGTTGTTGTTTATCTCTTAAATACTTTAACATCCTAACGATTAAGATTTTTATCTTATTTTTAGTACTCTTATTTATAGTAACTTCAATCTGATTTGATTAATCGTTGTTGCTAACTTCATCCATTATCATTTGTTGTAGTTAGTTTTTCTTAGATTTTGCAAATTAAGGTTTTTATTTTTGTTCTTACAATCAAATCAACAAAGGTGTTTATACCATGCCTCTGTCCAAGGTTACTGTAATTAGGGTTGTAAATGAACTAAACATTCAGCGAATAGTTCGTGAACCGTTCGGCGGGAAGTTCGTTTATGTTCGTTCATTTAATAAATGAACGAACACAAACAAGAAATTTCGTTCGTTAAGTTAAGCCACGAACATAAACAAAGGATGTGTTCATTCGTTTATGTTCGTGCACATTCGGTTGTGTTCATTTATGTTCGCTCAGTTTTTAAAAATTTGAAAACTTCGTTAAACTATATGCCTCCCTCAACATCCTTCAGTTGACCATTTCAATTCCAGTTTGTTTAAAAGCTTGATAAGCTTCAAAATTTTGCGTTAATCATGTTTTTGCTAACTATGTCAACTGTGTTCGGATAATTATGTTAAGTGCTTATTTTTTGGTGGATTCTTCGTAATCTTTGTGATGAAAAATGCAGCTTTTGTTCTAAATGAATATATGTTCGTGTGTATTCATTTGTGTTCATAAGCATTGTTTGTGTTCAACATTTGTTTGAGTTCATATACATTTGATAAATGTTCGTGAACAGTTTATGAACACATTCATTTCCTTAATGAATGAATACGAACAAGAAATCTCGTTAGGTAAGTGTTCATGAACAGTTCATAAACATACCCATTCCTTAGCGAACAAACACGAACAAGACCTCATCCGTGTTTGTTCGATTCATTTACAGCCCTAAATGTAATACTTTGTTGTATAACGCGCGATTCGTCAACTAATCTGTTATTTTTTGTTCTTACAATCAAATCACCGAAGGTATTTTTTTTCTTGTAGTTTTTTGTTCATCTAAAATGAGGCATATAACCTACCATTTAGAGTTGAGGATGTGTGAAAACTCTCGCTTATTAGAGATATAAAGACTTAAATTAATTGAGACATAAAGACTATAATTAAAAGACATAAAAACTCTACTCATGAGTTTAGTCTTTAATTCACCATATAATAAATCTCATTAATATTTATAATTTCATTAAATTATAAATTTATTAAGTATCCATGCATCAAATTTCCAACAAGCCA
Source organism: Scalesia atractyloides (assembly GCA_947069175.1). Lineage (NCBI taxonomy): Eukaryota > Viridiplantae > Streptophyta > Magnoliopsida > Asterales > Asteraceae > Scalesia > Scalesia atractyloides. The sequence continues at coordinate 12,800,419 of CAMTDV010000013.1, forward strand.
TCACCATTTTGGTGGTGGTAGAGGTTTTGTGCTTCGTGAGGAGAGACTAGGGTTCAATTCCTAGCATAAGGTAAATTGGTGTAATTTAGGAGTAGTAGTTATGTAATCTTTGTCGTTAAAAAAATCAAATTTCCAACAAATAGCACCCGTTTTGTTCGCATATCGTATGCAAAAATGGCAACACAATATTTGAGTGTCTTATCTAAGACATGAAGTATTGACTACAATTGTCATTAAGTCACAACTCATTTAAACATAAGAAAATCACTAATGGTGTTATACCTCTATGAACTGTGACAACTCTAAAGTGTTGTTTGTTTTTTAAGAGGTAAATGTCTGTAGTATGTGGACCACATCTGTAGACATCTATAGAGAACAGGTGGATCATACCTCTGCAGTCTGAAAGAAGAAGACTATTTGTTTTATAAAGTGTGTAGACTTCTAAAATAAACTGGTAGTGTGTACGGACGGTGGTGGTGGGTGGTGGGTGGTGGTGGACAGTGATGGTGGTAGACGGTGATGGTGGTCGGTGGTGGTAGACGGTGCACGGTGGTGGACGGTGGTGGTGGTGGTGGTGGTGGTGGTAGTGTTTAACCCTCTGCAGACCTTAGAAGATCTTAGAAGTGGCTGGGCGAAGACTGTATCAAGAAGAGCACGCGCAGACGTTTTTTAATGAACCGTATTCGAAAAACAAACAGTTTGCGTGTGTCTGCGCGGCGTAAACAGAAGTGGTTGCACAGAGCTTTTAAGGAAGACAAACAACACCTAAGACTCTAGAGATTGAGATTTGAGACCCCTCATGCCCCTTGCTAAAACGATATAGCTGGCATTTTGAACAACGGTTAGGCATCAGTTGAGATTTGAGGCCCCTCATGACCTTATGTGTGATTTCGTAAATTATTTAATGCTCTTTGTTGATGTTATACTTATTTTGTATTATGTTCGTTTAGGTCTTGCTATTGTCTCATCATTTAGAAAAGTTGGGATGAACCTTATGGTGTTTGCCTGGTTCTATACCCGATGATGTTTGTGCAGTTTTGGTCTTCATGGTTTGTTATATCTTTTTTTTTGTCTAAGAATATAATGGAATATTTGTAATGCCAGAATGTCGATCAAGATCCATAAACTTATTGTAGATAAATAGTTCACTTTTTATTAATAATGCAGAATAATACAATACAATATAATAAACATAATTATGAAGATATACACTCCTTATTTGTGTTGGAAATATTATTAGAACAATTCCGTATACAAAAGAAGCAATTATTAATACAAAGCTTTCAATCTTATATGAACAGCATGATTGTCTTCCATTTGAACTTTGTCATTGTTTAGTGAAAATGATTTTTTAACTAACTTCGTACTTAAATAAATTGTATTTATATATGATTTATATAGATAATTATTTTTAGGTTTGTGTTATAGCATGTTAGAACTTCACAACGAATCAAATCACGTCAATTCTCGAAGTTGAGTGGCTAAGATGAATATTGCTAAACTTTGATGAATTGATGATTGTAGTATAAATCTAATCTTTGTCATAAAATGGTGGTTTTGTTGTTCACTCTTAAATTTCTTCTCATAAATCAATTATGGAGTGTAACGCCTCGTATTTTTTTTATTTTTCTAGTAATAATAATAATAATAATAAACAAAATAAATTCGACGTTTTATGAAACTTGTACTTGAAATCGGATCTCGTCGGTACGTTCGGGCCACTCAAAAACGTTAGATCGGGTTAACAGGCCTTGGCCCAACACACCACCTAAACCTAACTAAACCCTAAACCTAAATTCAAATAAATAAAACCCCCCACCCTCACACCTTACGCACACTCATCTCCCTGCCCTTCTCCTTTACCCGCCTGCACACAACCCTTCAACCCCTCAACACCAGCCGCCGCCACCCCTTTCTCGGCGTCTTTCGGCGACCGGCGTCGTCTCTGGCGGCGCCCTTCTTCTCCGGTAACACCTCTTACACCCATCTAGACAGCGTAGAGAGAGAGAAAATACGAAACAGATCGATGGCGGCAGTGGCTGTCTCGACCACCCTCGCTGGCGACAGTTCACGGTGGGGGCCGGCTCGGTTAAGGCAGATTCGGGTTTGGGTTCGTCGGGTTGGGTTGGTTTCGATCGATGGCGATGGTGGGTGATTCAAGTGGAAGATAGAACGACGGCGTGGCGGCGGAGCAGCGTCGCGGCTGCGACGGCGCATCGGACTAGCGGCGGCGACAGTCGCTGCGTCTCAGCGGCGGCTGCGGTATCTTGAGTTCCCGGTCAGGTCAGTCGTTCGGCTCAGCCTCGGTTCGGTTCTCCCAGTTTCGGTTCAGGTTTCGGTTTCTTGGTTCAAGTTTTGTTTGTGTATTTTTCGATTCAAGTTCAGTGGTTATTGTTTCAGATTCGGTTCGGTCTCGGCTCGGATTTTAGTTCCTGTTTGGCTCGGGTTTCGGTCAAGAACAGTCAAACCTGGTCAACTCAGTCAACTGCCGGTCAACTCGGGTCAGCTCCGGGTCGAATCTCGGTTCAGTCAAGATCACGGCTCATGTTCAGCGGGTTCGGGTCTCGGTGCAGAGGTTCGGGTCAGCAGTGAGTCAGTGAAAGTCTTAGTTCGGTTCGGGTCTCGTTTGGTGTTCGGTCAAACCTGGTCAACCGTTGGTCAACGGGTCAGATTCAAGTTCGGTAAAACTCTAAGCCTCGTAGTTCATTTTACTTATATTAATAATCTTGTATTCGCGACCCGAACTTGTACAAATGATAACACTTGAACATAGAAATATATATATATATATGTTTCATGATCTAATATTTCGTAACGTCTCTTATAAAATCGTCGTGGTAGAATTATTGCGTTTTGACAAATAATATCGACACTCGTGTGTCGGGATCGTCCAAAAACAAGGGGAAACTCTGCCCGATTTTCGACTAATATATATATATTTATTTATTATATCTATCGACGAAATATACTTATTCGTTACACCTTTCGACAAAATATTATATTGATTTATGATGCTTCCGGCAATATATATATTTACACATTTCTGCTTTCGACAAAATCCATTTAATTATTATACCGTTCGACAACATATCTAATTATTATTCTTTTCGACAAATAGAAATCTATTTAACGACAAGATATAAACAGTATTCCTTCCGTCAAAATAAATATATATTATATACTTTTCGAAAATTATACTTCTCTAACGGCAATATATATCTATATTACGTGTTTCTGACAAACAATATATACTTATCTACTATTCTTTTCGTTAACGTGCATATATATCTATTATCCCGTTCCGTCAAAATATACATTTATCTATTTTCTTTTAGCCAAACTATATATTTATCTAGTAATCTTTTCCGTCCAAATATACCAATATTTATATACATTTACTTGTTAAACCTTCCGACAAGGGTGTAATTATTCGCCAAACCTTTCGACTAAATATGCTCCACGACTATACTTTTTCGCCAAATTATATAAGTACACATCTATTATTCTCGTCGACAAAACATAATAATTTGACGAAGGAATATATTTATCCAACTGCAAACATCTATATATATTTTTATCTTTTATACTTCTCGCCAAAAATATATATATTTATTGTATTATTTTGATAACACTCTTATCTTTGACGAATTTAACTTTAGAGTCGTTACACAAATTCCGTGCTAAACGTACACGTATCTTCAACTCCGATTCGATTATTCATCCATGTTCGTTGTCATTTAAGGTGGCATTGGTGTCCCCTTTCTCCCACTCATCAACTCGTCGTGGAATTCCCAAAGAAGACTTAGCAATTCTGTGAGTACACTCGACCCACATTTGTTTTATATCACTTTTTGGGTGTAACATGTTTCCATATACAAAAATCACAAACACTTAAACTTTATGAAACGCACAAACAATCCTATACACATGACTACTTGAATCGTATACTTGTTGCTTGTCTGGGGATAAACGTTGTGCTGTGCTTTAGTCATTAACTATTTTTAGCCTTGTTTGACATGCTTAGCGCTATAGGAATTCACGCATCCACCTCCATCGATTTACACGTGAGGTCATGTTAAAACAACGTGATTGCGTTACGGTTTGATTATTAGCATTGCATGCCTTGATATTGCTCTTGTATAGATTTAGTTGCCATGAGGATTGTTCAAACTTTATTCGTATACGTATGCTATGCCTAAACTTGTGTACTCGCCTTTGCTTTTGCATTGACTTTATTTTAAAACATGTTACAGGTTGAAGGAGATGACGCTATGAAAACAATATAGCAAGGACTAGATACACACAAATTAGACGTTAGGTTTAATGTCGACGTATCAATTTTGTTATAACTTTGCAAATGTTAGATTGTTCTTTGTTTTGTTACATTGATGTATTTGACAATTTTTATGAAATGAAATATGGTTTAATTAATTATTGTCACTTAATAATGTTGTGAGCAATGAGCAATCTCGTTTTCGTCTCATCCCGATGTTTCCGCCATCGGTTGGGGTGTTACAGATTGGTATCAGAGCCATAACTATAGGGAATTAGGTAGATTGCTACGCTTTTGACCTAGTCTATAGTTAAGTACCATACTTGACCATACGTGATTCACATGCTAATTTCTTAAAACGTCTCCTATATGTTAAATTTATGAAATGCTTTACGTGTTCACACTCGTTACATTATTTCAATCATACGCCTTCCCTAATGCATTTTACTCGATTATACTAAACTCGAAAACACTCGTATTACACAAGTGAGACGACTTCACCGAAATAGGCGTGATATCCACAATTTGGTGAACGATTCTCATTACGCTTATTCTTTATATTTTTACGAGGTTACACCATCAAGTTAGGAGTGACATCCACACCTTGATGGAAAACTTCCCATTCAAACTCTAGTGGACTCTCGTCAGGGTCTCGAAATTAATTTTGACCCGAAGAGTGCCAACCACACTTAGGGTACGAAATCGGCAAGTTAGGGGTGAAACCCGCACCTTGTCGATTAAGTCTCATTCCTCGATTTTCAATCTCGCCAAAGTTTCGATTTTCCAATCGATTAGAGACGTGTAATAACTGGAAGGGTAAAATGCCGTTAATCGCTTCTCGACGAGAGCGTTTTACCTATAGGCCAAAGCACGTTTCTCTAATTCGAAAGGATCTTCGATTCACTTTGGAATAGTCGGCGTTTCTCTACCCGAAACAGTCTAATGTTTTCTGAGACTCTCTTTTATACCATTTCGATTTATGCATGACTTTTTATATACTTGTTACCCTTTCTTTCAAGTTTCTAATTTATTTTAAGGTTTTTACGCAATTCATATTAAACCTTTCCATCCACTTATACGTTATTTGCATATATGATTTCAAAACGTCATCAACTAGACTTATATTTCTTGAGAAGTCCGAAATGGAGACCGTCGTCGAGATAGGAGTGAATTCCTTACCTAGACGATCAAACTTCGTTTCCTTCCTTCCTTAAAACGACCTCACCAACGGATTAGGGGTGATTCCCATATCTCGGTGATCGTTACCAACCCTCCTTCTTGGAGACCTTATTACACAAACCACATGTTTAAATTGTATACCTAAACCTTTTTCCATGTTGTCAAAATTCTTACTTAGACGAATTTCAAAACGTACTATTTTATCAAACGTATTTCCCATCCGGTAATCTATTTCATATAAATCCCACACGCATATACTTGGTCACCACATGAAACGTTTTGTTTTACGATTTTCAAAACTCGACAGAATGCTACCTACCAACTTAATCGGCCTAACGAATACCTTGCCCACAAGTCTTATGTTTAACTTAATCACTAAAACACGCTCACGCAATAACTTTATGTTAAAAATTTTCGTTGTAAAAAAAAAAAAAAAAAAAAAAAAAATTAAACCAATATCTTATAGGCATTATGGGATCGTTGTACTAAAGGTGTGTTTGGGATTGTTCTTGCAACCTAATATTTTGTTTTGTGTTTGGAGGCGCAAATATTAAATAAATAAATAAATAAAAATCTATTTTAGAGTTTGGAAAAAAAAAAAAAAAACTGATTTGTTTTACTTATTTTAGAGATCAAAGCTCATCCATTCACAACTCTATATGTACATGTATATATATTATTTTTCAAACACTCAAATAGTTGATTTCCTGATTATTATGATAGTAAATAACATAATCAAATCCAAACACTATCTTCCTACAGTATGTTTTGTTACCACTAATTATCTGATTTTGATTATTCAGAACGCATAATCTATTTCCAAAACTCAACCCCAAACACCCTCTAAACCTCTTATCACGATTAAGAGAACGTTTTGCTAAATACTTTTCAACGATAATTAAATCCATTACCCCAGATTTCCTCTCAAGGGTCAACGTTTCACAAGCACCACTAAATTTCAAATCTCTTATATCCTTTGAAAACAATGCGAACTTACTATTTTAATACCTTATCATACACCTCCCAAAATGTCACATGAGTTTCAAAACACGTGGGCAAGAAAACTTTACGAAGACCAACCATTTTCGACCTACTTAAATTCTTTTAAAACAAATGGTAGCACTCCCGTCCATTACAAAATACGTAACGCATAATCAATAAGTACCTTATATTACTTTATATTCGCACACTAGGTCCTATATTCTAAGTTAAACTTAAGCCTATTTTAGAAGCGATAACCTCAAGGTTTTGCTCAAACGACAATACATGCGTATCCTCGTACATGTTTTAGTCAACTGTTGCATGACATTTTAAACGTATCATTCGTTTTACATACCCTGATTTCTCGACTATTTTATGTAAATAAATTCGTAGCATTCAATTCTTATCATATGCACCATTATCGTCTGTTACACTTGTTGACGTTCATAATTATACACATATTCATGTTCATGAAAATAACGTGTCATATTTTTTTATGCTTATTATAACACCTAATGGCATACCTCCCAACATCGTCCGTGGACAGGAGAGATTCCTGGCTCGTAAGTAATGCCCTACCTCTAAAATCACCAACGCGTTTTGGGCTTAATGCTAGTGGATGAGAGGAGAACTCCACAGTTAAGCGTGCTCAAGTGGGAGTAGTACTAGGATGGGTGACCTCCTGGGAAGTCTCCACCAGGGCAACCAAAAACAAAGTCGTGAGTTCCTGGATGGGCCACCCATCAAGGGCAAAGCGGACAATATTGGTGATAACGAGGGGCAGGGGTGTTACAGGGGTATTACACTTATACTTATCATCACATTCATGCATATACGTCTTATATCCATGCTTATACTTATTTCCATACTTATGCTTATACTCATACACATACCTATACTCGTACTCGTATTCATATTCGTGCCTATGCGCGAGCGAAACCCGAGGGATTCGCTTACGTGGGCCACAAGCTATTTGCACGTAAACATGCCTACGCACTACATTCTTACACGCACGCAAACTTATTTTCAGAATTTATGTACGCCTTTATTCATGCGCTGCTAGTACAAGCTATGCGGATCATGTGATGATCGGTATAATCGCGGGTGCACACGGGATTATAGCGATAAACGCATGAGAACCATAGAGCGTACTACCGCGTATGGTAACACACGGAACGTAACATTGCATCGAGTAACGAAACGGTCGCAACGTGGTCAAAACATGGTGGATACGCCACTGGTAATCCCTATACATAAGTGTTTTCACCATGCTGCTAAACTTTCGTAATACGTGCCATGAGAAATTCGGTGATTTACAGACCATAATATGACCTAACACGCCAGCTTTAAACAACTCACAACTGCATTGCTAAGTGCGCGCTACCCGAATATCCACGACGAGTCTTAATCCCTAACGTAACATTTTCGTTTGTTCGTATACATATGCCATCCTTACACGAGTAATCGTTGATCGAATCAATCGTCCGCTCTTATGCCTCCGTTACTCTCGTTAACCTTGTCTTTTTATGCAACCTTGTTTACAAACAACCGTGTGAACATTCAAACCCTAAATGCCTTCTTACTCTAAAGTTATCTCCCATTCTCGTAGATGGCAACACGCTTGATTGACCGCTACCTCGATAACTAGCTTATTTTAAAATACCTAACCTTCTCGTTTTCCATCATTAAGCAACTCTCTACAAAATCGAGATTTATTAATGCTCTTCAAAGTCGAGTGAACTTTCTAACAACCTACGGTTCGACTACACTCACCATTAAACTGCACACCACTTCTCACGAGAGCTTTTCTGCTCAGATGGCATATCATTTGAGTTATTCAAAGCTCGTTTAAACCACACTCCTATACGCATACTTATACGTTTTACTTAAGCTTGATGCCTCAAATCTTTCTAGTCAAACAACTTCTTGTTGCAAACCTAACTCTTCGTTGCTCTAAACTCCATGCTTACCCTCACGTATCCAGAGCTTCAAGTCTTGACCGTTAACCCTCAATTCCTTAACCAATTCCTTTCAAGTCTTCCTCTTGAATAAATTTCGGGACGAAATTTCCTAAAGGAGGGGAGACTGTAACGCCTCGTATTTTTTTTATTTTTCTAGTAATAATAATAATAATAATAAACAAAATAAATTCGACGTTTTATGAAACTTGTACTTGAAATCGGATCTCGTCGGTACGTTCGGGCCACTCAAAAACGTTAGATCGGGTTAACAGGCCTTGGCCCAACACACCACCTAAACCTAACTAAACCCTAAACCTAAATTCAAATAAATAAAACCCCCCACCCTCACACCTTACGCACACTCATCTCCCTGCCCTTCTCCTTTACCCGCCTGCACACAACCCTTCAACCCCCTCAACACCAGCCGCCGCCACCCCTTTCTCGGCGTCTTTCGGCGACCGGCGTCGTCTCTGGCGGCGCCCTTCTTCTCCGGTAACACCTCTTACACCCATCTAGACAGCGTAGAGAGAGAGAGAAATACGAAACAAATCGATGGCGGCAGTGGCTGTCTCGACCACCCTCGCTGGCGACAGTTCACGGTGGGGGCCGGCTCGGTTAAGGCAGATTCGGGTTTGGGTTCGTCGGGTTGGGTTGGTTTCGATCGATGGCGATGGTGGGTGATTCAAGTGGAAGATAGAACGACGGCGTGGCGGCGGAGCAGCGTCGCGGCTGCGACGGCGCATCGGACTAGCGGCGGCGACAGTCGCTGCGTCTCAGCGGCGGCTGCGGTATCTTGAGTTCCCGGTCAGGTCAGTCATTCGGCTCAGCCTCGGTTCGGTTCTCCCAGTTTCGGTTCAGGTTTCGGTTTCTTGGTTCAAGTTTTGTTTGTGTATTTTTCGATTCAAGTTCAGTGGTTATTGTTTCAGATTCGGTTCGGTCTCGGCTCGGATTTTAGTTCCTGTTTGGCTCGGGTTTCGGTCAAGAACAGTCAAACCCTGGTCAACTCAGTCAACTGCCGGTCAACTCGGGTCAGCTCCGGGTCGAATCTCGGTTCAGTCAAGATCACGGCTCATGTTCAGCGGGTTCGGGTCTCGGTGCAGAGGTTCGGGTCAGCAGTGAGTCAGTGAAAGTCTTAGTTCGGTTCGGGTCTCGTTTGGTGTTCGGTCAAACCTGGTCAACCGTTGGTCAACGGGTCAGATTCAAGTTCGGTAAAACTCTAAGCCTCGTAGTTCATTTTACTTATATTAATAATCTTGTATTCGCGACCCGAACTTGTACAAATGATAACACTTGAACATAGAAATATATATATATATATGTTTCATGATCTAATATTTCGTAACGTCTCTTATAAAATCGTCGTGGTAGAATTATTGCGTTTTGACAAATAATATCGACACTCGTGTGTCGGGATCGTCCAAAAACAAGGGGAAACTCTGCCCGATTTTCGACTAATATATATATATTTATTTATTATATCTATCGACGAAATATACTTATTCGTTACACCTTTCGACAAAATATTATATTGATTTATGATGCTTCCGGCAATATATATATTTACACATTTCTGCTTTCGACAAAATCCATTTAATTATTATACCGTTCGACAACATATCTAATTATTATTCTTTTCGACAAATAGAAATCTATTTAACGACAAGATATAAACAGTATTCCTTCCGTCAAAATAAATATATATTATATACTTTTCGAAAATTATACTTCTCTAACGGCAATATATATCTATATTACGTGTTTCTGACAAACAATATATACTTATCTACTATTCTTTTCGTTAACGTGCATATATATCTATTATCCCGTTCCGTCAAAATATACATTTATCTATTTTCTTTTAGCCAAACTATATATTTATCTAGTAATCTTTTCCGTCCAAATATACCAATATTTATATACATTTACTTGTTAAACCTTCCGACAAGGGTGTAATTATTCGCCAAACCTTTCGACTAAATATGCTCCACGACTATACTTTTTCGCCAAATTATATAAGTACACATCTATTATTCTCGTCGACAAAACATAATAATTTGACGAAGGAATATATTTATCCAACTGCAAACATCTATATATATTTTTATCTTTTATACTTCTCGCCAAAAATATATATATTTATTGTATTATTTTGATAACACTCTTATCTTTGACGAATTTAACTTTAGAGTCGTTACACAAATTCCGTGCTAAACGTACACGTATCTTCAACTCCGATTCGATTATTCATCCATGTTCGTTGTCATTTAAGGTGGCATTGGTGTCCCCTTTCTCCCACTCATCAACTCGTCGTGGAATTCCCAAAGAAGACTTAGCAATTCTGTGAGTACACTCGACCCACATTTGTTTTATATCACTTTTTGGGTGTAACATGTTTCCATATACAAAAATCACAAACACTTAAACTTTATGAAACGCACAAACAATCCTATACACATGACTACTTGAATCGTATACTTATTGCTTGTCTGGGGATAAACGTTGTGCTGTGCTTTAGTCATTAACTATTTTTAGCCTTGTTTGACATGCTTAGCGCTATAGGAATTCACGCATCCACCTCCATCGATTTACACGTGAGGTCATGTTAAAACAACGTGATTGCGTTACGGTTTGATTATTAGCATTGCATGCCTTGATATTGCTCTTGTATAGATTTAGTTGCCATGAGGATTGTTCAAACTTTATTCGTATACGTATGCTATGCCTAAACTTGTGTACTCGCCTTTGCTTTTGCATTGACTTTATTTTAAAACATGTTACAGGTTGAAGGAGATGACGCTATGAAAACAATATAGCAAGGACTAGATACACACAAATTAGACGTTAGGTTTAATGTCGACGTATCAATTTTGTTATAACTTTGCAAATGTTAGATTGTTCTTTGTTTTGTTACATTGATGTATTTGACAATTTTTATGAAATGAAATATGGTTTAATTAATTATTGTCACTTAATAATGTTGTGAGCAATGAGCAATCTCGTTTTCGTCTCATCCCGATGTTTCCGCCATCGGTTGGGGTGTTACATGGAGGTTTTCATTATAGCTCATAGTTTTATTTAATTTGATATGCCATCAACCAAATGCATGTTTTATTTGACTCATAAAATTGTTACAATAGAAAATTAAATTTAGAGTTTTGGTTTGAAAGAAAAGGAGCCATACGATTCATTTTCCAAAAAGAGAACAAGAAAAGTGAGAAAAGAGAGAAAATAAAGATGAACTAAAGAAATCATGTTGTGAACAAGTTTTATAGAATTTAGGGTTGTGCACTTTCTAATGCTTTCATCATCACCTACCTTGTTTGTTTCTTTTCCCACGTAACTTGAAAACATTTTAATTCGGTGTAACCTTGGATGCCTGATCCTTTTTAGAAGTACAGACTACTTCAGCTGTTATACCATAAGAGAAAGACGTGTCCCTTCAAAAAGACACACAAAATAAGTTTTAAGAAACCCGCGTTTAACATGAATTTTCAGCCACAGCCGTGAACAATGAATTTGTTCATTTTGTAGTCAAGAACACTGTTTAACTTCTCATATAAGACAAATACTTGAATCATCTTGTTCATATAAGGTTGAAAGTTTTGTATTACTTATTGTTTGATTTGTATATGCAATTACACTAATTGTTTTCTACACAAATCGATATTATTATTATTATTATTATTATTATTATTATTATTATTGTTATTATCTTTGATTGCTTTTTATGAAGTCACACCGGGAGCTAGTGCTTGCTATCTAAGAATAGCTTCATGGATCTCATCGGAAATGTTTGATGCTTCTTGGGGCTTCTTTGGCGACCGTGAAGTCACCGGATGAATTGCCGAGTAGATAGATCAGATCTGGACGCGGCTGTTGCCCTTAAAACCTGATAGTGAGCCTGTAAGTGTAAGGCCTTACAGATACCCCACATCCAAAAGGCTGAGCTTATTAATAAAAAGTACACCATTTTCAAGTAAGCATTTTACTGTAAAAATATCATAGAAAATGGTAAAAACTTCGAAGTAGTATATTTACAGTTATTTTTATTACCTCCTATACGTATATTTGTGTTTGGTGAAATAAGGAAGGTCACTTTATTTTACATGCTTATGGTAGGCCTTACTCCCCACCCTTTTGTTGCAGGACAAAGTTATATCACATGACTACAACCACAACCTTAGCATATGTTACATCAATGCTTTCTTCCAATGTTTGGTCAAACTTTTTCTAATCTTTTACTATTCCTATTGCATGTAATCTTAAATTATCGTTCATAATATAATTGTTGTTTTAAAAAAGGAAGTACCATATTTGGTAATATTGTACATTTTACTTTATATGCTTAATACTTTTATTATTATTAAACGTAAAAATAGACAGATTATAGATGTAGTTACAATTAAGAATATGGATAATCACGAAAATAGTCTAGGAATGGTCAACTTTTCCAAAATAGCCATCTGACACGGCTCTACGAGCCGTTTCAATATGCTGAAATGGCTTAAAAAATCCTTTTAAGTCAACCAACCCATGATTGCCACGTGTCCGGTTGAGCCGTTTCAGTGTGGCTTGAGATCTTTCAGTGTAGCGGCTTGGCTTGGCTTAAGATCTTTCAACACGGCTTAAGAACTTTCAACACGGCTTGAAATCTTTCAACATAGTTTAAATATAAATGGAAAATTAAAAACGTAAACATATAATTAAAAAAAATCTCAATGTGAGAACTTGAAAATCTCAATTAAAAAAATCTGAAAGTTTTAATTTGAAAATAAAAAATTACTAGGTTAAAACCCATGTATTACACGAGTTAAATACATGTAATTTTTATACTAAATAATAAAAAATATAACTTTAAAAACCTCGTGTATTGTACGAGTTGAATAAATGTATTACACGGGTACAATACATGAGTTTTTTTTAAAGATATTACTTTTTTACAATACACGAGTTTTTTTAAAGATATTACATTTTTATTATTTAGTATACAAAATTACATTTATTTAACCCGTGTAATACACAGAGTTTTTAAAGGTATAACTTTTTTAATTATTTGGTATATACAATTACATTTATTCAACTCGTACAATACACAAGATTCTTAAATATATAACTTTTTAATTACTTAATATATAAAATTACATTTATACGACTCGTGTAATAAACGAGGTTTTTAAAGTTATATTTTTATTATTTAGTATAAAAATTACATTTATTTAACCCGTGTAATACATGGGCTTCTAACCTAGTAATTTTATTTTCAAGTTAAATATTTTTTATTTTCAAGTTAAAACTTTCAGATTTTTTTAATTGAGATTTTCAAGTTCACACATTTTATTGAGATTTTTTTTAAATTATTCGTTTATATTTTTACTTATTCGTGTATATTTAAACTATGTTGAAAAATCTCAAGCCGTGTTGAAAGTTCTCAAGTCGTGTTGAAAGATCTTAAGCCAAGCCAAGACGCTACACTAAAAGGCTTAAGCCACACTGAAACAGCTCAACCGGACACATGGCAATCAAAGCCTTAAGCCACACTGAAACGGCTCAACCGGACACGTGGCAATCATGGGTTGGTTGACTTGAAAGGATTTTTTAAGTCGTTTCAGCATATTGAAACGGCTCGTAGAGCCGTGTCAGGTGGCTATTTTATAAAAGTTGACCATTCCTTGGGCTATTTTCGTGATTATCCCTTAAGAATACGTAAAAATAGACAAATGATAGATGTAGGTACAATTAAGATTTTCATATACTATTTAAAGATCCTCACACTTGTTGCCTAGTGGTAGGAGACTTGAGTTTTTCAATGGAGACTCAAGTTCAATTCTCACTTGTGTCATATTGGGATGGATATAAGCAATTAAGGATTTGGACTAGGCCTTGTGTGAAGTTGTCAGTTTGATTCCCGAGCCCAATTGGGTTTTCGTCCCACCGTGTGTTACGCCAGAGAGTTCTGCTCTTATGGTTGCATAACGACTAACAAGTGGCAGTCGGCGGTATGGTTTTACAGGGGAACACACAAAAATGCCAAACTTTAAAGCCAGCGTAGCCCGGTTAAGACAACAATGTTTGGTCAAAGTGGGGTAATACGGGGCTCTCCGATTTAGACAGTGCGATAACCTTATACATAAAGTTCACCATGTCTATATATATATATATATATATATATATATATATATATATATATATATATATATATATACTATTTAAAAGAAAGAGCGTTCAAAAAATTTTTGTTATTTAGGTGGGTGTTTGTTTTTTTTAAAAGATCTGCGTAGACTCTTATGTTTGCGCCGCACAAATATTATCATCTGCAGACTATTTGTTTTTCCAAATACTTTTCATTAAAGAAAGTTTATGCAAGCTCTTCTTGATAGCTGATGCAGATATAGCCAAGCCACGTCTAAAATCTGCAAGCTCTTATTGGTGTTATTGGTGCAGATATGCATAATCTACACTTATGTGAATTTTTCTTAGATTTTACAATATGTTAGTTATAAGTAAATCGTATCATATCTTTGCATTTAACACCAAGTTTCTAAGGTCCAATTTTCAAAATGGAACAATAGTTACCTGTATTGGAAATGATCAATAATACTCGCTCCATAATATGTATTTTATTACATGAAGCATGTGAAAAACAATACAAAACATTTATGGATTCAATAAAATAATATACCTTATAACTAAAAGAAATCTTTCATAATTGGGTCATAGCATACAATGGATTAATGTCAGAACTCGATTTCTTTAAGAGTATCTTCAATGCTAAAAGCGTCCTTAGACGCCCTTATCTGTCACGTCATCTGTCATATCATATCTTTAAAAATCCTTAAAATCACTCATTTCATCTACAACCCTACATTTATTCTTACACTTCTTAATTTACATCTCATTACCCTACGTAATACATACAATACTTAAATAAAACATTTGTTTTCTTTCTCTTTGGGCCCACCCACATTTAAAAATCAACAAAAGCAAGGCCCTTGTGGAAGGGCTTAGTTGCTTTAGGGCGCCACAATAAACTTTTACAATGGTAAGGGCTTCTAAGGACATCTCTTCAAAGGATACATTGGAGATAGTCTAAGGTATAATATGGTAGTTAATAGATAATGATTGCAATAGCTAAATACAACCTAATTTATGTCGCTCACATATAATAGTTTGAAAACAAATGTATCTATGCAGCCGATTTACCAACTTTGTGTATTATAAGACCCTATATGTATAATCAAACTAAGTAATATAATTGTAGTTTTAGTAATTTACTTTAGAGGAGCTCTTGCTTTTTAGTGGGAGATTTTGAGTTCAATCTCAAGCAAAGAGTATATTATAAAATTTATTTGATGTAATTTAGCAGTATGTAAACGTTATCATTAGAAAAAATGTTTTTTAAAGTTGTTATTATAGATGAGTAAGAGGGTAATGTAAGTTATTTTAAATTCGGTATTATATATTTATTATTTTATTTTTCTGTTTCTAAAAGCATTTAACTAAGTTGTTTATTAGAGTGTTAGTAATAATATGATATTAATTTTAGATATTAATGTATATATGGCTTTTGATGATGAAAAATTAGTCACCCATCATAGTACACATATATATAAACAAGAGTTCAACGGTGTAGGGGGATTTATTTGGGTTCATCGGTTGGACGGGATCACCATTGCAAATGGCAGAAGAGATTCAGATTGAGAATTCCTACTAGTGAACTCGAGGTTAAATCCGAAAAGATGGCCATTACCTACATTTATATGAATGTTGAAATTGACTGTTATTTAATATAATATTTTGTTATAACACTATATAACTTACACCACTTTTATCCATTTTTACACCCTAAACTATTTTATATTCTACTACTGAAATGAATTTAACATAAAACAAAAACCCAAATCGAAAGGTGGTTTGAGTTCGAGCCAAAATGAACCAATTCCACCACAATCGTTTTACTATCCACATTACAAAACCGTATGACAATGTGACCGGATCGATGTTGGAGATAGTCCTTTTAACGTAAACACGGCATAGTCAAGAAGTGGAATTGGCTCTTTGATTTCTTTTTTTTATGTTTTAAATTTTTACTAATTTTAATTATAATTTTAGTAAATGAAGATTTTTCTTATGGTTTTTTTAATCGCAATTTATGGAATTGAATTTTTTTTTATAAAAATGGAATTTGATGGTTCCACTCTTCAGATTAACACGACACCCAATGGAGGGTTAAGTGGTTTTACATGCAACAAAGTTCAGTATTTGGGACGTAGCACATCGCGTCCAAGCTGGATAGTGTAGGTGGAGAGCAGCCATTAGGGTATTGTGTGACAAGAGTTCCTAGCTAAATTAAAGGAAAGTTTTATAGGTGTAACACCCTGTAAAATTGTGTCCAATAATATAGTGACACGTGTTGTATTTTATATAATTGTCTGTTAAAGACCAATAAGGACTAAAGGCGTCAACATGCTCAAGATTGATCATCTGAGTGACGAACCGATGTCAACATGCATAAATAATAGCCTCTTAGTGACTGATACGTCAACATGCTTAAATCTTAGCCTCTGAGTGACTGATATGTCAACATGCTTGAAACTTGGCCTCTGAATGACTAATACGTCAACATGCCTAGCCTCTGAGTGACATCGGAATCAACATGCTTGTGATAAGCCTCTGAGTGATCCTTTGTGAAGTCCCAACTCTCATACGTACCGTTTGTTGGACGAGATAATTCAATTCTGTAAATATGTGAAAGTTGGATATTGGAGGGATTAAAAGTGTCAACATGTTAATTTATACCTTTGAGTGACCTTTTAACGAACCGAGAGCTCAATAATGCCCGGGCATAATCCCGGGTATACCAAGTATTGGCTACGGAGGGCTAAAAGTGCCAAAATAGTATTTAAAATCGTTTTTATAAGCTTTATATAGTTTAGGGGCCAAAGTGTCAAATTTTAAAACTGAAATAGGGGCGGTCGCGGGCCGCGAGAGACCCGGCCTGTGTCTCTCGCACCCCGCTAGAACAGACCTGCAGCAGAAAGTTTGTTTTGGAGCCCAAGCAAAGCTCCAAAACCATTAAATCGAAACCATGGCCTTCCTAATCAGCTATGCCACGTTTTGGGATGCTTGTAAGCTTCTTTTTACACCCCTAGACACCTGGCTTCACCTCCTTTGAGCTCTCCAACTATAAATAGGGGCTTAAGTTCACCATTTCAACTTGCACCTTTCTTATTCACTCTTCTCCCTCCTCTGGAAGTTCCTAACTAAAAGGATCAGTCCAACATAGTTCTTTTGCATCTAGGAATCACTGGTAAGTGTTCCTTCCTTGTGCATTTTCGTTTATAGGCTTCTATAGCCTAAACTCAAGCGTTTTACGTAAAACGCTTTGACTTTAGGTTAAGACCATTATGGTCCAGCCATTGTTCAACATAAACATGGCTAAGTGATCATAGTAAGGTAGGTGTTCGTCCCTATAAAGGGCACCTCCTAAAGATCACGTTTGCTAGACCAATTGACGGGTCAAAGTTATGATATTAAAAAGTCAAACAGGCCATTTTTCGGAAAAATCATAAATTGATCTTATATATGTTATGAAACCTGTTTTAACACTTAAACAAGTTGGTAACAATTATTAGAACATGTATGAACATGTTCAGCTCGTCAATTTCAGTTCTAGGGTCGGTTCGCAACAGAAAGTCGCAAGGTTTGACTTTTGCTTTAACTTTCGATTCTAACCCGATTTAGGTTAGTTACCCACTGATCTAAAGTTGCATTATGATCATAATATAATATAGCATAACCCTATGAGGCTATATTACATAATCATAATCAGAATCCAAGTTTATGCACAAGTTCCATAATTATGCCATTTTGACCAAAATGCCCTTTTTGCATAAAACAAGGTTTCAAATGGTAATGAACTTGAAAATGAATTTCTACTAATGTAATATCATAAATAGGATTATTTGGGATATTAAACCAAGTTATAAACTAAGTTTTTAAACAAGTCTTTAAACTATGTCGATAAATGACGGTTTTAGCCCCTGTGGCTTATAAAATAGTTTCAATCAAATATTTTCGAGATAAATCACTTACTTACCGATATGTATATTAATTAACATATTTTAAACATTTTAATCTGATCCAAACATCAGTTTTCATAAACATCGCTTAAAGACGTCACTTTACGACATAAACGCCGGTTCGGCGCATAGTATGGTTTTAAACCATATTAGTGGACCAAGACTTGTTACCTACTGAATTAAAAAATTATTTTAAACATATTTACAGTAGGTACTTATTATAAACTCAGAATCCCAAATAATTTATAAACTATGTGTAAAATGACCAAAATGCCCCCTCGGTGCATAGTTTGGTCATAAAAGGTAAAATACACATATATTTGATATCCTACTGATATTATATCATAAATAAATTATTTTTCCAGAATACTCATTATCATAAACTTAAATTTTATTTAAGTTCTTTATATACGATACGAAATTACCGAAATGCCCCTCTAAGGCATAATTTCGTTTTAAAACCTCAACGGGCATACAAGTTGATATCCTACTGATATCTTAACTTATTTAAAGTATAATGGCATACAGAAATTGTCCATAACTTATCTGGTTACCCGATATCGCTATTATGCGCACAGTTACGTATATGTGACTATTTTACGGAATTCAACCGTGACGGGTTTAACCTTATCATTTTAAGTTCAAAATCCAGAATGTTTATAGTTTACCCATATTATACAAGTCAAGTACTTTTCGGGTTTAAACTACATTCTATCTGATCATCGTTTAATCAAGCGTTATACGTAATGATCATGTACACTATTCGGTTTATACAACCGTTAGTATTCAATTGGCTAGTTTATGCCATAATCCAGACTAGAGCCTTCTCGGTAAAAGCTATCTGCACTCGGTACTTTTGTATACGGCTGAGTTATTTTAAAATAAAAGAAGAAAGCAATCTCAGGTAAATACTCTCAACTTATTTCCCCTATAAGGGCTTGGGATATGGTAAATTATTATTGCATGGTCCATTGCATGGTTAACGTTCCTAAGATAATAAAAGATTTTGTGCCGTTTGCACTTGAAATCATTTTTAATATTTTCAAAATGAGTCAGTTGGGTGTATTTACCAGCGTAAGCTGACGTATCCTCCAAAGACTAATCTGCAGGTACAACACGAAATTAAGCCGGAAGCTGCTCGGTAGAGAATAAAAGGATTCTTGTAAATCTTTAGATCTGCCTAAAGTCTGTTTTGTATTCATTCTTGTACATTCTATGATCCGCCTGTGGATCTTCTATTACAAGCTTGTATATTATTTTGTATTTTCGAACATTCGGTTTGTAATAGTAATTTTACTCCAAGACTTCCGTTGTGCCACGTTTAATTGACTATGACGTTATCAACTGTTGTCACGATACACCCCACCCGGGGCCACCGGTGTATGGATTTTAGGAACATAAATCCGGGGTGTGACAATAGGGTTGCAGTTAGGCCGGCTGTGTTATACAATACAACTTGTTGGGCCGTTAAGAACACATATGCTCGTAAGTTGGAGGTAGCAAAGATGAGAATGTTAAAATGGATGTGTGGACACACTAGGCTGAATGGGATAAGAAATGAGGCCTTTAGGGAAAGATTGGAGGTGGCTAGTATATCGGATAAGATAAGAGAGGGGAGGTTGAGATGGTATGGGCACGTTAAAAGGTGACAAGTGACGACCACAGTTAGAACCGTGGAAACTCTTACGATGGTGGGGAGGGGTAGTAGAGGCAGACCGAAACTGAGGAGTGGTTGCATATCGCTGAGGACATGATGAGAATAGGACTTGAGCTGATCGAGCTCGCTCGACTCATTTATTATATTGAGCTAATGAGTACATTGTATGGATTACTATAACACATGCAATGCACTCGTAAATGCACACTATATCATTAGTTTTTCGTTTATGTACGATAACACCACCATCTAAAGTTTGTATGTTAAGATTTTGTTTACCTACGATGCTAACACCACGTGATGAGGATAGGACTTGAGCTGATCGAGCTTGCTCGACTCATTTACTATATTGAGCTAATGAGTACATTGTATGGATTAATATAACACATGCAATGCACTCGTAAATGCACACTATATCATTAGTTTTTCGCTTATATACGATAACACCACATCTAAAGTTTGTATGTTAAGATTTCGTTTACCTACAATGCTAACACCACGTGACTTTTTTCGTTCCATTACATCACCTAAATAAATCGCATAAGATGTTTCACTTAGTTACAAAAAATATCATCGCATGATTTTCGTTTGAACTCATACACGAGAACATGTGTGTGTGTGTAGTGAGAGATGCCCGAAAAACCTGGGTGTTAAACCTACCCAAAACTGGGTATTAAAAAAACTGGTTCCTTCGTACCCGGTTCCATAATCGACCCTACTCGTCGGTTATTTACTGCTTCCATACTCTATTATCTGAAACCAGTTCCAACGCAGCTATACCTAAACCGAATCGATCAAAACCTGAAAAAAAATATTGGAACCAAACTGAAAAACCCGATCACTTCCTCTTCAAAACCCCCTTCCATACCTAACCCACTTATTGGCATATTCGGGTTTTAATCTTGCTGACCATACACGTAACCAATTTCAACTCTAAACCGGGCATGCCCTAGTATTCGATTTGTACACCTCTAGAGATCAGGGATGGCAATTGAACCCAAACCCGATTGTCACACCCCGACCCGCAGCGGAAAAGGTGACCGGGGGATGATTGGGTTATCATCAAAGCTCATGACATTTATTATACGTTTCATATTCATTAATACAATTAAATAGGAAGTTTACAACCATAATTACATCATGACCTAACATCAATCTAAGCTTCTTTGTTTTCTTCTAAGGCATTTCCTATGTTTTCCTTGCTTCGTCCTGTTCACCTGTATCATGTGTAAAAGGGTTTTTGGATCAACAAAAAGTTGGCGAGTGAATCCTATGGAAAACATTTGAACAAGTTTATTTAATTGATTGTGAAATAAAGTGCACAACCACACATGAGTAAAAATAGATGTAAACTTATTCATAAATCAATTTAATATTAAACAATACACACATGAACAATAAAGGATCGTTTAGAGGCACGCGTTGCTCAACTCGTCTCTCACGAGGAACTGATGGGCCTAATGAATGAATTGCATAACCATGATAATATGAAAGACATAACTACCAACAATATAAACTCAATAATACACACATGAACAATAATGGATTGGTTTTGAGGCACGCGTTGCTCACTCGTCTCCCACGAGGAACTGATGGGCTTAATGAATGAATTTCATATAAGTTGACAAAATGAAATACATAATCACAACAATATAAACAATCTAAGTTTAGATCACGATATGGTATGGCACAAGTTTAAATAAACGAGTTAATTATTTTGTGACACATGACACACCCCAAAACGTGTAATTAAAAAGGGGGAGTTGTAAGATCCACTCACAGTGGGTGCGTTCGGTTGATGATGTTGAATGCACGCGAAGTGGTTTTAACCACGAGTGAAATTAACCTAGATAAATAGCATTATGGTTCGGTAAGTAAACGGATTTTATTGATCCATTTTAGTAGGATTGTTGGGTGTATTTTTGTGAGTTTAAGGCTATTTCTAACCTTAAAAATGTTATTTTTAAGTATTTTTAATTGATTTTTAATTAAAATAAATAAATAAAAATAATAAAAAAAAGATTTTTTTTGCTACCGTTGACTTTGACTTTGACCGGTTCGTATGCGTATATATGTGCGCTGAGTGAGGCTCGAACCCGAGACCTCCCGTACGCGTGCACGCAGCTCTACCAACTGAGCTACGTGTCTAACCCGAAATATTTCTGTTTTTAATTATATTTATATATTAATTAGATTAATCCGAAAATCATTTTATTTCTAAAAAGATTTTACTGAATCGGACCGGTGCGCTCCACAGGTCTCGAACCCGGGACCTGTGGGTTGAGTTAACACACAGTCCACCGCTGGACTGTGTGTTTAACTTGTTATATAAACCGATTTTTATTATACTTAAATACAAACTAAGTATTTTCATTTCTGACTTATTTAAAAAGTTAGATAATTGTCCGGATCGATGCAGTAGACCGGACTCGAACTCGTGTCCTGTGATTAAACATACACACAGTCCACCACTGGACTATGTGTCTAACTTGGTTATTATTCCGGTTATTAATAAACTTATCATGTACCGCGGTGACTCCGGTTCGGTTAACAAAAAAAAGACATTTTTATTAAGGCAGCATGTGTGGGACAAGTTTCGAACTCGAGACGTTTACGTGTTTATTGTGCACACAGTCCACCGCTGGACTGTGTGTCTAACCCGAGTTATAACTTGATTTTAATTATACTTATATGTTACATAAACTTCGTCTTCTTCGTCAGTTTTAACCAGAAACGATGACTGACTGGTTCGAAGTTTTTAATCATGTTCGTTAGCGTTTTTCAGTTAATTACAGGTGATATATAAATAAAAGAAAGAGAAATTAGTCGTAAGGTATACCGACTGGACTCCTCTGTTTCTCCGGCAGAACTCCGGCGACAGCAACAGATTCCGGCGTCGTGTGTCTTGCAGCAGCGAGTCTTCAGAAAGCTTGAAGAGGATGTGGGTGACTTCGGTATAAGCTCAGGGGGTTCAGTAAGGCTCAGAAGTGAAGGGCTCGGTTTTCCCGCGATGAGCAGAAATTTTCCGGCGAGTGAAATTACGTCGGGTAAAGGTGCGGTTTTGAGCGAAAAAGCTTGCAGAGGTTTGAGGGGGTATTTATAAGGCAAGTCGTCGATGAATTTGGTCCTATTTCCGACTTGATTCGTCGGTTAGAAATCCTCCGGCGGTTATAGCTTGTGTCGCGGACTCAGGCGTCGGTTATAACCGATGTCCTAGTAAATGTTTACGTTATAACTGAAGATATCGTTAAATCTCGCGAGATCGCCGGGATTTCCGACGACTGAAATTTGGGCGCCGGTTTTGAATTCGGGAAAACATGTTATGAATTAATTGATTCTAATAATTAACAAGAATCATCAGTGGCGCAGTGGTTGAGTGTGTGTGTGATAAGTTTGCTGAACCGGTATACTGACCGGGTTCGAAACCCGGCAGAAACATATTATTTTTATTTTCTTATTTTTAACAGTTTTTCAACAACAAATTATATATTCCAATATAATAATTAATTATGTATCGTTTAAAATTATTTTGGGCATTAAATTCGCAACGAAATTTTTAACTGATTGTTCGGTTAATAAACGGAGCGGGTTTGGTAAATCCGTTTTTTACGGATGTTACAGTATCCCCTGCTTTTTAGAAATTTCGTCCCGAAATTTAAGTAGTGATATATTTGACTAGAAGAATGATGGTGTTTAGTTTGACAGTTACATGCTTAGAAAAAGTAAGGGTTTAAGTTTTTGTTTGAGGCGGTAACGTTCCTTGTAAGGGTTAAGTACCCTATTACAGGAATCGCTTTTTGTTGCCTACTGTAAAAGTATTGATAAGCAGAATTGATTCGCTAAATATGATATCATGCATAAGAGTTTGGATATGTTTGGAAGGATACGGTTATATCCTAAGGCAAAACTTCTAATACTACAACCTACATGGAACTTCTCATAACCATCTAACAACTACCTCTGATCCTTTGACAAGAATACTTATATATAGGAAGTACCAGCGGCGTATCCACCATATTCTTGTAAAATTTTCATTGGTTTTATCAGTAAGTTATGATTGGTTCTATGACTATAGAACATAAATAAACACAACAGCTAATATTTGAATCCACATTCTGATAGCATATATGTTTGAATGGTGACAGTTTCTCTCTCGTTTGTTATGATGGAGAGGGTAGTTTATGTAGAAATGGATCACAATCCAATTTCTTTAACTAGCGAGACGATATAAATGTAACACAAATTTCAATCAAGACAATACTAAATCCTACATGGAACTTCTCATAACCGCCTGATAATGCCTCTGATCCTTTGGCAAGAATACTTATATATAGGAAGTACCAGCGGCGTATCCACCATATTCTTGTCAAATTTTCGTTGGTTTTATCCGCAAATTATGATTAGTTACCAAGAAACTACTAAATCCTACATAGGACTTCTCATAACCGTCTGACAATGCTTCTGACCTTTGACAAGAATACTTATATATAGGAAGTACCAGCGGCGTATCCACCATATTCTCGTCAAATTTTCATTGGTTTTATCAGTGAATTATGATTACTCCTATGTGACTCTACAACCAATACAACAAACACAAAAATACTGAAAATGAAAAATGTCTGTGCGATCAAGGCTCAATCAAACGGAGCCGATCGTATTGCATGTACTGAAAATGAAAATGTCTGTGCGATCAAGGCTCAATCAAGCGGAGCCGATCGTATTGCATGTACTGAAAATAATAAACTTAATCTAAACAACAATCACACAAACAGCCTATACATGGAACCTCTCATAACCGCCTGATAATGCCTCCGATCATTTGACAAGAATACTTATATATAGGAAGTACCAACGGCGTATCCACCATATTCTTGTCAAATTTTCATTGACTTTATCCACAAGTTATGATTAGTTCTATGTGACTACTACAAACACAATAACCACAAAATACTGATAATGAAAGTGTCTGTGCGATCAAGGCTCAATCAAACGGAGCCGATCGTATTGCATGTACTGAAAATGAAAATGTCTGTGCGATCAAGGCTCAATCAAACGGAGCCGATCGTATTGCATGTACTGAAAATAATAAACTTAATCTAAACGACAATCACACAAACAGCCTATACATGGAAGCTCTCATAACCGCCTGATAATGCCTCCGATCATTTGACAAGAATACTTATATATAGGAAGTACCAGCGGCGTATCCACCGTATTCTTGTCAAATTCTCATTGACTTTATCCGCAAGTTATGATTAGTTCTATGCGACTCTACAACAAACACAACAACCACAAGATACTGATAATGAAAATGTCTGTGCGATCAAGGCTCAATCAAACGGAGCCGATCGTATTGCATGTACTGAAAATGAAAAATGTATGTGCGATCAAGGCTCAATCAAACAGAGCCGATCGTATGTGGGCACGCCAGGTTCAACCTCATAATGAAATGGGGAACATGCTCAACGCTCATAATGTAATGGGGAGCGGCGGCCTATGAAATTGCATGTACTGAAATAATAAACAATAATTACTCAAACAGTCTACACATGGAACCTCTCATAACCGCCAGATAATGCTTCTGATCCTTTGACAAGAATACTTATATATAGGAAGTACCAGCGGCGTATCCACCGTATTCTCGTCAAAGTTTCATTGGCTTTATCCTTAAGTTATGATTGGTTCTATGTGATTCTAAAACATAAAGAAAAACATAAAACTAAACGATGGGAGTTGAATCTGGATTTTCGGTGAAAAGGACTAGTTGGGTATTTCGTTTGGGCCGTCATTATCTTCGACAGGATTGGCGTTGATGTTGAAGACTCTTCCTCTTGCTGGTGGCCTAGCGGTTGGGTTTTCTTGGTTTACTTGGTTAACTGGATTTGATTGAGCTTGAGTGTTGATGACGTTAACCAATTGAGGGCATGTGTTTCTAAAGTGGGTAGGGTCGCCACAATTGAAACAAGCTCGAACATATGGGAACATGGGGTATTGGGGTTGTTGATAGGTTTGGTTCATGGTTTGAGTAGGGGGAGAGATTTGGTTTTGAAAGGTGCGGCAAACCTTGCTCAAATGACCATAGCGTCCACAAGTTGCACATAGTCGACAAGGTAAGGTAAGGGGATGGTGATAAAAACAGTTGTTGCATTGAGGGTGAGGTCCAAGATATGGTTTCTTATTTGGGTAGGTTGAGTTGGGTGCCACTTGGGTGATTGGGATAGCTTGGATGGGTATGGCGTGTGAAATTGGTTGATTCCGTTGGATAGCAGCGAAAAGTTGCCCGTCTCTTTTTCTGTTAGAATTGGGTTGAGAAGGGGATTCGGTTTGGGTGTAGTCGGAGGTTTCAGTCGATGCTTTATCCTTCTTCTTCTCCTCCTTGAAGTCTTTGTTCCGGATTCGGTTCTCGGTGAGCTCTGTAGCTAACTCCATTGCTGCTTCCAATGTTGCAGGCGTGGTACTTATTACAGAGTCTTGAATCTTTGACGGAAGACCACGAATGTAGTGCTCGATCAAACGGTAGAGGGGAGTGAACATGTTGGGAACCATTTGATGTAATTCGAGGAATCTTTTGTTGTACGTGATGTGGTCTCCTTCCTTTTGCTGCAACGAATAAAATTCATCTTCTAATTTCTTGATTTCGCTCCTTGGGCAAAATCGTCTGGTCATGATTTCCTTCAATTCGTTCCAAGTTAAGGTCATAGCATCTTCCACACCTCGTTTGGCCTTCTCTGTATTCCACCAAGTAAGTGATATCCCATATAATCGACCGGTAGCATATCGCACTTTGCGATCATCAGGGCAATCACAATTTAGAAAAGTGTTCTCCATTTCTTCAAACCAATGGAGGAGAGCGGTGACGCCTTCAGTCCCTTTGTATTTTGGAGGGTCGCATGATTTAAAATGCTTGTAGGTGCATTTAGTGATATTTGGGGGAGGGTTGATAACGTTTTGATTTCCTTGATTGACAGGATTAGCGGTAAGTGCTTGTTGGACTTGGATTACAATGTTGGGTATTACGGCAGCCATTTGTTGAGCGATTAGGGCAGCCATACGCTCGCGGGCTTTTCCTGCTCTCATTTTCCTACGGGCGAGGTTAGAAGACCTCTACAAGGAATACATGTCAAGAGTATGAGTTGGATGTTTTTGGGTTCATGGGTCGCACTAGGAATGAACATTCATAAAATAATTATAGAAAAATAAATCTACTACATCCATAGGATGTCTTGGGCTTTGCTCGCCATTAGGCCCTACATGCCGCCATACTTCACCTTCGTAATCATGTGGGCCCCCATGAATACCGGGTTTTTCATATGGTTCGCATGGGTTTGCCTGGTTGCGTACACTAAAACCCGGAGAAAATCGAGAAATATGTATACAACGTGTGATATTCGGAATGTGTCCAGGTGTAGACACGGTGACACCTCAAAGTGGGTTAGTTCGAACGACGTTTGGTGTGGCATGCTTTGGCCTAATAGGTCCTTCGTACTCTCATCGTTGGTCCCCAGGTAGGCAAACTGGTCCGTTATATTAGATTTATACGAATGTCAACCTAGACAGGACGTTCCGACTACCGGTACTTGTACCCTTCCAGTTACTACATGCCCGTCGCAGAACTTACTTTGATGAGATTTGAAAATTGCAACAAAATCTTTGAATAATGAGAGTATGAAAATGAATTGAATATATGAACATTGATATATGTATAATGAATATGTATATAAGTATGTATGTTTGACTGCAAGTATAAACAAATATGAAACAAATAAATATCACAAGTTTGTATGTAACCACCTAATCAATTAAAAATTTAGGCAGACTATAGTATAGGCTCTAAGGGTCTAATAACCTATCCTATATCCCTATAGTCATGGCTTGATACCAATCTGTCACACCCCGACCCGCAGCGGAAAAGGTGACCGGGGCATGATTGGGTTATCATCAAAGCTCATGACATTTATTATACGTTTCATATTCATTAATACAATTTAATAGGAAGTTTACAACCATAATTACATCATGACCTAACATCAATCTAAGCTTCTTTGTTTTCTTCTAAGGCATTTCCTATGTTTTCCTTGCTTCGTCCTGTTCACCTGTATCATGTGTAAAAGGGTTTTTGGATCAACAAAAAGTTGGCGAGTGAATCCTATGGAAAACATTTGAACAAGTTTATTTAATTGATTGTGAAATAAAGTGCACAACCACACATGAGTAAAAATAGATGTAAACTTATTCATAAATCAATTTAATATTAAACAATACACACATGAACAATAAAGGATCGTTTAGAGGCACGCGTTGCTCAACTCGTCTCTCACGAGGAACTGATGGGCCTAATGAATGAATTGCATAACCATGATAATATGAAAGACATAACTACCAACAATATAAACTCAATAATACACACATGAACAATAATGGATTGGTTTTGAGGCACGCGTTGCTCACTCGTCTCCCACGAGGAACTGATGGGCTTAATGAATGAATTTCATATAAGTTGACAAAATGAAATACATAATCACAACAATATAAACAATCTAAGTTTAGATCACGATATGGTATGGCACAAGTTTAAATAAACGAGTTAATTATTTTGTGACACATGACACACCCCAAAACGTGTAATTAAAAAGGGGGAGTTGTAAGATTCACTCACAGTGGGTGCGTTCGGTTGATGATGTTGAATGCACGCGAAGTGGTTTTAACCACGAGTGAAATTAACCTAGATAAATAGCATTATGGTTCGGTAAGTAAACGGATTTTATTGATCCATTTTAGTAGGATTGTTGGGTGTATTTTTGTGAGTTTAAGGCTATTTCTAACCTTAAAAATGTTATTTTTAAGTATTTTTAATTGATTTTTAATTAAAATAAATAAATAAAAATAATAAAAAAATGATTTTTTTTGCTACCGTTGACTTTGACTTTGACTTTGACCGGTTTGTATGCGTATATATGTGCGCTGAGTGAGGCTCGAACCCGAGACCTCCCGTACGCGTGCACGCAGCTCTACCAACTGAGCTACGTGTCTAACCCGAAATATTTCTGTTTTTAATTATATTTATATATTAATTAGATTAATCCGAAAATCATTTTATTTCTAAAAAGATTTTACTGAATCGGACCGGTGCGCTCCACAGGTCTCGAACCCGGGACCTGTGGGTTGAGTTAACACACAGTCCACCGTTGGACTGTGTGTTTAACTTGTTATATAAACCGATTTTTATTATACTTAAATACAAACTAAGTATTTTCATTTCTGACTTATTTAAAAAGTTAGATAATTGTCCGGATCGATGCAGTAGACCGGACTCGAACTCGTGTCCTGTGATTAAACATACACACAGTCTACCACTGGACTGTGTGTCTAACTTGGTTATTATTACGGTTATTAATAAACTTATCATGTACCGCGGTGACTCCGGTTCGGTTAACAAAAAAAAGACATTTTTATTAAGGCAGCATGTGTGGGACAAGATTCGAACTCGAGACGTTTACGTGTTTATTGTGCACACAGTCCACCGCTGGACTGTGTGTCTAACCAGAGTTATAACTTGATTTTAATTATACTTATATGTTACATAAACTTCGTCTTCTTCGTCAGTTTTAACCAGAAACGATGACTGATTGGTTCGAAGTTTTTAATCATGTACTGAAAATGAAAATGTCTGTGCGATCAAGGCTCAATCAAACGGAGCCGATCGTATTGCATGTACTGAAAATAATAAACTTAATCTAAACGACAATCACACAAACAGCCTATACATGGAAGCTCTCATAACCGCCTGATAATGCCTCCGATCATTTGACAA
Source organism: Scalesia atractyloides (assembly GCA_947069175.1). NCBI lineage: Eukaryota > Viridiplantae > Streptophyta > Magnoliopsida > Asterales > Asteraceae > Scalesia > Scalesia atractyloides. The sequence continues at coordinate 12,830,360 of CAMTDV010000013.1, forward strand.
GAATACTTATATATAGGAAGTACCAGCGGCGTATCCACCGTATTCTTGTCAAATTCTCATTGACTTTATCCGCAAGTTATGATTAGTTCTATGCGACTCTACAACAAACACAACAACCACAAGATACTGATAATGAAAATGTCTGTGCGATCAAGGCTCAATCAAACGGAGCCGATCGTATTGCATGTACTGAAAATGAAAAATGTATGTGCGATCAAGGCTCAATCAAACAGAGCCGATCGTATGTGGGCACGCCAGGTTCAACCTCATAATGAAATGGGGAACATGCTCAACGCTCATAATGTAATGGGGAGCGGCGGCCTATGAAATTGCATGTACTGAAATAATAAACAATAATTACTCAAACAGTCTACACATGGAACCTCTCATAACCGCCAGATAATGCTTCTGATCCTTTGACAAGAATACTTATATATAGGAAGTACCAGCGGCGTATCCACCGTATTCTCGTCAAAGTTTCATTGGCTTTATCCTTAAGTTATGATTGGTTCTATGTGATTCTAAAACATAAAGAAAAACATAAAACTAAACGATGGGAGTTGAATCTGGATTTTCGGTGAAAAGGACTAGTTGGGTATCTTCGTTTGGGCCGTCATTATCTTCGACAGGATTGGCGTTGATGTTGAAGACTCTTCCTCTTGCTGGTGGCCTAGCGGTTGGGTTTTCTTGGTTTACTTGGTTAACTGGATTTGATTGAGCTTGAGTGTTGATGACGTTAACCAATTGAGGGCATGTGTTTCTAAAGTGGGTAGGGTCGCCACAATTGAAACAAGCTCGAACATATGGGAACATGGGGTATTGGGGTTGTTGATAGGTTTGGTTCATGGTTTGAGTAGGGGGAGAGATTTGGTTTTGAAAGGTGCGGCAAACCTTGCTCAAATGACCATAGCGTCCACAAGTTGCACATAGTCGACAAGGTAAGGTAAGGGGATGGTGATAAAAACAGTTGTTGCATTGAGGGTGAGGTCCAAGATATGGTTTCTTATTTGGGTAGGTTGAGTTGGGTGCCACTTGGGTGATTGGGATAGCTTGGATGGGTATGGCGTGTGAAATTGGTTGATTCCGTTGGATAGCAGCGAAAAGTTGCCCGTCTCTTTTTCTGTTAGAATTGGGTTGAGAAGGGGATTCGGTTTGGGTGTAGTCGGAGGTTTCAGTCGATGCTTTATCCTTCTTCTTCTCCTCCTTGAAGTCTTTGTTCCGGATTCGGTTCTCGGTGAGCTCTGTAGCTAACTCCATTGCTGCTTCCAATGTTGCAGGCGTGGTACTTATTACAGAGTCTTGAATCTTTGACGGAAGACCACGAATGTAGTGCTCGATCAAACGGTAGAGGGGAGTGAACATGTTGGGAACCATTTGATGTAATTCGAGGAATCTTTTGTTGTACGTGATGTGGTCTCCTTCCTTTTGCTGCAACGAATAAAATTCATCTTCTAATTTCTTGATTTCGCTCCTTGGGCAAAATCGTCTGGTCATGATTTCCTTCAATTCGTTCCAAGTTAAGGTCATAGCATCTTCCACACCTCGTTTGGCCTTCTCTGTATTCCACCAAGTAAGTGATATCCCATATAATCGACCGGTAGCATATCGCACTTTGCGATCATCAGGGCAATCACAATTTAGAAAAGTGTTCTCCATTTCTTCAAACCAATGGAGGAGAGCGGTGACGCCTTCAGTCCCTTTGTATTTTGGAGGGTCGCATGATTTAAAATGCTTGTAGGTGCATTTAGTGATATTTGGGGGAGGGTTGATAACGTTTTGATTTCCTTGATTGACAGGATTAGCGGTAAGTGCTTGTTGGACTTGGATTACAATGTTGGGTATTACGGCAGCCATTTGTTGAGCGATTAGGGCAGCCATACGCTCGCGGGCTTTTCCTGCTCTCATTTTCCTACGGGCGAGGTTAGAAGACCTCTACAAGGAATACATGTCAAGAGTATGAGTTGGATGTTTTTGGGTTCATGGGTCGCACTAGGAATGAACATTCATAAAATAATTATAGAAAAATAAATCTACTACATCCATAGGATGTCTTGGGCTTTGCTCGCCATTAGGCCCTACATGCCGCCATACTTCACCTTCGTAATCATGTGGGCCCCATGAATACCGGGTTTTTCATATGGTTCGCATGGGTTTGCCTGGTTGCGTACACTAAAACCCGGAGAAAATCGAGAAATATGTATACAACGTGTGATATTCGGAATGTGTCCAGGTGTAGACACGGTGACACCTCAAAGTGGGTTAGTTCGAACGACGTTTGGTGTGGCATGCTTTGGCCTAATAGGTCCTTCGTACTCTCATCGTTGGTCCCCAGGTAGGCAAACTGGTCCGTTATATTAGATTTATACGAATGTCAACCTAGACAGGACGTTCCGACTACCGGTACTTGTACCCTTCCAGTTACTACATGCCCGTCGCAGAACTTACTTTGATGAGATTTGAAAATTGCAACAAAATCTTTGAATAATGAGAGTATGAAAATGAATTGAATATATGAACATTGATATATGTATAATGAATATGTATATAAGTATGTATGTTTGACTGCAAGTATAAACAAATATGAAACAAATAAATATCACAAGTTTGTATGTAACCACCTAATCAATTAAAAATTTAGGCAGACTATAGTATAGGCTCTAAGGGTCTAATAACCTATCCTATATCCCTATAGTCATGGCTCTGATACCAATCTGTCACACCCCGACCCGCAGCGGAAAAGGTGACCGGGGCATGATTGGGTTATCATCAAAGCTCATGACATTTATTATACGTTTCATATTCATTAATACAATTTAATAGGAAGTTTACAACCATAATTACATCATGACCTAACATCAATCTAAGCTTCTTTGTTTTCTTCTAAGGCATTTCCTATGTTTTCCTTGCTTCGTCCTGTTCACCTGTATCATGTGTAAAAGGGTTTTTGGATCAACAAAAAGTTGGCGAGTGAATCCTATGGAAAACATTTGAACAAGTTTATTTAATTGATTGTGAAATAAAGTGCACAACCACACATGAGTAAAAATAGATGTAAACTTATTCATAAATCAATTTAATATTAAACAATACACACATGAACAATAAAGGATCGTTTAGAGGCACGCGTTGCTCAACTCGTCTCTCACGAGGAACTGATGGGCCTAATGAATGAATTGCATAACCATGATAATATGAAAGACATAACTACCAACAATATAAACTCAATAATACACACATGAACAATAATGGATTGGTTTTGAGGCACGCGTTGCTCACTCGTCTCCCACGAGGAACTGATGGGCTTAATGAATGAATTTCATATAAGTTGACAAAATGAAATACATAATCACAACAATATAAACAATCTAAGTTTAGATCACGATATGGTATGGCACAAGTTTAAATAAACGAGTTAATTATTTTGTGACACATGACACACCCCAAAACGTGTAATTAAAAAGGGGGAGTTGTAAGATTCACTCACAGTGGGTGCGTTCGGTTGATGATGTTGAATGCACGCGAAGTGGTTTTAACCACGAGTGAAATTAACCTAGATAAATAGCATTATGGTTCGGTAAGTAAACGGATTTTATTGATCCATTTTAGTAGGATTGTTGGGTGTATTTTTGTGAGTTTAAGGCTATTTCTAACCTTAAAAATGTTATTTTTAAGTATTTTTAATTGATTTTTAATTAAAATAAATAAATAAAAATAATAAAAAAATGATTTTTTTTGCTACCGTTGACTTTGACTTTGACTTTGACCGGTTTGTATGCGTATATATGTGCGCTGAGTGAGGCTCGAACCCGAGACCTCCCGTACGCGTGCACGCAGCTCTACCAACTGAGCTACGTGTCTAACCCGAAATATTTCTGTTTTTAATTATATTTATATATTAATTAGATTAATCCGAAAATCATTTTATTTCTAAAAAGATTTTACTGAATCGGACCGGTGCGCTCCACAGGTCTCGAACCCGGGACCTGTGGGTTGAGTTAACACACAGTCCACCGTTGGACTGTGTGTTTAACTTGTTATATAAACCGATTTTTATTATACTTAAATACAAACTAAGTATTTTCATTTCTGACTTATTTAAAAAGTTAGATAATTGTCCGGATCGATGCAGTAGACCGGACTCGAACTCGTGTCCTGTGATTAAACATACACACAGTCTACCACTGGACTGTGTGTCTAACTTGGTTATTATTACGGTTATTAATAAACTTATCATGTACCGCGGTGACTCCGGTTCGGTTAACAAAAAAAAGACATTTTTATTAAGGCAGCATGTGTGGGACAAGATTCGAACTCGAGACGTTTACGTGTTTATTGTGCACACAGTCCACCGCTGGACTGTGTGTCTAACCAGAGTTATAACTTGATTTTAATTATACTTATATGTTACATAAACTTCGTCTTCTTCGTCAGTTTTAACCAGAAACGATGACTGATTGGTTCGAAGTTTTTAATCATGTACTGAAAATGAAAATGTCTGTGCGATCAAGGCTCAATCAAACGGAGCCGATCGTATTGCATGTACTGAAAATAATAAACTTAATCTAAACGACAATCACACAAACAGCCTATACATGGAAGCTCTCATAACCGCCTGATAATGCCTCCGATCATTTGACAAGAATACTTATATATAGGAAGTACCAGCGGCGTATCCACCGTATTCTTGTCAAATTCTCATTGACTTTATCCGCAAGTTATGATTAGTTCTATGCGACTCTACAACAAACACAACAACCACAAGATACTGATAATGAAAATGTCTGTGCGATCAAGGCTCAATCAAACGGAGCCGATCGTATTGCATGTACTGAAAATGAAAAATGTATGTGCGATCAAGGCTCAATCAAACAGAGCCGATCGTATGTGGGCACGCCAGGTTCAACCTCATAATGTAATGGGGAGCGGCGGCCTATGAAATTGCATGTACTGAAATAATAAACAATAATTACTCAAACAGTCTACACATGGAACCTCTCATAACCGCCAGATAATGCTTCTGATCCTTTGACAAGAATACTTATATATAGGAAGTACCAGCGGCGTATCCACCGTATTCTCGTCAAAGTTTCATTGGCTTTATCCTTAAGTTATGATTGGTTCTATGTGATTCTAAAACATAAAGAAAAAACATAAAACTAAACGATGGGAGTTGAATCTGGATTTTCGGTGAAAAGGACTAGTTGGGTATCTTCGTTTGGGCCGTCATTATCTTCGACAGGATTGGCGTTGATGTTGAAGACTCTTCCTCTTGCTGGTGGCCTAGCGGTTGGGTTTTCTTGGTTTACTTGGTTAACTGGATTTGATTGAGCTTGAGTGTTGATGACGTTAACCAATTGAGGGCATGTGTTTCTAAAGTGGGTAGGGTCGCCACAATTGAAACAAGCTCGAACATATGGGAACATGGGGTATTGGGGTTGTTGATAGGTTTGGTTCATGGTTTGAGTAGGGGGAGAGATTTGGTTTTGAAAGGTGCGGCAAACCTTGCTCAAATGACCATAGCGTCCACAAGTTGCACATAGTCGACAAGGTAAGGTAAGGGGATGGTGATAAAAACAGTTGTTGCATTGAGGGTGAGGTCCAAGATATGGTTTCTTATTTGGGTAGGTTGAGTTGGGTGCCACTTAGGTGATTGGGATAGCTTGGATGGGTATGGCATGTGAAATTGGTTGATTCCGTTGGATAGCAGCGAAAAGTTGCCCGTCTCTTTTTCTGTTAGAATTGGGTTGAGAAGGGGATTCGGTTTGGGTGTAGTCGGAGGTTTCAGTCGATGCTTTATCCTTCTTCTTCTCCTCCTTGAAGTCTTTGTTCCGGATTCGGTTCTCGGTGAGCTCTGTAGCTAACTCCATTGCTGCTTCCAAAGTTGCAGGCGTGGTACTTATTACAGAGTCTTGAATCTTTGACGGAAGACCACGAATGTAGTGCTCGATCAAACGGTAGAGGGGAGTGAACATGTTGGGAACCATTTGATGTAATTCGAGGAATCTTTTGTTGTACGTGATGTGGTCTCCTTCCTTTTGCTTCAACGAATAAAATTCATCTTCTAATTTCTTGATTTCGCTCCTTGGGCAAAATCGTCTGGTCATGATTTCCTTCAATTCGTTCCAAGTTAAGGTCATAGCATCTTCTATATATTGTAGTTATTTAGAATCTAGATCCTGTACAGGAGATAAACTTCATACGAAGAATACGCGACTAGGAGAGGAGGACAAGTGTCATTGGCTTGAAAGGTAATTTAGTCCTTTCTCACTTGAACAAACTCCCTCCTTGATTTTCAAACGGTTATAATTTTTTCATACGTTAATGTCTTTTAAAAAATATTACATCGTATTAATAAGGATTTCATTCTCTTTAAGTCGAGCAGCCTATTGCTATAGTTTCTTATAAAAAATTACAGGATTTTGAATACCCATTAGTCAATTACGTGATTTTGAATACCTAGCACATGACTATGTGATTTTGAATATCCATTACATGATTACATATTCAACATAAAACATTAGGTGATTACACATTCAATATAAATTCATTACTTGATTACACATTCAATATGATTTGTTATAATTGATGCTATTACAATTATGCTTATTACGTGATTAAATCTCTAATATACGGTATTATGTGGTTATTATAGGTTCATTTGGCTAATGTTTTGTATATAATTTATTCTTAGTACATGACTCAGTGTGAAATATTAGGTATTCCATATGAAATATTATGTAGTAATTGTTTTTCTTTTTACGTAATTACATAATCCCTCAATGCGGTTACACATAAAATACTATAATGAAATCACGTAATCACAAAATAGGGGTGAGCAAATTAACTTCCATAATAGATTACCGAACCATAACCGACATAACCGAACCGCTATTAACTAATAACCGACATAACCAATGGTTATGGTTATGAAACTTTGACTAACCGACCAATCGGTTATGGTTATTGTTATAAAGCTTTGGTTAATCGAAATAACTGAAATTGAACCGAACATGTAATGTTAACTTTAGATAATTGATTTATGTTTTACGTTAAGCATATAGAGGTTTTTTTTGTTAAGTATTTTAGTAACAAAAGGATCTTAATGTACATACCCCTTGTTTTGATGAAAAGCTGAGGTGTTATGATCGTTTTTTGTTTTGTTTTGTTGTGAATTACCTTATTAAAAGCAATCGTACATCAGTTCTTTAATCAAAAAACGTAGTTTTGGTTATCTTGTAAAAGAAAGCCCAAGCTAAGTCCAACCCCTGCATGCCCCTAATATATACCCCTATTTATTGTAACATCCGTAAAAAAAAACGGGTTCCCAAAACCCGCTTCGTTTATTAACCGAATAGTCAGTCAAAATTTTCGTCGCGTATATATTGTTTATTTTAATTTTAAACGATACATAATCAATAAATATATTAGAATTTAAAAACTAGAATTCAAATTTTCTAAGAAATACTGAATAAAAAAATAAATGGGATAGCCGAGTTTCGAACCCGGGTCTCCATCGAACCCACACGCAACACACACCACTGAGCTACACACATTGATTGGTTTTATTCAAACAATTTAATTGATATATACAAACAAAGGTCAAACCTGCAATTCAAAAAGGGCGGAAACCAGTAACGGTCACGATGCGTAATTTTTACAAATCAAGGCAATTACCGTTGATTCCTTGTAATTAGCATAACCAATGACAGTTATAACTGATGAATTTAAACTGAAATTGATGAAAACCGCCCAGATTTATGCTTGACCACACAAACACCTCGCACATTTCTCCATAACACCACTCTAAGCTCTCAAATCAATTTCTCTGTTTTCCAGAAAACACACCTGCCTTCGCCGGAATCAGTCATCGGCAACCGGGCACCCTATTTTATTTCCTGTGGTAAGAATCTTAAACCTCCTACGTTCATGTTTCTTGTATCTAGCCGTAATCGGAGAAAACAAAAATTGTTATATATATGTGTCGAGTTCAGTTCTAAATTTAATCAGAATAACGTAGAAGATGAACTACAAGAAGTGTTTAAGTATATTTAAATTTCTATTATAGACGGGTTAGACACCCAGCCCAGTTGGTTGGGCCGGGTGCAAAACGTCGCTTGTGCGCAGGTTCGAGTCGGACTTTTCCCTCACCGGTTCGACCAGATTTCAAACCTTTTTAATTAAAATAAATTCTGGATCAAATCAGTAAGTATATAAGTATAACTAAAATCAGATTTATTTCGGGTTAGACACGTAGCTCAGTTGGTAGAGCTGCGTGCACGCGTACGGGGGGTCACGAGTTCGAACCTCACTCAGCGCAAACAAACACAAGGTCTGAACCGGTCAACAGTCAACTGGTCAACGGTCAACTGGTCAAAAAGTCAAAAATTTTTATTTTCTTTTATTTATTTATTTTATTTAAAAATCAATTAAAAATACTTAAAAATATTTTTAAAGTTAGAAAATTTCCTTGAACTCACAAAAATAAACCGAACAATCCCATTAAGAACACTAATTAAAAATATTAATCTCAAATAAAAGTTTATTTATTTATCGAACTATTATGTTATTATTTAGGTTAGTTCCCTTGCCGATTAAATCCGAATTCGTGCGCATTCATCATCAATCCAAGAAACGAATTCCCCTTTTTTATTCATGTTTTGGGTGTATCATGTGTCGCTTAAACTAATTCGCTTATTCAAACTCGTGCTATACCATTATATGATCTAAACTTAGAATGTAAATATTGTTTGTTGTTATGTATTACATATTGTCAAGTTGTATGCAAATTATTTATTAGGCCCATCAGTTCCTCGTGGAGACGAGTTGAACAACGCGTGCCTCAAAACTCATTCATTAGGCCCATCAGTTCCTCGTGGGAGACGAGTTGAACAACGCGTGCCTCAAAACAATCAATTGTTGTATGTGTGTGTAATATTTAATATTATGTGTTTCGTGAATAAATTTACATCTACATTTACTCATATGTGGTTATGCACTTTATTTTATAATCAATACAATAAACACGTTTAAATGTTTTCATAGGATTCACTCGCCAACTTTTTGTTGACCCAAAAACCATTTTTACACATGATACAGGTGGACAGGATGAAGCAAGGAACACATAGGAAAGTGCCTTAGAAGAAAAATAATGAAGTCTAGAAAGATGTATAGAACATGTTGTACTTGTATGATTTGATTGTATGATCTTCTTTAAAATTGTAATAATAAATATGAAACATTATATTAAATGTCATGAGCTTTGATGAAAACCCAATCATACCCCGATCACCTTTTTCCGCTGTGGGTCGGGGTGTGACATTTATTTCAAACCTTGCTTGGTTATTTAACCGAAATTAACCAAAACCGAACCATTAACCGACTTCATAACCTAATAACCATAACCGAAGTTCGGTTACGGTTTTGGAATTCCATAACCGAAGCTAGCGATTATGGTTATGGTTAATGGTAAAAGTGAAACCAAACCGACCCACACACACCACTATCACAAAATAAGTATTCAAAATCGCGTAGTCACGTAATAATACATAGTCAACTATTGTTATGGAATTACGTAATCACTTACCGTGGTTTCACATATTATAATGAAATCACGTAATCACGTAATGGGTATTCAAAATCATGTAGTTTTGTACTGGTTATTTAAAATCACGTAATGGGTATTTAAAATCATGGTAATTTTTTAAGAAAACTGTAAAAATAGGCTGCTAGAAATAAAGAGAATGAAATTCTTGTTAATATAGTGTAATTATTTTTTAAAAATATTAACATATGAAAAAGTTATAGCCGTTTGAAAATCAAAGGGGAAAGGAGTTGAAGTGAGAAAGGACTATAATACTCTTTATCTATTTGTTTTTTTAATTATTTGAACTTGAGCTTTATGAAAATGCCATTGCCTAACTGTGAACATTAATCTTGGGAAATCAATGACTCTGGTTGTCCCCTACCCTTCGTATGAATTATTTGTCTTGTATAAGATCCAAAATTTAGTTATTTAATGTATTTACACTGATAATTCTAAATGTAATTAAATAGTAGTTACCCATCGGGTTACCCGAAATCCGCAAGTATACCCGATATCGGACGATTATTTACCGGCTATAGTTCCAATAGGCTTTAGGATGGGTATAGGATAAATTTATCTTATCGGGGTTAGTTTGGGATTATCTAAACCTGACCCATTGACACCCTATTAGAGATGCTTTATGTGGTTCTATGGGCCGGAAGAAACACATTGAATAAACATGGCCCATTTTATAGTAGTGGGCCGAGTGAAACACGTGCGCCTAACCTACCCTCTTATGTGCAGGATCCAGGCTGGTAGGTAGTAGTGAAGTACGATCCCTCCCACGCCCTACGTAAATAAGGAGCTGCGCGGCAGCTACAAAATGGGAGTTCGATAGAATATAGAATAACGATACACAAACAAAAACCAATCTCAACGAAAAGGCAGAATAAATGGGATTGGCAAGTAATACTACTCCCAGACCCCCTAATATAAGACCCAATCCCAGAAAGACTAAAAGAAAATCATGTATTAGTCCAGGTAAATCCATTATATATAAAATAAGAGATAAATAAATCAAAATCTTGCATAACTTTATTGACCCGGTCAGGAAAAAAGAAGTAACTCTGCCTTTTTTATAATAGTTCCTGTTGCAGCTGCGACTGTTGTTTTCTTGATCTACCCAATTGGTCAAGGAAGCTTTTCTGATGGTATGCCTCTAGGAATTTCTGGTACTTTCAACTTCATGATTGTATTCCAGGCTGAGCACAACATTCTTATGCACCCATTTCACATGCTAGGCGTAGCTGGTGTATTCGCCGGCTCCCTATTTAGTGCTATGCATGGTTCCTTGGTAACCTCTAGTTTGATCAGGGAAACCACAGAAAATGAATATGCTAATGAAGGTTACAGATTCGGTCAAGAAGAAGAAACTTATAATATCGTAGCCGCTCATGGTTATTTTGGCCGATTGATCTTCCAATATGCTAGTTTCAACAACGCTCGTTCTTTACATTTCTTCCTAGCTGCTTGGCCTGTAGTAGGTATCTGGTTCACTGCTTTAGGTATCAGTACTATGCTTTCAACCTAAATGGTTTCAATTTCAACCAATCAGTAGTTGATAGCCAAAGCCGTGTTATTAACACTTGGGCTGATATCATTAACCGTGCTAACCTTGGTATGGAAGTTATGCATGAACGTAATGCTCATAATTTCCCTCTAGACTTAGCTGCTATTGAAGCTCCATCTACAAATGGATAAGACTTTGGTGTTGCAAAATAGTCTTTTTTTTCTTGGCTTTGAATTTTGCAGAAATTAATCAGTTTAAAAATGGCTTTAAAAGTTTTGATAAATTGATACTGAAAGTTTAAAACAACTAATTAGAGCCTTATTTTGTAGCAGTATACTTTAAAAAATGTAAATAGCTATTTACATATAAATTTTGATGCAGAATTGATTTGATTTATGTGTTTTCGGTTAGAGACCTCCTGAATGTCCACGTCTCTACAAATTGTGGTAACCAAACCCGTAAAAAAGCTATCAGAGGCATTGTTACGGTCACGTGCTGGTGTTTATGGCTCGCGAGAAACAAGAAGAGATTCGAGAATGCGGGAAGTTAAGACGGAGAAGATTGTTCAAGATATCAAATCTTTGGGTTTTTTGTGGTTCAAAAATAGATCGAAAAATTGTATAGTTAGTTGGGATTCTTGGTGTAAGTTCGATTTTTTGTAGTTGTTTGTCGTTGTTGGTTGGCCACTAGTTTGGGTGACGTTGTGAATAAATTTTACCTTTAAAAAAACCTATTTACATATAAATTTACTTTTTCCCTCTAACTACGAAATACTACGATAATGTTGTTATTTTGATGAAAACACTTTTTGGTACTCTTATCCATTACTTTTGTTAACCACCACCATCTTTACACACTGCTAGGGCAGGTCATATCCAGAATACCGGAGGTCGGGATCAAGTAACTTATATTTGCCAAATGGCGAGTTGAAGTCAACAAGTCACCTAGGGATCTTAGTATTATAAACGAAGATCGCTAATGTTGTAGAGTTTTGAAAAATAAACACTGAAAAGGTATGACTTGATTTTACTCTACAACTCACGGTATCAAGACCGACCTAGCGGGTCCGGGTCAAGTTGCGACTAATATAGGGTTACGTCTACGTGGAAAGAAAGGATGGTGGAACAAGAGAAATGATCTCACTTCAACCAATAAAGATGAATGTGTCACTATCATGACGACTATGCCTTTTTCTAGGCCCACCATCTTTTGACAGTGACACAAACACTAATTTCGTCAATACAAATACCCCAGGTAATACATTCAATCATTCACAGTTATAGTTACTTGTGCTTATTGCAACTTTCTCTTTTAAAGAACTAATACTTATTCTCGTGTAGGAGGTTGACCATAGGGAGGCCGCTCTTCTTGGTGCCGAGGCTGATAAAGCATTTCCAGTGATTATTGACGATTCAAGTCCAAAGATTGATCAAATGATAATTTTCTAAAAGTTCACACCGTTGTTAAAGTCTATAACTAGTAATTCCTTCTTCAATTATAAAAAGAATGCTACAAATGACGTATAATGAGTTGACTTGTTGAGTAAACATATTGGCAACACGAACAACTTATACGACCAGTTATCCATTTTAAGCATCGTGTATAAGAATATACCATTTCTTGCTAGGAGCGGATCTACCTTGTTAGAAGTGGTAACCCCCGTTGCCCCTTTACGCTCCGACGGTAGTGTAAAGTTTAAAAAATTTGACGTTTTTCAATTTTGTTACCATTTTTCTTTGAAACGTTGCACTTTGACGAATTTATTAGATCCGGTACCAATTTCTTGTGAATGTTTTTGTTTAATTTTCGTGAACAGTTATTTCGTATGTTTATTTAAGATTGTAGATACACTTAGATTTTTAAGAAAAAGAAATGTTACATTATATGATTATGTGTTCAATTAATTATCCAAAGGTTTTTGTTTATATAAATTATGATACTTTATTTCTTTTCATTTATTTGTTGATTGATTGCATGGTGCCTGCTAAAATGACATCATTATTCATAAGCTTTCTATCTATTGGGCCGACATGATTTAAATTATCATACAAGTGGGCCCGTTTTACTTATCTTGGGCCTGATGTTTAAATAGTGAAGTGGCCCTATTATTTATGGGACATGTCTAGAGATGGGCATAAAAACCGGTTCCGAACCCGAACCGGTAGAACCAAACTGGAACCGGTTTCAGTTCCTACCCGACAATAAGTAGAACTGGTTCCGGGTTCAAAATACCCGTTGGTTCCAACCCGGTTCCACAATTTTACCATTTGAATCGGGTAGTAACCGGTTTATCACCGTACCCGGTTCCTACCCGTACCCGGTTCCTATGTGGAACCGGTTCCTACGTGGAACCGGTTCCTTACCGTTATAATATTACCGTTGGAACCGGTTATAGCCGTTAAAAATGTTACCGTTGGAACCGGTTATAGCCGTTAAAAATGTTACCGTTGGAACCGGTTCCTGACCGTTGGAACCGGTTCCTGACCGTTAGAACCGATTCTATATATATTTTTTTGAAATCTATTGTTTAGCACACAATTTCTCATATCTATTCTTCTTGTTACATTTCTTTCTTGTTCTTTTTCACATTCTAATCAACAAATGGCCTCAAAGAGTTCCAAAAACGCAAATTCCCAATCCGTTAACAATGTTCCTCAAGATCAATCGGTTCCATATGTGGTTGGAACATTGTCTCATAATCGCAGTAAGGAAGTTTGGAGCAATTGGGAGTTGGTCGAGATGAGTGACGGCTCGCAAAAAGCTCAATGTAAACATTGTGGATCGTTATAAGCCAATGAATCAAACTCAACGTTAACGAAGCATATTAATAAGTATTGCAAAGTTTTAAAGGAAATGACATCTGGTCAAGTTCTACTATCCAAAGATGATACCATTTTTCGTTATGAGCAAAAATTAGCTCGCGATCGGATGGCGAAGTTGGTGATACAAAAAGCGTTGCCGTTTGGACACTTCGACGACCCCGATCTTACAAATCTTATTCGGGAGACGCTACAACCTCGCTATAAACATGTAAGTCGTTGCACTTTAAAACGTCTTTGTTTAAGTTTATGGGAAAATGCAAAAAAAGATTTAATTGTTTTTTTTAAGAATTTAAAAACTAGTGTAAACCTAACTAGTGATGTGTGGTCGGCTCCACATGGTTTACCGGAATCGTACATATGTGTCACCGCTCATTGGGTTGATCCCGATACATGGCAAATGATGAAGCGTACGATTGCGTTTGACGAGTTTCCTTCTCCTCATACGGGAGAAAATATTTATAAAATTATAAATGGCACAATAATTAAATATGGTTTAAAAGATAAAAATTTTTCAATATCCTTTGATAACGCTTCAAACAACACAACGACGATTGAAAAATTAAAGTTGAAGTACAAACCAATACTTGATGGTGTTTTTTTTCACACACGATGTGTTGCACATATTATTAACTTAGTAGTGCAAACCGGTTTAAAAGATCAATTTGTATCGGATTTTATTATAGCATTTAGAGATATGCTCCAAGATGTTTTCAAAAGTGGAAAAGAAAGATATCAAGAATATAAAAAACTTTGTAAAGATGTCAACCAAAAAATTATTGGACCGAATTGGGATATACCGACTCGTTGGAATTCAACTTGTCATATGTTTGAAATGGTTATAAAGCAAATTGGCACTTTAAAATCTTTTCATACAACTTTAAATGATGAGTACCTTGTCGTCCCCTTTCCCGACACGGCTTGGGAAAATATTAATAACCTAAGTACTTTTTTACAAGTTTTTAAAACTACAACGACTTTGATTTCCGGTGTTTATTATCCTACTAGTTCTAAAGTTGTGGACCAATTGTATTTGATAACAACTAATTTTAAAAAGTTTGAAAATTCTAGTGACATGTTAAGGAATATGACGAGAACGGTAATTCTAAAATTTTTTTTAAAAAAATTTTAGAATTACCACCCGTTTTTTTATGTGCCGCTGCTTTAAATCCAGCTTTAAACGTACCGGGTGTTGAAGCTTTAATTAATGAAATTTATGACAAGTTGGATATGCATGAAGAGGATCCAACTTTAAAAGCAAAAAAAAATATTCAATGAGTGTATGGCCAAACTTTATGATCATTATTTAAAAAAATATGGTGAAAAAAAGCATACAAATTTGTTTGAGTCTCGGTCCACGGCCTCTAACGATGAAACAAGCGGGGATCCACTTATAACCATGTTGAATGTCGTTAGAGACGAGACCGCTAGACAACAAAGGGGTAGTGAACCAACAAGTGAACTTGGGAGATATAAAAAAATCAGTATTCGCCTACTATGACCACCGAGGAGTATAGGAAATTTGATGTTTTGGCATGGTGGAAATCGAAAGAATCCAAATACCCGATTCTAGCCACCATGGCTCGTGATATACTAACGGTCCAAGCTTCCACGGTAGCTTCGGAAAGTGTGTTTTCTCTTAGTGGCAGTGTTTTGTCAATCAGAAGAACAAGACTAACTCCGGAATCGCTAGAGATGGCAATATGCTTAAAGGACCATTTGGATGCCGTTGATCGTATTCAACATAAAACTAGTCTAGAAGATGAAGTTGAGTTAGAGCATAAAATTGTTGACGAAGAGGAGGACGAAGAAGTGGATACTAACGATTCGGACGACGATTGTGCCGAGGTACCCGAACCTAAGAGAAACTCGTCGGAAAGTGTTGCACCTGCCGCTAGTAAACGATCAAAGAAATAAAATCTTACTAGAACCGGTTCTGAGTAATTTTTTATTTTTTTGTAACCGGTTAATTTTTTTTATATATTGTAACCGATTAATTTGTTTTTTAATTTTAACCGATTATTGTTACTATTTTTATTTATCAATGTAACTAATAATAAAAATCAAACATAACAAACACAATAGAAAGAAACATTACACAAACTTTATTAAAACACCAACGATAACATTTATCAGGAACCGGTAAGTAGGAAGGGGTTTATATACAAAAAAAAAACGATTTTTTAATCAGGAACCGGTTCCACCGGTAAAATTTTATCAGGAACCGGTTCTGAACAGTAAAAGTCAGCTTTTTACTGTCAGGAACCGATTCTGAACACTATCAGGAACCGGTTCCGCACCATACCCGGTTCCACACCATACCCGGTTCCATAATACCCATACCCGGTTCTACACGGTTCCATATTCTTGGGTGTGAACCCGGGTAGGAACCGGACCCGGTTCCACACCATACCCGGTTCCAATGACATCCAAGCAGAACCGGTTTCGGGTTGGAACCGGTTCCGGGTAATAATAAAACCTGATTATGCCCATCTCTAGACATGTCGATTCACAATTCATAAACATGTTTTGTCTTTAGTTCTAACACTGAAATTGTCTGCAAGTTATAAGTAAAAAAACATTGGGTTTAAATTTCTGACATGAAATAAGTCCATACAAACTCGATGTGAAAATAACTAAATATATATTTTTATTTTCTTATTCATTTAATAAATAAGCTAGAAAGGGTTAACGTGTACTAAACTAAAACAATGTTACCAGTTTTTATAGTTACATGAAAAAGAAAAGAGCATAATGCATACAGCTATGAACTCAACCTGTTAACCCGTCAAATCGAAGAATTGACTATTTTAACCTATTCATAATTTATCAACCCTATTGGCTCTTTTGGATAAACTGGGTTATATTATACAGCTCAGGTTTTTCAATTTTAATAGGTTATCTTAGGGTGGAAGGGGCATTCTTTAAACGGGGAGTGGTAAATTTTTTTTAAACCAAATATCATGTCATGTTAACTCACCATTTCACTCCACATTTTGCACTCAATCACTATGGGTGCTCAAACACATGGGGTGTTTATTTGTTTTTTTATATATTTTTTATTTTTAGAAACATATTTTTTTATATATGCATTAAAAATAAATAAAACATATATTAAACAAAATAAAACCATACAACCCAAAATTTAGAAAGGAAAAGGCCAATTATATTTTTTTTTGCGATATCTCGTTTCCGCCCTAGAATAAACGGCAACATCTCGGGTGAAGCATGGTCGTGTTGCTTAGTAAACATCTCCAAATACCGATCGTACATAAGTTGTTTCACCGCCTCGCGTTGTTCTGCCACTAACGTTATGGTGTCTTCCTCACGTTTCTTTTTTATATTCGACAACTCCAACGCCTGTGCTTGTTTTGCTTCTTTCATAAGGATGTATTGTGAGAGCTTCTCGGTCAAAGCCGTTTCCGCGCTATCGGATGGTGTTGTTGCGGCTTTCTTATCTTTCTTTCGTGATCTTGTTGGTGAGGGGTCTACGTTTACGTCGGGTATATCGCTTGTGAACTCAGTTCCCGGTGTACCCGCATTATAGTTACCCGAATCCAACGACTTCCTTTTTAGGCCCGAACTATCACTTTCTTCACCCAACAATGGTATCGGGGCCCATTTGTCATGTTTACTAACAACCTCCCACGCCTCAACATGTTAAAAACCACCCAGATATTTTGATTGGTAATCTTTTAAAACCCTATTCATGACATCGAGGTCACCACACCCACTACCACGAATACGATCATACATATATAACAAATATAAAGTAAAATATTAAAAATAAAAACAATTTTATAGAAATATTTTAAAAATGTTAGTATTAAAATTACCGCTTGTTGCCAAAGGTCGTTGAAGTAGTTTATCTTAGTCAACATAGGGAGCCATTTTGAACATACTTGATGGTTGGTTCGTGTACTTCCGCCGACCGTAACATTGTAATGCTCGAGAACTTTTTTCCAAAAACTATCTGATTTTTGTTGGTTGCCTTTTTTCTTGTTTACCGAACAATGAACCCATGCCTTGGCTAAGGCCTCTTCTTGTTTTTTCATCCAACTTTGACGCTCCGCCTTGCCTCCTTTTTCTTTCGGCTCACTAGCTTCACCGCTATCTTCGGCTTCAACCACATATTCTTCTTCATCGGTAATATTTTCTTGTGTTTCGGGGACAACCTCTACATCTTGGTCTTCATTGTCATCGTAGATCGGAAGTGTGCGCTCGGCATTCTCTGTTGGTGATTGAATTGGCGGGGTCCTAAATGCAAATGGATCGAATGAGTTTGCGCTTACATGGAGTATTCGTACATGCCAAGAGCGACCATCGTTAGACCATGTGGGTGTGAAAATATTTGTGGCGTAAAATTAGGTTAGGGTTGGGTGTTATAAAAAGTAGGTTGTGAGGCTTGGGGGTAAAAATATTGAGGTTGAGAGTATGGGGTTTGAATCGGTGCACTTGGACAGCTAGAACCGCCTCGTCTCGTTTGCGACACGCGTCCACTTGAGTTTGAACCCGAGCCTCGACTAGCGGAACCTTTTTTTCTTGGGATCACCTTTGTTTTGTTTATCTATGGTGTGGTATGTAGTAATTTTAGTAAGAGTGGTGCGTGAGATGAGTGAAATATATGAGTTTTAAATAAAAAACAAATTTTTAACCCCATTTTCAAGTCCAACGGTCGAAAGTTTTCAACGGTCAAAAAAATCCAACGGCTACATGCTTTTTTGCTTGGTGACTATTCAACGAATTGGGGAGTCCCCGCTCTTGAGACTGATGGTGGCGGCACTCTTGCCGATCGTCAAAATGGGTTCCCGAAGGTCACCGAAGGTGCTCCTTCCACCCTTAGATCACATGGTGTGGTTAGGGGTGCTAAACGGGTCGTGTTCGCGGGTTGGCGGGTTCAACCCGACCCGAATCCGAAAATTTTACACAAACCCGAACCCGAAAATCGTATCATATATATGAACCCGGACACGACCCGAAGTTTTGTGGGTTGACCCGAACACGATCCGTTTAACCCGAATTTTTAATTTTTTTTTCTAAAACTAATATATTAAAATTAAAAATTACTTAAAAAACACAAATGTATATAATAATATCATATTTAAATTATAAAAACTATGTTAATTTCTCCTTTTAAGTTATAATCATGGCATAAAATACACGCCCCATTTAATTTATGAGATAAAATATATTGTAAAAAATATAATATAGTATAAATGTGTTAAACGGGTCAACCCGCCAACCCGACCAGGTTGACCCGAACCTGACCCGTAAACCTAAACGGGTTCGCGTGTTCAACCCGAAACTGACCTGAACCCGTTTAGACGAAACCTAAACCTGCGAATTTCGTGTTAGGTTCGTGTCGGGTTTTCGGGTCATGTCAGAAATTCACACCCCTAGGTGTGGTAGCGTGGAGGCATCACCACACCGGCCCAAGCATGGCGTGGGGTTGGGGGCTTGGTCATCGATAATGTGGCAGCTCTTGATTGGTTGTTGTTTTGTAGGTGGATTTTGATTGATTGTTGTTTATTTATTTATTTATTTTTTAAAAGACACCACTTTAAAGCTCTTCCACCCCATATTTTAATTAATATGCCCCTGCTGACGTAACGTTTCATGCCCACACACCATGTAATCTTAAAATAATTGTTACCACAAGTTTAGAAAATAACTTTAGGGTTATTAATAACACGAAATACATATCAAACCACAACTAACCAACCAAAAATAAAAAATGTAAACATAAAACTTTACAATACAAACCAATAAATATCACAATAAAAACCAAATTAGCAACCCAACAAATCTAATAACACACAACATCTTAGCAACCCTTCAAACACACTATTTGTTACTTAAATCCAAGTATCATGTTCATTTGTTTATTTCACCCGACAAATCCTCATTCTCTATTCTTTGTTCTTGAACGATTCTCCGAGCTCAGAACCACTTTGCGTGAGCGTCTTTTCACAAAAACAACTCGTTTTCTCTTCAGCGTTTCTAGTTCCTTGCTCTTTCTTTAACTTTCCATATATCCGAGTCACATCTTCCCACTCAATCGTAGTAGATAAGTCGTCATGACGAGTGAGATACCTTTTCAACTCGAGTTGAAGATTTCTCACGGGCTTAAAAAAATAATAAGAAAAATAACATTCATTAAACAAAAGTCCAAAATAAAATTAAAAATATGAAAAAAAAAAAGTAGGTTATCAGTTTCTAATTTTCAAACCGGATAAAAATATTTAAAAAAAAACCTCTGCTTTGCATTCATTAGCAAGCCGAAAAAAAGCAGCAGCAACAAAATGCTTGCCAACGGACTCAGCCGATTTGATCTGACCCACCCAATACGACGCAGTTTCCAACCGATCAAACCGGCAATCGCTGCACTTTTCAGCACTAAGATACGGTGTCCCCGGAATTCTAACCGGTTTAACCGAAAAAGGCGGTCTCACCGGAGTTATAACCCCATCTGTTTCCTTAGCAGGCGATTTTTTCTTCACAAACCCCTCATTTTTTTCGGCTAAACAAACTGTTTTCTTCTCGTTCCTCAACTTTGGTTTTTCGTTGCTCACGTTTGGAGGTACGATCTGATTTGACGGTTTTGGTTTTGGTTTCATCTTTTGGGGAAGTGTTGTTTCCGGAACACTAACCACATTATGGTTCCGTATTGTGCCGAAGGTTCTTCGGTTCCTGAAATCACACAAAGATATTTGTTTAGTTAGTGGTCAGTAAAACAAGTGATGGAACCTGAACTTTAGCTTCTTTATCGAGGTAATCATAAAGCATGTCATTTTTTTTCAAAATATATATATTCCACAAATTCACGTGATCAAGGGTCAACAGTCTCTCTTGACTCCCTCTGGTTCCGCCTTGTATAAGATGGTTAGCTACACGAGTTGTTAGTAATTACATTTGAACCGGAACTTCTTTGGTTTTGTTTTTCGGTGGGTCCGCAATCGTTTTGTACTTCGATTTAACCGGCTGGGTTTTTTTTCCTGTGGAATGAAATTGAGAATTTTAAAGATGATATATAAAATGGAATTGAAAGAATTGATCAAGGAGATGATACCAGGAAGAGTTGTAGGATGGGCATCCATTTTTTTTTCTCGAGAGAAGTGGCCGAATTTTGAATTTCTGGCCGAAAAGAAAATTTTGAAGATTTTGAAAATTGAAATGAGCGGCAACTGGTAAGAGGAGCGTAGGGTGGTTGATTAATGATTATATATACGCTCCATGTATGGCCCCCTTTTCCAATGTGTCGCATAATCTTTTATTATTCTTCTGCTTTAATCTGCAACGGTCTAAGTGGGATGTGGGCATTTTAAAAATTTTTTTTCAAACCGGTTTGACTTTAAGTCTTTTGAAATTAACAATTTTTTATAAACCTAAATATTTCTTAAAGTTACACTTATCAGAAATTATTTAACTGAAATTTATTTAGATTCAGATTTTTTATTGATACAAAACTTAATTGTTAAGACCATTTACTGGTTTAATATTTACCTATTCAGAAACTACCAAACAACCTCTTAGAGTTTTAAACATTTTGCTGTTTGGGTTAACCGTTTTGTGGCTACATGGCTTGTGCATGCAGAAATTGACCCACAATTAAATAATGTTGATCTAGATTTAAAATTGAATTTTTGTGTTTTATCATCGTTCACCAGTTGGATATTTTATAACATTTGCAAAGAGTATTGGCTATAAAGTTGTTTATCATGTTCGCCATTACTAAGCACCCTGACAATTGGTCTCACGGCCAACACTAGAGAGGTAAAGAACTGTGTACAGGGCAAACAGTGGCGAAACTTGAGTTTTTCGACTAGGTGGTAAAAAACGTACATACTTAAAAAAATAATAAAATAGGGGGTTGAAAACGTATATGTCTAAAAAATTTTATACAAAACTACATACCGGACACTAATGAGCGAAAAGTTTGACGGTCAGGCACCCCCGACCCCCACTATGTTGCGCCCCTAAGGGCAAGGGGTGGTGCTCAGGTTTGATTTCTAAACTTTCGCAACTTATTCCACGTCCTTATAGCTAGAGCACGACATAGGGGGAAAATTGTTTGTGTTTATTGCATACACTAATGGTGAGCGGGGTGCATGGGTGGAGTGGAAGAAGTGAGTGGAGTTACCGAAAGTATGATCCGCCGCCAACACCCCAAGTCCATGCGGAGAACTCAAAAAGCGGTAACTTGTTACCGCATGCAGGAAGAGGAGAGAGGAGGCAATGGTGGGCCCACTATCAATCAATCACAATTTTTTCTTTTGTTTTTTATTATTAAAGGAAAGTTATTTGGGTGAACCACCCCTTATGATTAAGTGTGAAATACGAAATGCAGAGATGAGTTTACATGGCATGTATTGATTGGTTATGGTAGGAGTTTACCACTCATCTTAAATGTAATCACCCCTCTCACCCTAACAAAATACAAAAGCAATTTAATCCAATAACTTGAGATCGAACAACTAGCATCTCAAAGGTTTGTTTATATTTGTATTAAACTTGTAAACATTGTAGACTTTAGATAATTAATTAATTTGTAAAGCGAAGCTAGGAATCTGGATTATGTGCTCTGTTGATGAGAGCCTCTGATTGGGCTCTTCGTCTGGGCTCCCAACATTGTCATGCACCTAGAAAAACAACCATTTATCTAGGGGACGATAAGAGAAATCAACACCTCAAATCACTATTCCGGTCATGGGAACCACTGATGAAGCTTGTCACTGGCATTTAATGCCTAAGCAAGAGAGAGAAAGCGATTTTCGGTAATAATACGAGGAAAGGATAGCCCGCATTGAATGCAAAGATCCTCCCATATCTCAACAAGGAGCAGAAAAGTTGAGGAGGACAAAGATCTCCTCTGATCAACAGGAGACCGTTAGATCCCTGCAAAAGGTAAGCCATCCGATAAGCACAAGGCATTTAACCCATAACTACAACACACACAAACCTAAGAAGCATT
This sequence comes from Scalesia atractyloides, assembly GCA_947069175.1. NCBI lineage: Eukaryota > Viridiplantae > Streptophyta > Magnoliopsida > Asterales > Asteraceae > Scalesia > Scalesia atractyloides. Next base: position 12,853,243 of record CAMTDV010000013.1, read on the forward strand.
TACTGGAAAACATTATCTGTGAGCTCATTGAATACCCATAATCCACACCATTTATTCCGGCCCAATCACTGTGCCGAAATCTCGTTGTTTCTCTAGCAAGCTTTCTTACTCTCATGCCGGAGATCGTAAACGAAGTCAAATTTATACGAGTAAATAAAAACACTAATTCTTAGCACCAAGTGACTTACGATGTAAGATCGTAGACGAAGTCATATATATATATATATTAATTAAATTAATTAAAATTAAAACACAACATATTAGGAATAGTAAGTTCTTTGTCTTCTACATGTGTTTTTTTTTTCTTTTTTTGCATTGTAAACTTTATTATTTTTCATTTTGTAAAAGTTAAAGAAGTTTAGTTTTTTTATGTTTATTATCGGATTTGTTCGTCGTTCGGTTGCGTGTTTGGTGGTCACACATGGCCTCTTAAGTTTTTTTACCCACATCCACTTTCTAATACGTATCGGTATAAATTTGACTTCGTTTACGATCTTACATCGTAAGTCACTTGATGCTAAGAATTCGTGTTTTTATTTTACGTTTTTCCCGGTTTTGATCGTTATTCGGTGCTGCTTAGCATGGTTTTATGTCCCTCGTCCTGAAAATTTAATAGCACGGATTTTATGCCCACCATCCCGCAACACGGGTGGCTTAAAACTTGTTAGTAAATAATCGTTAAAATATATATCCTCCAATAGAGATGGGCATAATCGGGTTTTATTATTACCCGGAACCGGTTCCAACCCGGACCCGGTTCTGCTTGGATGTCATTGGAACCGGGTATGGTGTGGAACCGGGTCCAGTTCCTACCCGGGTTCACACCCAAGAATATGGAACCGTGTAGAACCGGGTACGGGTATTATGGAACCGGGTATGGTGTGGAACCAGGTATGGTGCGGAACCGGTTTCTGATAGTGTTGGGAACCGGTTCCTGACAGTTAAACCTGCCATTTACTGTTCAGAACCGGTTCCTGACAGCCATTTACTGTTCAGAGCTGGTTCCTGACAGTCAAAACCTGCCTTTTACTGTTCAGAACCGGTTCCTGATAAAATGTTACCGTTGGAACCGGTTCCTGATAAATGTTACCGTTGGAAAAATAGTTACATTGATAAATAAAAATAGTAACAATAATCGGTTAAAATTAAAAAACAAACTAATCGGTTACAATATATAAAAAAATTAACCGGTTACAAAAAAAAAATAAAAAATTACTCAGAACCGATTCCAGTAAGATTTTATTTCTTTGATCGTTTACTAGCGGCATGTGCAACACTTTCCGATGAGTTTCTCTTAGGTGCGGGTACCTCGGTAAATGGTTAGTCTCCACTTCTTCGTCCTCCTCTTCGTCAACAATTTTATGCTCTAACTCAACTTAATCTTCTAGACTAATTTTATGTTGAACACGATCAATGGCATCCAAATGGTCCTTTAAGCATATTGCCATCTCTAGCGATTCCGGAGTTAGTCTTGTTCTTCTAATTGACAAAACCCTGCCACTAAGAGAAAACACACTTTCCGAAGCTACCGTGGAAGCTTGGACCGTTAGTATATCACGAGCCATGGTGGCTAGAATCGGGTATTCGGATTCTTTCGATTTCCACCATGCCAAAACATCAAATTTCCTATACTCCTCGGTGGTCATAGTAAGCGAATACTGATTTTTTTATATCTCCCAAGTTCAGTTGTTGGTTCACTACCCCTTTGTTGTCTAGCGGTCTCGTCTCTAACGACATTCAACATGGTTATAAGTGGATCCCCGCTTGTTTCATCGTTAGAGGCCGTGGACCGAGACTCAAACAAATTTGTATGATTTTTTTCACCATATTTTTTAAAATAATGATCATAAAGTTTGGCCATACACTCATTGAATATTTTTTTGTTTTTGCTTTTAAAGTTGGATCCTCCTCATGCATATCCAACTTGTCATAAATTTCATCAATTAAAGCTTCAACACCCGGTACGTTTAAAGCTGGATTTAAAGCAGCGGCACATAGAAAAACGGGTGGTAATTCTAAATTTTTTTTTAAAATTTTTGAATCATTGGTCTCGTCATATTCCTTAACATGTCACTAGAATTTTCAAACTTTTTAAAATTAGTTGTTATCAAATACAAGTGGTCAACAACTTTAGAACTAGTAGGATAATAAACACCGGAAATCAAAGTCGTTGTAGTTTTAAAAACTTGTAAAAAAGTACTTAGGTTATTAATATTTTCCCAAGCCGTGTCGGGAAAGGGGACGACAAGGTACTCATCACTTAAAGTTGTATGAAAAGATTTTAAAGTGCCCATATGCTTTATAGCCATTTCAAACATATGACAAGTTGAATTCCAACGAGTCGGTATATCCCAATTCGGTCCAATAATTTTTTGGACCGATCGGGGTCGTCGAAGTGTCCAAACGGCAACGCTTTTTGTATCACCAACTTCGCCATCCGATCGCGAGCTAATTTTTGCTCATAACGAAAAATTGTACCATCTTTGGATAGTGGAACTTTACCGGATGTCAATTCCTTTAAAGCTTTGCAATACTTATTAATATGCTTCGTTAACGTTGAGTTTGATTCCTTCGCTAATAACGATCCACAATGTTTACATTGAGCTTTTTGCGAGCCGTCACTCATTTCGACCAACTCCCAATTGCTCCAAACTTCCTTATTGCGATTATGAGACAATGTTCCAACCACATATGGAACCGATTGATCTTGAGGAACATTGTTAACGGATTGGGAATTTGCGTTTTTGGAACTCTTTGAGGCCATTTGTTGATTAGAATGTGAAAAAGAACAAGAAAGAAATGTAACAAGAAGAATAGATATGAGAAATTGTGTGCTAAACAATAGATTTCTAAACAATATATATAGAATCGGTTCCAACGGTCAGGAACCGGTTCCAACGGTAACATTTTAACGGCTATAACCGGTTCCAACGGTAACATTATAACGGGTATAACCGGTTCCAACGGTAACATTTTAACGGGTATAACCGGTTCCTTCTAGAACTAAATTTCCTGGTACTGGTAGGAACCGGGTACGGGTAGGAACCGGGTACGACCCGATTCAAATGGTAAAATTGTGGAACCGGGTTGGAACCAACATGTATTTTGAACCCGGAACCGGTTCTACCTAATGTCGGGTAGGAACTGGACCCGGTTCCAATTCGGTTCTACCGGTTCGGGTTCGGAACCGGTTTTTATGCCCATCTCTATCCTCCAAAACTGTTTCATTGTATTCAACAAGTTCATGGCCCAAGAGTTTGGGCGTTTGATATTGGGCATTTGGGCTTATGTTTTATTCATCATGTGATGACTTCAAGCTTGATGGATACACCGATAGTGGTTGGGCTAGTTAATTTGTCTACCAGTGAATCATAGCTGCAACATCAAGTGTATATCATTAACTCATTAAGGTAACGCAATTAGAAATCTTTTTAATGAGGTAGGAAATTTTCGACTGTCACTTGTAACACTATATATGATAGATTATGTTATCTTGTGTCGTGTCGGGTCTCATAATAAAAAACAAAAATACGTTTAATTGAGATGCATACTAAAAGTCCACCAATCACTATTAAAAATACATAATAGCAATAGAATACTTTACAAATTCGAGACTCGAAAATACATTTATTTTTATATATTACATTTCAAATGGAGGGGAATAGTGTTAAACAGCTGTTTGACACTTTTTCATTGGTCCAGTCAAATTACGATTTTGCTCTGTTTAAATTTACAGTTTTACCATTGGTTTTGTTTTTTTTCTCTCCTAACCAAATTACGATTTTGCTTTCAGCTCAAATTTATACTTTTGCCATTGTTTTTGTTTTTTTTCCTGTCAAATTACGATTTTGCCCAATTCATTTTAGTGTTTTTTTGACAAAACTATGGTGGTGTTTAATTTAATTGGTTGGCGCGATATAATTTTTTTTCATGCCAAGCAGTAGTTTTCTCATCGTTTTAGTTTTTTTTTAGCAAAAGTATAGTAACGTTTTGTTTTAATTAGTTGACTCGATGTAATTTTTTTGAGACAGTGTTATGTGTAGTATATACAAGTAACCAAAACACATAATACATTATAACACCCCAGCCCGGTAGGGCTGACGTGTCACACACTACAGTAAATCAGAGACAATATTTATTAAGGGGCTCACTGGTTAAGTCTTTTTACTTACAACTCACAAGTTCAAATTTTGTGACTAACATTTATTTATTGTAATGATACCGATACCGACTACCGAAAGACTAACATGGACCACTGTGACACCCCTAGGCAAATCTCACATCGGCCGTGGCTAGGAGAGATCACTGGTTCATAAGTAATCCAATGCCTCTTAAATTACCAGTGCGTTTTGGGCTTAGTTGGTTGTGGAGCACATGAAAACTCCACAGTTAAGCGTGCTTAGGTAGGAGTAGTACTAGGATGGGTGACCTCCTGGAAAGTCTCCACCAGGGCAACAAAAAACAAATCAGTGATTTCCTGGATTGGCAACCCATCAGGGGAAAATAGGACAACATTGGTGGTGAGAGAGGTCGGATGTTATAAATGGTATCAGAGCCACTCCTAAGACTTTCGGGATGGTGGGGCAAACCTCATCGAGGACGATTAGTCCCTGGGGGGGGGGGGGTGATTGTAATGATACCGATACCGACTACCGAAAGATTAACATGGACCATTTTGACATCCTAGACAAATCCCACATCGGCCGTGGCCAGGAGAGATCACTGGTTTATAAGTAATCCAATGCCTTTTAAATTACCAACGTGCTTTGGGCTTAGTTGGCTGTGGAGCATATGAAAACTCCACAGTTAAACGTGCTCATGTGGAAGTAGTATTAGGATAGGAGAGTTCCTGGATGGGCAACCCATTAGGGGCTAAGCGGACAATTCGGCTTAGTGCCCCGCAATGTGGGTGGAGGCAAAAAATAGTTACCCTACAATTGCTCTCTAATCAAATAGCCAGTAATGTAGCAATTAATCAAATAATCAAGTAAATTTATAAAAAAAAAAGTGTTTTATATACATTAATCGAGGATTGTGAGCCTATTTCAAATAGGATTTAGCACTCAGAATAGTAAAGTCATGGACTGTGGTCAGGGGTATTCGAACTCAGCTGGTTTACATATTAAGTAGAACCTGGTCCTTTACAAACACATCGATTTTGAGTAAGCTATTACTGAGCGAGCTTCGAGCTAACTCAACAAGATCATTACTTGGAGTCTCGGTTACACCATATGATTCTCTGTGAGAGACATTCTACAATTTCATAAAAAAAAAACTAAAACATTTAAAAACATATATCTCAACAAATTAAGCCCAACTAGAATTTCAAGATTAGTATAAGTTACACTACCAAATATAAACATAAATAAACTTAAATTTAAATAAAGTTTAGCAAAACTCATAATAAATACACTGCCTGAGTTCAACGAATTACCTGAGTTGTAAAATACTAGGTCACCAAATTAGTGAAAAAAATAAATCTGGTCATACGTTACCTGATCATTATCAAATCATACGGTGTGGAGGCGTGCTCAACCACGTCAAAACACCATCCCGTGAGCCGTGTTGTTGATGGCGTGGGGGAGGGGACGTCAAAATCTCAACTGGTGTGGTGAAGTTGATGATGATGACGTAGGTGATGGTGATTAGGTGTGGCTTATATTAATGGTTTTTTATTAGTGTTGTTTTATTTTTTAAATATAAAACAATAATAAAAAGTGTATGTCACATGTCACACCGTGCCACCCTTTCATGCCTCATCAAACCCTGTGTTTTTTGACAACACGTCATTTTTCTGACATGTGCTGTCGTAGCTGCCACATGGCGCTTCACGCCCTCTTTTAATACCCTCTCATACCGCATAAAGTCCGTATATATGAGCATTGAGGTTCGATACTTGGGTTGTAAAATTTTGGTTTTGAGTATTTGGATAGTAGAATACAGGGTGAGAAAGAGTAAGAATAAACTATGTGAGTTAAAAAAACCTTTCAGATTGCGGTTAACTTAACAAGCAAACAAGTCGAATCGCACCATGTTAGTTAGTTCGAACTCTGTTCGTTTATAAACAAAGGTGTTTACCATCTAGTTGATTTTGAGTGTGTTTTGTCGAGTGAGCTTCCATAATGATAGATAATTTTCCTTTTCTCCACCAACCATATAATTAGTGGTGGACCCAAAAAAAATTTTTCTAGGTCTTATGGGGCAATCAAAGAGATCAAATGCTTAATCAAACTTTTAAGAAGACCAAAATCAAGATCTTTTAATAATAATAATAATAATAATAATAATAATAATAATAATAATAATAATAATAATAATAATAATAATAATAATAATAATAATAATAATTTTTTAAGAGGTGTGACTCCCCCTACATTAAATATAATTCAAAAGTGATCACCCATTTCATTTAGTTCATAAATTGGCCTTGTTAAAATTCTTCTCACCATGTCCATGCCTTTTAATTACTTGATCCTTAAATTATTTATGCAGATTTACTGTAACCCTGAGCATTAATTGGGTAGAAATAATGTTAAACATGATCTAAGGTTTCACCAAAGTCAATCACTGAGTATTATCACTCCTTTATCAAATTATCTAACACGTAGAAAATCAAGTAGTCTTTTTTTTTCAAACATGGCATATTAAAGTTGACTTTAGTTGATTATTGTGAGCTCGAGATATTTCGAGTGTGTGAGCTAAGTTTTGGTACGAATAAGATCCAACTTGGTTAATTTTAAGGTTAGTGTGATGTGATATAAAGTCTAAAGGCCTTTATCATACTAAATTAGTGTCACGTATACGTCATATAGACGGAGGTTTTATAGTTAATTACCATGCAATGGGATAAAACCCTTATTTATTAATTAATAAAGAAAAAGGAATAAAAAATGCGATTGGCTCTTGAAAAGTTGCCCCCACATATACAGCCCATAACGCCTGCTAAACTCATGGTGAAGCCATTTATGACGCCCAGGAAATGAAAAAGAGACACTATAAAATACTATTAAGGGTGATTTGACAGGTGCGCAAGAACAGATTGTGTGATGTAATAGTAAATCATACTGTAAGTAATGATAATACTATGTTATGTGCTATATATACTTTTTCTTTTAATTTGGAACGGCAGATGTACATGCACATACAAATTTTGCAGCTTAATAAAGATTCAAAAATTTTAATTTCCAAGCTTGTAGATGCACATATGAATCATCAATTATGGTCTAAGGATAAGCCAAAATAGTAACGATAGAAACTTGAAATTATTAACAAGGATTGTGAGTTTTGTTGTCATTTATTCTACCTGTCAAGGAAAAAACGATAAAGAGTTTTAAGAGCATTCACAATCAAATCTCTATCTCCATCTTTATAATTATATTAAAAACACTATCTTTTCTCTCTGCTTTTCAATTAAATAATATTTTTTTTATATTTTTATCATTACCTTTTCTCTCTTCTTAACTTCAACCACTTTATAAAAAATAAAAAATTTATAGAGGTGAACAGTATCTCCTTCAAATTTACTAATGAACAGTAACTTTTTTATTCTCCTCTACTCACAACCATTTACAATCATTCTAAAAGATTTAAAGGTTATACTCATATTAATTTAAAGGATCTATTGTGAATGCTCTAAGGACATGTTTGCTTTCTATTTTAGGTGCTAGCTTGCCAATTTACCAATTAATTAATTTACTTAGAGCATTCACAACCTTAAAAATGTATGAAGGATTATATTATAAGGAATGGTTGTTAGTGTTTTTTAGTGGAGGAGAGAGAACATATATGAGAAAGTTATTGTTTATCTGTAAATATATGGGTGATGTACTGAATAATACATCTATTTATCTTGTAGAGTTTGTACAGTTCTAGCGTGTTTTCGTTTCGATTTGTCAAGAATTTATCTACTTTTAATCCAAACACGTTTTGCAGGTCTTGGTTCGTGAAAACGGTTGGAAGGATGGGGAAAACGAGCAAAAATGGTGAAAAGAACCGAGCCGGGACGTGAATGGATCGAAAACGGAAGACGAAACGCAAAATCAAGGAATTCCACCCGGTCGCGGGGCGCGACCGGTACAAGCATCCTCTCTCGCGGCCCGCGAGAGAGGGTAATTATCTTCCGGATGAAACAGTCGGTCGCGGGGCGCGACCGGACTCCCCAAACTCTCTCGCGGCCCGCGAGAGAGGACTCTATCCAGAAAGTTTCGAAATCAGAGTTGTTTTGGGATTGGTTTTGGTTATATTAGACTCATGATCATAGAAAAACACATCTTGGGCAATTGTGGACGATCTAGAGCAACTTTGGAGCTATTTTCTGGAGGTTTGAAGCAACACAAGGCAGATCTAAGCTGCAGGAACGGTGTTGGTGATCACGTAAGTTAAAGGCAGGAGCTTTGCACGGTTTATCATACCATTCTCGTCTTTGATTTCTTGTTTTTGGTCAATCATGCTTTCTTGTTATCAACTTGGTTTTATTCAGTTTTTAAACATGATGTTAGGCTAGATTTTCTTTTGGTTACCTAGGTTTTGGATTATGGAATTATGAAACTTTGATTTACTTTAATTTAGTTTATGGTTTGAATATTTAAATTGGTAAAGTTTGCAACTTTAATAATCTAGTTTAGGGTATTTGAATGATCTTGGTTGTTTGATGATTGTTTAGTTGTTTTACATAAACTTTGGTGAATGTCTTTCATGTAATAGGTTTATGTTACTTTTCGTGTTCTTAGGAATTCGTGAAGTTGTCGGTAAAATTGGCCAATAAAACCGAGGAAACAATTAGATTAACCATTAAATTAACTTTGTCATTATACCTAATTTGTTAATTGAGAAATTGCAATTAGTTGGCTGAATTAATTTGGTAAATTGTTAGGTTAAGGTTTTGAGAAATTCCCGAGTCTAATTTCCTTGTCATAATTAAATCAGTAAATCTAAACTAGAAAATTTAAATTGGTCTAGGTTAATTATTGAGAAGTAATTAATAATTAGGCACTTTACTATATTGAAAAGATAATTGAAAAAGAATCTTTAAAACTGGTAAACGAATAAAAAGGCTAGGTTATTGTAGGTGTCTTCCTGAGAAGAGTCGGGAGTCCTTTTTAATAAACCTAAACTTTGATATGTTAAGATCCCGGTAAAATATTCAACCAGACTAATTATTGTTAAATTAAGGGAATAGTATTCTAAAAATTCAACCTGGGTAACTAGTTTATCGTCTCTTGTTAAAAGTTCTAATAAGTCTCTAGAAGTTCATAGTTTGGTCATTTATCTTTAGTAGTTTTATTTAAATTGATAATTTAGAATTATTACTAACACCCCCTTTTTAAATATACCTAGTGTGTAATTGAGTGTAAAGTAGTAGTCTTCGCAATTAGAGGGTCCTGTAGGTTCGATAATCCGGACTTACTTAATACTATTCTACAATTGATCGATTCACTTGCCGGTTAGTAGTTTAGTTTAATTTAGGAGTCTAAAGTATAATTTGAGTCTAGAATTAGGATACTTTGTTTTAATTTAATTAACTACTTTTAGAACATCAATAGGAAAAAATCTGACAAGAGAAAACCTGATAAATTTTTTAATATTTTTAGAAATAGTTGTGAGTGAAAGAGAGAGAAAATGTAATGATAAAGGTATAAATAATATTATCTAATTGAAAAGGAGAGAGAAAAAAAGTTGTTTTTTGTGAAAATATATGAATATGGAATTCATTGCGAATGCTCTTACAAAAAGGTATCGATACGATTTAAAAAAATACAAACCAAACACGCCAAGTTTGTGGGATTGACCGTAACAAGCTGGTATAATTTCACGGTTTGTTTGGCTATTTAGACAAAATAAACATAATCATACTTTTGTATTAATTAAAAGAAGGATTTGGATTGTTATGAATAATAATAATAACAATAATAATAAGGGTTGTTCTATTTACACATACCTAAATTCTTATTTCTATATTATTTTCATTTTATCTCTCTTGAAATATTTATGTATACATAAAGAGATAGAAGGGAATCATCTGTGAATATTGACACCTACTACTACTACTACTAATAATAATAATAGTATATTATGTATATACACACAGCTTTATATTCTTAAAATAATAAGAGCTAATTAAACAACTCATTTGGTTTACATGACATATTCCGACTTTTAAACCGTCAAAACCGAACCCTAAACCACGGCTTAATTTCTTAAGTCCGAATGCTTAGATCAGTTTTCATAGTTTATGAATACCCCATATTAGAACTCTAAGGCTAGTTAGAACGTTATAACTAATTTATCCGTCAAAACTAACAAAAAATGCGTTAAATGTAGGATTTGGACATTAAAACAGACATGTAAAACAGAAAAGTGATTCCAGAAGAGGGTTACATTCATTAATCATATACAATCAACAATACCGATGTATAAAGACTAGTGCAACATTTCTCCAAAAGCAAAAGAAAAAAACTAAAACCAAACAACAAGAAAGATAAAAATATGACTAGTAACGTACCACTGATCATTGATTAAACTAATCAATAATGCATAGACTCCCTATTATAATCATAAGATCCATAACCAAAATCAAAACCTGGAGGAGCCACAACATTAGCCGGAATATTCATCGTACTATGAACAACCTCGTTTGCAAACCCTAAACCACCGACATCCTCAGACACACTCGGACCCAAAAACAACGGAGTCTTCTTGATCATCATAAGTTCATCAGCCCTAACCAACACCTTCCTCTTCAACTCAACCAACGACAAAAGATACTGCTGCAACTCATCCGCCGCCATTCCATCAACCTCTTCCTCGTACCACATTAATCCACAGCCCTTGTTCATCATCATCGCCTTCGATTCTTGTATCGCCTCTCTTCGCCGCTTCTCCGCCTCTAGTTCCTTTGATACCTCCATGTAGTGTTGGTTAAACTCCATCACAGGTGGCAACTTGTAAGAGTTTGACCCCTCTAACACATTACCATTATTATTATTGTTATTATTATCATTACTACTACTACTGCTGTTGTTGAGATAGCGGTCGATGATGACATCAGCGGAGGGGTGACCGAATGAGAAAAGGTGGCCACCGGGGGAATTGACGAGAATGGCGATTTGGGCACCGGTCAAGATGCAGAGTTCGCTGGCTTTCTTGAAAAGGCCGGCTCGGCGTTTGGAGAATGTGACTAGACGGTTGTTTAGTGGTTCGATTTTCTTGATCTCGATCTTTTTTCTGCCTTGTGATGTTTTTCTCTTCTTGATCGTGGTGGTGGTGATCATGCGGGAGACGGTGGGTATGTTGTTCATTATGGGGATATTATTGCGTTGAGTATGTTGATGTAATGGTGATTAGGGTTGTTAATGGGTGTGAGGTTTATATAAAGACGAAGGGTATAAGTATGTAATAAAGAGGTTGTTATTTTAGGGAGGATCTCGAAAATTAGGGTTGTCAAAGATTTTGTCTTAAATTTGGGAATGGTGGTAAAAGGAAGGTTGTTTCTTGTCATAATTACACCGAGTCATTGACAGTGTTTCTTTCAAAAAAGTTCTTTTTTTTTTAATATTTTCTAATTTAATTGCATCTACAATTTCGTAGAATCGTTTTTCACCTCGGATATATTATAATTTTTATGTTGTTGACAGTGTTTTCTTTAAAAATCTTTTTTAAATATTTTCCAATTTAATTGTATCTGAAATTTCGTAAAATCGTTTTCACCTCTTGTATATTTATGATGTACACAATTTTTAATAATAATAATAATGCTTATAATAATAAATAAGTTGAACCCTCGAGCATCTAGCGCCATTAATGAACCTAGTTAAATCTTGAGACAAATATATAATTTCAAATAAGATACACGTGTCAAGTTTAAGAGTAGTCAAACTCGAACTCCTCTCTACTTATACTTTAAAATCCACTCTATTCACCCTTGATGGAACCTGTTTTCAGACTTTGTTTAATTCCAAAGTAAACAATCTTAGGTCTCTTCAATCTGCCTAGGCATTAAACACACAAGGTTGTGATGTACACAACTAGGGATGAGAAATTACGACATGGTAGGAAAAATGACACGCAACTAATACGAAATTCGTGAGTTGAAGTTAGCATAAATAAGTTTGAGTTAGTTTCAGGTTGAACCCACAAACGTGTTTAACTAAATGGGTCATGTTTGTGTCAACCCAACTAGTTTATGGGTGACATGTTTAACCCATTTATTCTTATGTTATTATTTTAAAATGTCTTTATTGTCATAAATCAAATCGGTTGGGTATCTTATGCCAAAATTTAAAATTTATAAGAGAAAGACATAAAATAATTTTTACTTAAAATGTATTTTTTTTTCTTTTACTTTTGTGTTTTTTTTTTAATTCGAGTTAAATTCGTCGTATTCGTTTCAATTCGTGAATATTTGTGTCGTGTTTGGGTTCATACGTTTAACATAATTTCGGTTGAAGTCGGGCCTGTCAACCCACGAACACGATGCGTTTAACATCCCTATTTACAACCCACGTTGTCATGCACCTTGAAAAACAACCATTTATCTAGGGGACTATCTTAGTAAGCTTAATGTTTGGTAGAATTAGAGTAATGATTTACATTATGTTACGGTTAGTTTTCCCTTTGTTAATTCCTTGTTATATTCTATAATTCCTTGTTACCTTCCAAGCTATACTAGTCAAACTTCGAGCTCTCCGGGCACTCTTAGGCATTGCAGCCGTACCTTAAAACGTGCATACCCCCACTAAAACCAAAATCGAGCCATGACAAAACAAACGTTTGGTAATTGTGATTGTGAATGTATTCCAAAATTAAGTGGGGTATATTACAAGGGGTGTAACCAGCCGAGCTACTCAAGTTGGGTTCGAAAAAAGCTTTTAACAAGTCGAGTTTGAATGAGCTCGAGCTCAAATCCGAGCTTAAAAATAAGCTTGTTTAACAAATTAATGAGCCCATTATTTTATACAATTTATAATTAATATATTAAATACATATTGATTATATAATGTTTTTATAAAATGTATATTAGATAATAATTAACATAAATTAATTTACAAAAAACAAAGATCCGCGCACATGCTTAAAAACTACCTATGAGTCGAGCTCGAGTTTTAGAAACTAAACTCGAATCGAGCCGGTCTCGAGCTCAAGCTTTAAGTTCAATAAGCTTGAGCCCGAGCATACACTACAAGAAAGGGGTACCATCAGCGACGACAACAAACATGAAATCATAAGATACAACTCCAAACTTTCCAACTTGTTTATTTTGAAATATGATTTCTGATGGTAATCAAGTAAATCTAATTATATAAAATACCTAAATGACACTAAAATCACTGACATAGATTGCACCAAAATCAAGTTAACTTATTATTAGTCAATTAGTACTTGAAGATTTCACTTTGAAAATAATTAATGTATAAAACATGTTATTTTGAAAAGGACCGTGTAATGAATATCTACGTGTGTGGAGTGACATTTCATGATGATGAAACACAGGCGATCAAGTGAGCCCACACCTTACACTCGATCTAATCCACTGCAAATCACGGACTTGGAGATAGAGAAAAATGACAATTAAATACTCACGTTCAAATCAAAAACAAACCCCACCACGTTTATGTCGATTTCAACTTTACAATTTTTAATTAATATTAAGTTTTTATGTGGAATATTTTTCTAGTTTAAATAAGAATTTAAAAAAAAAAAAAACTTTTACATACCAACGCCAAAAAAAAGTAGTTATCTTTTCTAGTACATTTGCCATGCGTGATGTATCTAGTTGAAAAACATATTATAAACACAATCACGATAATCATTTTGTGATGAAAACTATTTTTTCCCCAAAAACTCCGATTAGTTGATTATGTGTATGCATCAGTTAGTTATAATCAATTGTTGGTTAGGTGGTATGGAATAAGTACGCGGCATCATGCTAGTTAAAGTGTTAGTCTGTAACAAGCTTTAACTAATCCACACTTTGATATCCATGATATGGTTTAGCTAAAAGTTAAAAAAAAGTAAAAAGTAAAAAAGAAATATGAGTTGCTTATTCTTGATCCTCACACATCACATTGGTTAATGCTCACGAATGAAATGGCAGAGGTGTTACTATAATTTATAACAAAAATCGATTATTATTTAAAAAAACCTCAATGTGTTGTGGATATAAGATTCGTAATTATGCATGTGCTTGTCGCAAAATTATATAAGCACAAGTTGCGTCTTTATCATTTACTTTGCGTAATTACTTATATAATTTGAGACTTCACCTTATATGTTATGTAATTATTTACACATGTTTCCTAACACGTACATGTACCAATTTATGCGTGATTACTACGTTGATGAATTTACCCGGCCAAACGGGCGAAACCATTTTAATGTTAAAAGAGATTTTGTACGCTTCATCTTACATGGCGATACGTTTACTAGAAAGGGTTATGTTTAGCATATTAAACCAATTTTTACAATGAAAAAAAGGAAATGTAAATGAAAGAGTTGGCTAAAAGTCAAAAGTTACTCACGGAGAAAGTATCTATCGTGGTCCACTTGAGTCTCTTGCCTGACCAACTTTACATACAACCCGTGTAACATCCCATAATTCTCTCTTCTCTCTCTCTCCTTATGTGTGTGTTCTACTGTGTGAATAATATTCTCAACCGGATACTCATCAACCGTGTTTTTACTTCTTTCTTAACAAGATTCAAATCAAAACAAGATCTCCATCTGAATCTAACAGAAAACAAGTTGAATCCATCTGCAAAATCCATGAACTAAACGGGTTGTTTAACTTGTTGGTATTAGTCGTCTTTGAAGAAAGCTTGATGCCTTGATGAATCACATTTTCATACATCATCATCATCATTCATTCACTCACCTATTTTTAGCTTTTGTTGATCTTGTAATAAAAAATGATATGTGGTGATGGATTCTCTTCTTCTCCTCCTCCTTCTCTCGCACCTCTCATCCATGACACCATCACAAACCCTAACCCTACTTCTTCGACTCCAGCTAAACGAAAACGTAATCTAGCTGGAAATCCAGGTAATTAAATCAATCTCATCGATAGAGGTAAGGTTTGCCTTCATCTCACCCTCCACACAGCATACAGTACGTGCGTACTGTATGAGTGAGATATTACTAAGTATGTTTGTTTGGTAGTTTCATGTTGAATTACTAGAGTTTTGTTTAACTGTGTTTTGTAGATCCGGACGCGGAAATAATAGCTTTATCTCCGAAGTCTCTAATGGCGACAAACCGATTCGTGTGTGAGATATGTAGCAAGGGATTTCAAAGAGATCAGAACTTGCAGCTTCACAGAAGAGGACACAACCTACCATGGAAGCTAAAGCAAAGAAACAAAGAGGAAGTTGTGAGGAAGAAGGTTTACATATGTCCAGAAAAAAGTTGTGTTCATCATGACCCTTCGCGAGCTCTTGGAGATCTCACTGGAGTTAAGAAGCATTTCAGCCGGAAACATGGCGAAAAGAAGTGGAAATGTGAAAGGTGTTCGAAGAAATACGCGGTGCAATCGGATTGGAAGGCGCATAGCAAGATTTGTGGTACGCGAGAGTATAAGTGCGATTGTGGAACAATCTTTTCCAGGTATAGATTCAAGCTCTAATTTCCGAACAATGTTTTATCTGAAACATTAAATTTAAAAGGCTCTGATAACATATAAGGATAATCAGATAACTAACATACACGAGATTAGTCAAACAATGTCATAATTCTTTATTCCTCGTAACGGTATATTACAATAAATTCTAACTAATATATTACATGACAGGAAAAACAGCTTCATAACGCATAGAGCATTTTGCTATCCTATAGCGCAAGAAAATTCAAGAATGGCTTCGTTCGCAATGGTTCATAATCCGACCGCCACGAATCTGAATTTCCAAACCGATATGGTGACGATGATGAACAACAATGGTAGGAATATGAATCCTGGAATGAAACCAATGCTACCAGTTTGGCTGCACCACAACGACAATAATCCCATCGAAAACTCGACGATAATCTCATCATTACTAGGGTCATCAAGCTCCAACAACAACAATGGTGGGATATTATCATATGAAACGATGCAGTGGCTGAGTAGAAGCCAGGAACCAACTGAAAATATTACAGAACTGCCACTAGGGTTTTGTTTAAAAGAGGAAGAAGATAGCAACAACAAAGTGGAGTACTTTCAACCGAATCCATTGTATAACAATTATGGTGGTTGTCCACCTCTTCCGTCGCATATGTCCGCCACCGGAGTTTTACAAAAGGCGTCCGAAGTGGGGCCCACTAGAAGCACAAACTCCGGCGGGTTTAGTGGAATGATGAATGCCGATGGAATGACGATGGCAATGATGGCGAGTTTGGCACAAAAGAGCGGTCGCGTCGGCTCAGGCGAGGGGAATTTTACTAGAGATTTTCTTGGAGTTGAAGGGAATGAGAGAAGAGTGTTTAGTTTGCAACAAGAGATAATGAAGTTCACTTATTCGATGAGTGATTCGAGCATAGGATTCAGTGGAAATCAATAAGAAGGCTATGGCAAAACATGTTGAAGAATATATGTATTTCGGGATTATAAATGTGACATTGACAAATGATTAGTTGGACACTAGTCCCGTGAGTTTTTTCATGTACCGAACTATAGTTGGTGACAATCTATTTGTTTCTTATGAAGGGGGTAGTGGTAATAATTAATATGTAATGTGGTGGCCGTAAGGCTCTATCATAGTAGTTTTGTAACATCAAGTTTTATATGATTAATGAGTAGTCACAAAATAACATTGATGTGTTGTGGGATTTGGGGAGATATGTTGAGAACAATATTTTTTTGAGGATAAGCGTACACTACTCATCAACACTACATAACCCCGACATGTTGAGTCCGTTGGTAATTAGTGTCGAATCATCGACAGATTCCATAAAAATCTAAAATAAATTTTATTCCCTAACTATCATTCGTCAATCCTTTGGTGATTACTTACATGTCATGACAAATAATCAAGAATAAGAAAAAATAAGACTTTCACCAATGTATTATTTATCAATGTAAAATCATAGGGTCTGTTAGGTATGAGATAATGGAATAAATAAGATAATAGAATGAACAAATAAATAGAATAGACAACGAAATCCATTTCATTATGATGTTTGGTTACTCATATGTGATTAGAATAAATCATTATTTTGTACAGATTGATAGACGAAAAAAGACGAAGTAACGAAACACTATTGTATTAAAAATCGTTACATTGGAGATAATGTTATCATACTTCTAAAATAGTAAGTGTACTTTATTGAAAATGACTAACTTAGATATATGGCTATGCCTAGTCGGCTAATATCGGCATCATTAATTCGTGTCAGACATGCGTCTTGGCTTAATGATAAGGCCATATGTTGCTGTTTGTGAGAGATACAAGTAAGGGGTGGCGTTGCTTACTCACGCCGCGTAAATAATGGGTTGGCATCCCGTGAGAGTGGTTGTGCGCAACCGACCGCCAGCGGGCTCCCAAGCCTATACATGTTTTTGTTTTAATATTATTTTTATTATATTAATTTATTTGTAACTTAATTTAAATATTTTATAATAACTTGTAATACTTAACTTTAAAACAAAACTAACAAAACAATTTTGTTTATATTTATTTTTATAATATAAAATTTAACGAAAACCAGTTTTTTTTAAATAATGTATTTATTGGTTTTCTTAAGTGGCTTTGACTTTGTTAACCTTTTTCTCAACATTTCAATACATTTTAACAAAAAATAAAAAAAATATTTTTATGTTTTCTTTTTAAAATATGAAGTGATGTAGATTTTTTTTATTATGTAATAATAGGTTAGAACCCTGTGTATTATACGGATTCAATAAAAGTAATTTTATATAATAAATAATAAAAAATTATCATTAAAAAACTCGTGTATTACACATGTTGAATAAAATATAATGTCATATGTTAACACATACAGTCGTCAAGATTTAACTTTTAAAAATGAACTTTGATTTACTATTTACTTATTATAACATTTTACTTTGTTTTTTATGTATTATTATTAGGTTAAAAACGCATGTATTACATGGGAATAAATTCCGTTTTGTGATACATTCAAATTACGAGATAGAATGATTTTAGTTAGTTTTATACACCTTCATGCTTATTTGCTTATTTCATTCATAAAACACTCGTCTCATATTTGTATTCAAGAGAGTTTATGGTACAAAAAGGTGGAGACTGATCCCCACGTATTTATATATTTCATCATTTTTAGTAATTATACCGTAAAATCGAGAATTAAATTCTCTTTAAATGGAGTATAGAATTGTTACATTTAACAATGACATTCTTTCTAAATGTTGATGTAATGTGCGATAAATGATGGGTGTAAACCAATTATAGCTACACGCCTAACATTACAAGGTGAAAATAAGTTTTCTAGATTTGACATTTGAAAGAATTGTGCAACTATAATGGTGAGTCCAAACCACTATAACAATGCATCTAAAACACTTATAATTTGATAGAAGCATATGCTCCGGACCTAGAACAATAATACAATTATTAAGTATATATCAAACGGAAACCTTTGATTCCTAATTTACCATAATTTCAATCACCAAACTCCAAAGTGTGTGTGTGTGTATATATATATAAGAGAAGGATCCGTTAGGACCCACCGTTTATTGCGAGAACCGCGAGAACCAATATGAACACAACTAAAAATACTTAAAAATCTAAAAAACACACAAATTTTTTTAATATTTTTTAAAATATCGCTATATTTCGTCACGAAAAAATAAAATTCGAGTAACAATTTCGATGCACATGTGCATATGTATCATAGCTCGTGTTACAAGGTAATCATATAAGGTAATCATATACCAGGTTTTTTACAAACTTTTGAGACCCTAGTCTCATAGCTTATGTTACAAGGTAATCATATACCAGGTTTTATATATATATATATGTATATATATATATTTATATGTATAATATATATATATGTATATATATATATTTCGACCGTGATTGCATCACGTCGTGTTAAATCTTTATTTTTATCTTTTTTGTTTTTTTTTCGAAAAATTACTTTTCGAATTCATCGTCTCACACCTAAGGGTGTCAAGTCCTATTTCCTTTGATATTATTCATTTTCCATTTTTTCCATTCTATTTATATTTGTTTAAAACGTTATTTCTAACTAAAACTAAATTTTAGTTTAACGTTTTCTTTTCAACTCATGTCAATTACTCGCATCAAGTAATTGGTAACCAAGGATTCCTCTTTACTTTTCTTATATTATACGGGAATTGTAACCGGTTCCTTCGCTTGGTCTAAATAATCCTTAAACCCTTTTTATTTAGCCTTATAGGCGATTTCCTTAGGCTCTCACCCCTTTCTTTACTTTTACTTAGCGCCTTAAGGTGAGGTCTTTAATGTATTATTCCGCTTGATTCGTGATCCCAAGGTCATTTTGACCTTGTAGATTATTACACTATTCATAAACCGGAGGTCGTGGTGATCTTTAGATCATCCTTTTACTCGTGTGTTCTTTAAGTATATTTGGTGTCAATGCAACTCTTTTCGTACTTGGAAGGAAAAACTATTTACGTTGTCCTTCCTTTTACGCCAAATCATGGCTTCCTTTTACCATGAAGGCTAATTTGTTTTACTTCAATTACGGTCCTCAGACCATGTTTGATCCGATTTGTTAACATTTTCGTTTTCTATGACTTCGCGAGTCATTTATGAATCACTTTCACTTGTCGGATCTATTAGTCGTTTCATCTCTATTGGGTGATTATCATTTGTGTCTGAACCTGGCTCAATGTCAACTGGTGTTGACCACTTGTCACCGCCGAATCACAACTACCATCTTTAGTGGCAACCACAACATTTTGTGTATGTTGCCCCAAACATTCATTCAGATCAGACACTGTCTGTTGGTAGCCGTGCGCGCTTGCGCGATCGTAGTCCATGACTAGATCATTCATTTTATTATTTTTTATTTTTATTTTTTTATTTTTTTCTGACAATTCTTCCAACTCTATGACTTCATATGTCATTTTTGCGTTGGTTTGTCTCAAGTTTACCGTTATCCGGTTTAATCCTATATCTGTAACACCCCTGCCCCTCGTTATAACTAATATTGTCCGCTTTGCCCTTAATGGGTGGCCCATCCAGGAACTCACGACTTTGTTTTTGGTTGCCCTGGAGGAGACTTCCCAGGAGGTCACCCATCCTAGTACTACTCCCACTTGAGCACGCTTAACTGTGGAGTTCTCCTCTCATCCACTAGCATTAAGCCCAAAACGCGTTGGTGATTTTAGAGGTAGGGCATTACTTATGAACCAGGAATCTCTCCTGTCCACGGACGATGTTGGGAGGTATGCCATTAGGTGTTATAATCACCCCCTTAAGGGACTCATCGTCCTCGATGAGGTTTTGCCCCAACATGTAGGAGGTTGCCATTATCCTCGATGAGGTTTTTTTGCCCCACATTTGGGAGGTTGCCATTAGGTGTTACAATAAAATCTGTCACACCCCGACCCGCAGCGGAATAAGAGTCGGGGCATAATTGGGTTATCACCAAAGCTCATGATGTTTACTAAAATGTTTCATATTTATTAAATTCAAATTACAACTTAAATATTCAAATCAAATCCATACAATTACAAGGAAATGAAGTAAAACAATCCCAAACTTAAACTGATTTATTCTTCTAGGTCTTCCTATGTGTTTTTGTCTCAACCGGATCACCTGTATCATGTGTAAAACGGGTGATATTTTGGGTCAACAAAAGTTGGCGAGTGAACCTTGAGAAAACATTGTTATTAATTTCTTGTTGTATTTAATATTGAAAATTTGTGCAATAATCACATGTGAGCAAACATATATATATAACAAAAACACAAACCACATTGGATGAGTAAATGACATGAATGATGATGTATATGAGATCAAGGCTCAATCAAACGGAGCCGAACGAGTGACATGAATGATGATGTATGTGAGATCAAGGCTCAATTAAACGGAGCCGATCGAATGAGGCACCTGATACTCAACCCGTATCCCACGGGGAGCTGATGGGCCTAATGAAATGCATGCACTGAAAATGATAACTTCAATCTAAACATAATTCACACAACAATTGATGCATATTGGATACACATTTGATCACATATATGATGGATGCACAAGTGTTTAAATATAATAAGGAATTAAACGACACATGATACACCCCAAAATGTGATTAAAACGGGGAATTTGTAGAGATTCACTCACATTGGGTGCGTTCTTTAATGACGTTGGATGCGCACGAATTTTAGGATTTGATCGACGAGGAAAACTAACCTAAAATAATAACGAAATGATTCGGTAAATTAGCACTTTTAATTTATACTCTTAATGTGATTTTTAGATTTATTTTTGTGAGTTTAAGGAGGTTTTCGAACTTTAAAATCTTATTTTTAAGTAAATGATTTTCTGATTAAATAAATTAATAAAAATAAATAAAAAAATTTGACTTTTTGACTGTTGACCGTTGACCGGTCGGATTGTGTTAATTATATGCGCTGAGTGAGGTTCGAACTCGGGACCTCTCGTATACGTGCACGCAGCTCTACCAACTGAGCTACGTGTCTAACCTGAAATATTCTTTGTTTTAATTATATTTATACACTAATTAACTTTTAATTTATTTGGGTTTTTATTAAAAACGATTTATATGGCCGAACCGGTTGCAGGGACCCGGAGTCGAACTCGGGTCCTTCGGTTCGAGTGCGCACAGCTCAACCAGTTGGGCTGTGTGTCATATCTGTTTAATTTATGGATTAAATTATACTTATTAACATTCGGTGACCTGATCCGATTCAGTTGTAAAAATGTTGGTTTTAATTCTGAAATTCGGTAACGTGTGCGATTCGAACCCGGGACGTGTGTATTGTTTGTGCACACAGTCCACCGCTGGACTGTGTGTCTAACCCGTTCAAATATCCGTTTTTAATTATACTTATACACATATTCAACGTCGTCTTCTTCGTTTACAAAGACACAGAACAGTGATGTCCGACTGTTCTTGTTTAAATCGGTCATCGAACATATAATTGATTGGAATGAAATGAATAAAGAGGGTTACGGAGTAAAATGTACCGAAAAGAATGTTTTTCTCAGATTTCCGGCAAGAGTCGTCGGCTCTGATTGGTGACTTCCGTCTGAGTGAATCAATTAACAGTTTTGATCAATGAGTTGTGCAATTAAGTTACTAAACAAGGGATATCAGGGGGTTTAGATGATTGTATCGATTGACAGTGAGACTTCGGAATTTCCAGTGATTTTCCGGCGAGTGCAGGAATTCCCGGCAACGTTGTCTGAGACAGATTCTGGTTGAACGATTTATGTTAATACTTGCCTAATAATGGATTGCAAACAAAAGAGTCGATAATTTTACCGATTTGAAGTAAGTCTCGGTTTTCCGGTGAAAGTCCGGCGAATGCAGAATATCTCCGGCGACGTGCTAAAGCTTCGAGAGATTGTGCGATTTTGAGCGAAAAGGTTACCAGAGGTTTGGGTGGGTATTTATAGGGAAGAACAGGATGTATTGAGTCCGAATTTTGGTCCTGATTCGCGGTCAAAGTTTCTCCGGCGGTTACGACCGCAATTGACTGTTAAACGTCGGTTATAACCGATGTCGAAGTCGGTTATAGTGTTTTAGTCAAAAGGAAAATGGCTAAACTCGCGGATTGCCGGATTTTCCGGTGATTGCGAGTTCTGAGCGCGGTGATCTCCGGTTTTGAATTCGGGTTTTATTTTAAGTATTATTTGTTTCAGTATTTTCACAAAGGAGGCGTGTGGTGGAGCGGTGTGTTGTGTGTTTGAGTTTGTGGTCGACCCGGGTTAGAAACCCGGCGTCCCCATTTTATTTTTTTTCTCACAATTTACGATTATTTAAAAAAATATGGTTTTTATATTCTAATATAGTCATTAATTATGTATCGTTTAAAATTAATTTGAGCAATAAATATGCAACGAAAAATTATAACTGGATATTCGATTAATAAACGAAGGGGTTTTGGAAACCCGTTTTTCAACGGATGTTACAGTATCCCCTACTTTTAGAAATTTCGTCCCGAAATTTTAAGTAGTAGTGGTAACAGGAAAAAGATGCGGGTATTTCTCGCGCATTGAGTCTTCACGTTCCAAGTAAACTCAGGTCCTCGTTTCGACTCCCAACGTACCCTGACAATTGGAATACGACTTCGTCTTAAACGCTTCTCTCCGAAGTCCATGATTTCTACTGGTCTTTCAATGAAGTACAAAGATTCATCGATCTGAATGTCTTCTAGAGGAACATGGAGGTTTTCATCGACGAGGCACTTCTTCAAGTTTGATACGTGGAATGTGGGATGAATTCTGTTGAGCTCTTCTGGTAGGTCAAGCTTGTATGCTACAGGACCTACTCTTTCGAGTATCTTGAAAGGTCCTACGTAGCGTTGTGCTAGCTTGCCCTTCTGGCCAAAACGAATCACTCCCTTCCACGGTGATACTTTTAAAAGTACTTGATCCCCAATGTCAAACTCCAAGGGCTTTCATCGTTTGTCTGCATAACTCTTTTGACGACTTTGAGCCGCTAGAAGATTGTTTCGAATTTGAATGACCTTGTCGGTTGTTTCTTGAATTAACTCTGGACCGGTGATTTGTGATTCCCCAATTTCGTGCCAACATACTGGAGATCGGCACTTACGACCATATAAAGCTTCGAAAGGAGCCATGCCGATACTTGAATGGTAGCTATTGTTGTACGAAAATTCAACTAATGGTAGATGAGCGTCCCAATTCCCTTTGAAGTCTATGACACATGCTCGAAGCATGTCTTCAAGAGTTTGGATGGTGCGTTCAGATTGTCCATCAGTTTGAGGATGAAAAGCGGTACTGAGGTCTAATCGTGTACCCAAGGCGGTTTGTACGGCTCGCCATGTTCGTGAAGTGAAACGACCATCACGGTCTGAAATGATGCTTAAAGGTACACCATGACGGCTTACGATCTCGCTGATGTAGATACGAGCTAACTTCTCGTTCTTGAAGTCCTCGCGAATCGGAATGAAGTGAGCTGATTTTGTAAGACGATCAATGATTACCCATATGGTGTCATACCCACTGGAGGTGCGAGGTAACCCGGTAATGAAATCCATGGTTATGTTTTCCCACTTCCACACAGGTATTTCGGGTTGGACTAGAAGTCCTGAAGGTCTTTGATGTTCAGCTTTTACTTTGGAACAGGTAAGGCACTTGGAAACAAAAACAGCGATATCCTTTTTCATGCCAGGCCACCAGTAGGTGTATCGTAAGTCTTGATACATCTTGTCGGCTCCTGGTGTACAGAGTACCGTGTTTTGTGCGCCTCATTCATAAGGAAATCACGGAAGTTATCACGATCGGGAATCCATATGCGATTTAGATAGTATAGAATACCGTCGGATTTGGTTTCGATTTTGAGTTCTGCTCCACATGACAGCTCATCGCGTACGTCATTTTCTGTTACAGAAACATGTTGAGCTGCTCGGATTCGATCTTTGATGTCGGTTATGATTTGTGAACATAGAAGACGAATGGAGTTCGCATAACCTTTTCGACTGAGTGCATCAGCCACCACATTTGCCTTTCCAGGATGATACCGAATTTCACAGTCGTAGTCGTTAAGAAGTTCGACCCATCTTCGTTGCCTCATATTCAACTCCTTTTGGTTGAAGATATGTTGAAGACTTTTGTGGTCAGTGTATATTTCACACTTGGTACCGTAGAGGTAATGTCTCCATATCTCGAGAGCGAACACAACGGCTCCAAGTTCCTGGTCGTGGGTGGTGTAATTCTTCTCATGAACTTTGAGTTGCCTAGAAGCATAGGCTATCACTTTTCCTCTTTGCATTAATACACAGCCTAGCCCTTGCCCTGATGCGTCGCAATATACTACAAAGTCATCGCAACCTTCAGGAAGTGTGAGGATAGGTGCGTCACAAAGTTTCTGCTTTAGAGTTTGGAAGGCCTCTTCTTGTTTAGGTCCCCATATGAAGGGTTTTCCTTTATGAGTCAAGGCCGTGAGTGGTACAGCAATACGGGAAAAGTTGGCAATGAAGCGTCGATAGTAACCAGCCAAACCTAGAAATGATCTTACTTCAGTAGGGGTACGTGGCGCTTGCCATTCCTGTACTGCTTTTATTTTTTAAGGATCGACATGTATTCCCTTGTCATTAACGACATGTCCAAGGAATTGTACTTCTCTTAACCAGAATTCGCATTTTGAGAACTTAGCGTAGAGCTTTTCAGTCCTTAAGAGTGTAAGGATGAGTCGAAGGTGTCGCTCATGATCGGATTTAGACTTGGAGTAGATGAGGATGTCATCGATGAAGACTATGACAAAGCGGTCGAGGTAGGGTTTGCATACTCTATTCATTAGATCCATGAAGACAGCTGGGGCGTTGGTTAAACCGAATGGCATGACCATGAATTCGTAATGACCATAACGAGTCCGGAAGGCGGTCTTTGGGACTTCTTCTCCATGTACTCTGAGTTGATGATAACCAGAACGAAGGTCGATTTTTGAAAAGCAGGTGGCGCCTTGAAGTTGATCTAGGAGGTCATCGATGCGAGGTAGTGGGTAGCGATTCTTAACCGTTAACTTGTTGAGTTCTCTGTAGTCGATACACATGCGAAACGTTCCATCTTTCTTCTTCACAAAAAGAACAGGTGCACCCCAAGGTGAGGAGCTAGGACGTATGAATCCTTTGTCAGTCAGTTCTTGCAGTTGACTGGCCAGCTCTTGCATTTCGGATGGGGCTAACCTATAAGGAGATTTTGCGACTGGTGTAGCGCCAGGTACAAGATCGATGCGGAACTCGACTTCTCTCACAGGAGGGAGTCCTGAGATTTCGTCGGGAAAGACTTGTGGGAATTCCTTCACCACCGGTATATCTTCAAGTTTCTTCTCCTTGTTTCCCTTTTTGACGACATGAGTTAGGAATGCGACATAGTTCTTGCGGAGATATTTTCGGGCTTGAAGGCAGGACATTAATTTGAGTCCTTTTGAAGGGGTTTCTCCAAAGATACGTAGGGTCTGACCGTCTGCAAGAGGAATGCGAATGAACTTTTCGTGGTATACCACTTCGGCGTGATGCTGGCTGAGCCGGTCCATACCGATTATAATATCGAAACTTCCCAACTTCATAGGAAGGAGGTTAACTGGAAATTCATGATCGTTTAGAGTGAGGGTACAATTTCGTATAATAGAATTTAATGAAACGGGCTTTCCGTCAGCAACTTCCACCGTTAGAGATTCCATGAGGTTATCACGAGTTTGGTTGAGGATAGGTTCAAATTCTAAGGACACAAAACTCTTATCCGCGCCAGTATCGAATAACATGGATGCATAACTACCATTGATGAGAAATGTACCGTTAACCACGTTGTTGTCAGCCCTAGCTTGGTTGGCATTGATGTTGAAAGCTCTTCCTCTAGCAGGTGGAGGAGCTTGGTTAGCTTGGTTTACCGGATTTGCTTGAGCTTGGGCATGGATGATGTTCACCAAGCGTGGACATGTGTTCCTGAAGTGGTTTGGGTCTCCACAGTTGTAACATGCTCGCATAGGTTGCATCATGGGGTAGTTGGATTGGTAGTAAGGTTGAGCTATGTGTTGCGTGGGTGGTAGAAGTAAGGGTTGTTGGGCTTGACCCACTATCTGATGGTGGGTTTGGGTTGAGGGTTGATTGCGGTTCATTCGTTGAAGTGTGCGACAAGTTTGAATGGTGTGACCCGCACGGCCACAGCTGGTGCAATGTTGGCAAGGAGTTTCGGGGAGGTGATGGTATTGACAACGGTTGCATTTTGGGTATGGGCCGGTGTATGACTTTTTAAATGGTGCAGCTGAGGGAGCAATTTGGGTAATTGGTGCGGCAGTGATAGGAGGGTTTGTTTGTGTGACGGCAAAATTTCTGCTGTTTCGTTTCCTCTTACCAGCAAACTTTGAAGAGGAGACGGAATGATTTGGAGTTTGGGCCTCAATGGGGGCTTTCTTTTTCTCATCCTTGAATTTGCCGTTTCGGATACGATTCTCGGTAAGTTCGGTAGCTAGTTCCATTGCGGCTTCAAGTGTTGCAGGCGAAGTGCTTAGAACCGAGTCTTGAATTTTCGAGGGGAGGCCTCGAATGTAGTGTTCAACCAAGCGGTACACGGGGGTGAACAAATTAGGGATCATTTGGTTCAGTTCGAGAAATCTCTTGTTGTAGGAAGTGTGATCTCCTTCCTTTTGTTTCAACGAGTGGAATTCATCTTCCAACTTTTTGATTTCGCTTCTTGGACAGAAGCGCCTTGTCATGAGTTCCCTTAACTCTTCACATGATAAGGCCATGGCATCTTCGACTCCTCGCTTACCCTTTTCTGTGTTCCACCAGGTAAGGGCTACTCCAAACAGTCTCCCTGTTGCGTAACGTACCTTGCGATCCTCGGGACAAACACAATTGAGGAAGGTGTTCTCCATTTCTTCAAACCAGTGGAGGAGGGCAGTAACACCTTCGGTCCCTTCATACTTTGGGGGATCGCAAGATTTGAAGTGTTTGTAGGAGCACTTTTTGGAGTGAGGGTTGGCGACGCTCTGGTCTTCTTGATTGGGAGGGTTGATAGGATTTGCGGTGAGAGCTTATTGAACTTGAATCACGATGTCAGGAAGTACCGCGGCCATTTGTTTAGCAATCTGAGTGGCCAAATGTTCATTGGATCTTCCTGACTTTCTGCCTCCACGTAGTTGCCTAGCCGACATCTACAGGAACATACATATGAAGATTGTGAGTTTAAGAAGTTTTTATGTGTCATGTGTCGTTAAAAGAATAAAAATAACATAACTATCAATAATGCAACTACATCCATAGGATGTCTTGGGTTTGCTCATGTTTGGGCCTCCAATGTCCCCCATACCATCGCCTGTATAGTCATGTGGGCCCCCATGACTATTGGCTTAGTAGGATTCACATTGGTGTTGGCGGTTTAACACTCGCATCACCCGAATGAAAACCATGAAATATGATTGCGAGATGTATGGTAGGAGGGTGTCCAGGTGTAGACACAATGAAAACTCAAAGTGGGGTTAGCTCACACGACGTTTGGTATGACATGCTTTGGCCTAATAGGTCCTTCGTACTCTCATCGTTAGTCCCCAGGTAGGCAAACTGGTCCTTTATTTTGGATTTATACGAATGCCAAGCCTAGACAGGACGTTCCGACTACTGGTACTCGTACCCTTCCAATTACTACATGCCCGTCATGAGAACTCACTTTGATGTGATTTGAAAAATACAAAAATCGTTGCAAAAATCATGGGAATTGTGAGGCGTGTGCTCTCATGGATATGATATGTTATGAGGATATGATTCATGATGAGCATTGTATAATAATATGTACTTATGAACATGCTTGCATAACACTGAATGTAATAATAAACATAAAGCATATAAACATCATGAATTTTGTATGTAACGCATAAACAATTTAAAATTTTAATCAACTATAGTATAGGCTCTAAGGGTCTAATAACCTATCCTATATCCCTATAGTCATGGCTCTGATACCAATCTGTCACACCCCGACCCGCAGCGGAATAAGAGTCGGGGCATAATTGGGTTATCACCAAAGCTCATGATGTTTACTAAAATGTTTCATATTTATTAAATTCAAATTACAACTTAAATATTCAAATCAAATCCATACAATTACAAGGAAATGAAACTAAGTAAAACAATCCCAAGCTTAAACTGATTTATTCTTCTAGGCCTTCCTATGTGTTTCTTGTCTCAACTGGATCACCTGTATCATGTGTAAAACAGGGGAAATTTTGGGTCAACAAAAGTTGGCGAGTGAACCTTGAGAAAACATTGTTATTAATTTCTTGTTGTATTTAATATTGAAAATTTGTGCAATAAACACATGTGAGCAAACATATATATATAACAAAAACACAAACCACATTGGATGAGTAAATGACATGAATGATGATGTATATGAGATCAAGGCTCAATCAAACGGAGCCGATCGAGTGACATGAATGATGATGTATGTGAGATCAAGGCTCAATCAAACGGAGCCGATCGAATGAGGCACCTGATACTCAACCCGTATCCCACGGGGAGCTGATGGGCCTAATGAAATGCATGCACTGAAAATGATAACTTCAATCTAAACATAATTCACACAACAATTGATGCATATTGGATACACATTTGATCACATATATGATGGATGCACAAGTGTTTAAATATAATAAGGAATTAAACGACACATGATACACCCCAAAATGTGATTAAAACGGGGAATTTGTAGAGATTCACTCACATTGGGTGCGTTCTTTAATGACGTTGGATGCGCACGAATTTTAGGATTTGATCGACGAGGAAAACTAACCTAAAATAATAACGAAATGATTCGGTAAATTAGCACTTTTAATTTATACTCTTAATGTGATTTTTAGATTTATTTTTGTGAGTTTAAGGAGGTTTTCGAACTTTAAAATCTTATTTTTAAGTAAATGATTTTCTGATTAAATAAATTAATAAAAATAAATAAAAAAATTTGACTTTTTGACTGTTGACCGTTGACCGGTCGGATTGTGTTAATTATATGCGCTGAGTGAGGTTCGAACTCGGGACCTCTCGTATACGTGCACGCAGCTCTACCAACTGAGCTACGTGTCTAACCTGAAATATTCTTTGTTTTAATTATATTTATACACTAATTAACTTTTAATTTATTTGGGTTTTTATTAAAAACGATTTATATGGCCGAACCGGTTGCAGGGACCCGGAGTCGAACTCGGGTCCTTCGGTTCGAGTGCGCACAGCTCAACCAGTTGGGCTGTGTGTCATATCTGTTTAATTTATGGATTAAATTATACTTATTAACATTCGGTGACCTGATCCGATTCAGTTGTAAAAATGTTGGTTTTAATTCTGAAATTCGGTAACGTGTGCGATTCGAACCCGGGACGTGTGTATTGTTTGTGCACACAGTCCACCGCTGGACTGTGTGTCTCACCCGTTCAAATATCCGTTTTTAATTATACTTATACACATATTCAACGTCGTCTTCTTCGTTTACAAAGACACAGAACAGTGATGTCCGACTGTTCTTGTTTAAATCGGTCATCGAACATATAATTGATTGGAATGAAATGAATAAAGAGGGTTACGGAGTAAAATGTACCGAAAAGAATGTTTTTCTCAGATTTCCGGCAAGAGTCGTCGGCTCTGATTGGTGACTTCCGTCTGAGTGAATCAATTAACAGTTTTGATCAATGAGTTGTGCAATTAAGTTACTAAACAAGGGATATCAGGGGGTTTAGATGATTGTACCGATTGACAGTGAGACTTCGGAATTTCCAGTGATTTTTCGGCGAGTGCAGGAATTCCCGGCAACGTTGTCTGAGACAGATTCTGGTTGAACGATTTATGTTAATACTTGCCTAATAATGGATTGCAAACAAAAGAGTCGAGAATTTTACCGATTTGAAGTAAGTCTCGGTTTTCCGGTGAAAGTCCGGCGAATGCAGAATATCTCCGGCGACGTGCTAAAGCTTCGAGAGATTGTGCGATTTTGAGCGAAAAGGTTACCAGAGGTTTGGGTGGGTATTTATAGGGAAGAACAGGATGTATTGAGTCCGAATTTTGGTCGTGATTCGCGGTCAAAGTTTCTCCGGCGGTTACGACCGCAATTGACTGTTAAACGTCGGTTATAACCGATGTCGAAGTCGGTTATAGTGTTTTAGTCAAAAGGAAAATGGCTAAACTCGCGGATTGCCGGATTTTCCGTTGATTGCGAGTTCTGAGCGCGGTGATCTCCGGTTATGAATTCGGGTTTTATTTTAAGTATTATTTGTTTCAGTATTTTCACAAAGGAGGCGTGTGGTGGAGCGGTGTGTTGTGTGTTTGAGTTTGTGGGCGACCCGGGTTCGAAACCCGGCGTCCCCATTTTATTTTTTTTTCTCACAATTTACGATTATTTATAAAATATGGTTTTTATATTCTAATATAGTTATTAATTATGTATCGTTTAAAATTAATTTGAGCAATAAATATGCAACGAAAAATTATAACTGGATATTCGATTAATAAACGAAGCGGGTTTTGAAAACCCGTTTTTCAACGGATGTTACAATATCTCTTTACGACCCGTTACTCGAGTTCTTTATCTTAATGTTTTATCGCTCTCGTTATTCATTTTGCGTTCTCGTTTAAATTTGTTCACAACTCTTTACACGGGTTCATTAATATTTCACGCTTCCCTTATTCGGTTTGCATCTACATTTATATTTAATCTCGTCCCATTACCCGGGCTCATTATTCTTTTGCTTTAACACTTCCGTTACCCAGTTTGCATTTACTTTTATATTTAGTCACTATACTTCGTTTGACTTGTTTGGCTTGCTCGTGTGAAATACATCACTTACGAGCGATCGAATCTAATTTTTTATTTAACCCATTTGACTTGTTCGTGTGAAATACATCACTTTTGAACAATCAAACTTTATTCCTTATCTGACCCATTTGACTCATTCGTGTGAAACCCATCACTTTGAACTATCAAACTTTATTCTTTATTTAATCCGTTTGACTTGTTCGTGTGAAATCCATCACTTCTGAACAATCAAACTTTATCTTTTATCTGACCATCCTTGATGGCCTCACGGACCATGAATGATGATTATCATCATCATTTCTTTCTTTTCTCTTTTCATCTTTTCTACGATCATAGTCACTGACTTTGATCGTTTTCCGTGTGGGCACTACCTCCGTTTCTATGATCTCGCGGGTCATTTATACTTTGGTTTTACGTGCCCTTTTGTCAACCATGGTTCTTTCGTCCATAATGACTTATTCCACAAATTTCTTAGGTTATTTATTTTTATGTGCGCCGTATATCGTTTTTATGGTTCCCATGAAAACCATTTATACGAGTACACTTGTAAATTTCTTGATCTCAAGGATCTTTTAACTTTTCCCATTCACCTCGATTTTACCACATTGAATGTACATGTGTTTATTATAACAAGTTCATGGTATCATGTGTTTATCATTTACTTGGCCAGAGTAAGCGATCAACACATGGTACACATGACCTTATTATGACTAACACATTACTTCCCATGTAAGTAAATCCTCGGTTCATGTCCATATTTCTGATTTATTTGGTAAAACTTTGTTTAATTGTCATTTAACAATTATTAGTTTTTACCTTTCTTATTTCAAAACGTATGGAATGTTTTTCCTTTTTATTAAATTTTTTTTTATATAGCCACATTTATTCATGTGATCGTTACTTTTCCTCAATAGGATCTTATTGAAAATTTCTACTTGGATGGTCGATCCCATTCAAGTTTCTAAATCTGAATTCATTTATTGTTTTGTTATTCACAATTGTGAATAACGCACAGTTCCCACCCAATTTCTCTTGGAAACATTATTCTGAAAGGGTATCCCATTTGGATTTCCCAATCCTTAAATTTTGTATGCAACTGTTATTCGTTGCTCATCTATCGCATACTATTATTCGTGCAATAATTAAAATGTGCACCTGAGTGATATTTGCCTCATGGGCTTTCATTGTCTTTCACCTTTATTCCTTACCCATATTTGATTTAAGTCCTCGTGAGCATGTCCTACTTGTCATACTTCGAACCATTTCTTCATCATATCGGTAGATCCTTAGACTCTCATCATCTTCGGATGCGAGGGTCCTTCAACTTGAAATCCAATTATAAAATATTAGTAGCGTTGACATTAATATGCACTTGTATTATAATACAAGGCTCTCTACAATACGTGTTAACACACGTAATTTGTTAACTATATCGGTCTTTTACCAATCTAGTTGGGGTAATGTACATTTAAACAATAACCCTTTGTGTTGTTTTTAACACTTTAACATGCTAGACTGTTAATATTCATAATGACTTACCGGATCATGCCGCCAAGCCTCGAACCGAACACATTGATTATTAACCTTGAGCTCTGATTACCAACTTGTAAGACCCTAACTTTATATTACTGAATTTCTATTAAAAGTTTTGTATTTAAACATGCAATTGCGAAAACACGTCAATCAAATTTATAGGTTTATAAAAACTTTTTAAACATATTTACACAATTTAACATGTTATCAATGATTTGTTTTGTTATAATTCAAAACCAAGTGCGGAAGCTTCGTCTTTGATCGTGTTCGGTTCTTCATATAGCTTGATCCTCCTCCGGTGCTCCAAACATCACCTATATTTCATATTTTATGAAATACGTTAGTTTTAATAAATTATAACATAACTGAAATAAACCCGAAGGCTTAAACAATAAAAACAAAACTTTAGTTTAGGCTTCACCGTAAGCTACGGTGACCACCGTAGCTTACGGTCAAGCCTTACGGTCCTAGTCCACTGCCTTACGGTTAAGACTTCCAGTTTCAACACAGCAGTTGCCCACCGTAAGCTACGGTAGGCCACCGTAGCCTACGGGGGCTTGCTGCAAATTTTCTCTTGTTTGTAGTTTAGTTACGGAAACTTCCGTAACTCGTTCAATATAAATCCGTTTTACTTGAAACTTGTTTCTAATCATTCGTAATTTGTTTTCTTACATATTTAACCCGAAATCCTTGACCCGGATACTTATTTCCTATGATTTATGCATTTATTTCCGGTTTATACTCATACTTTTCGATTTTGCCCATTTTGCCCTTTAATCTCTTTTTAGACCAAACTATACATTTATACGCCCCATTTTGTATGCTTTAACATCCCCTTATTACCCGCTTAGTTGCCTTAGCAATTACATTTCCCTATTCAACTATACCTTTATTTATTTATTATTTTGACCCGTTTGGTTATTTTAGCGTAATCCAAAGCTAATTTCCACCAAACTTATCTATCTTATTATATCCACACTAGGATATCTATTTATATCCCACCACAACTTATTTGTGGTGAATTTATTATCGTAAATTCATTTCGTCCAATTTCTGCCCTTTTTGATTCGACCGTTTACGGAAAAGACCATTTAAAAGGCATTAAACCAAAAAGACTTATACTTTTCACTTTTTTCACTACCGAAAGGGTCTATTATATTAGTAAACTCCTTTTATTAAATTAACATTAGAGTCGTTTACTTATTTCATCACTCGATGGCATTTTGGTCAACCTAGATCCCTCTTTTACGTCGAAGGTCTTTTACTAACATACTTCGACCAAATATGAACATTTAACTATAACCTATTTAAAATCATTATGTTCTTAAGAACATAATATCTACGATTTAGATTATTAGATTTACCTTACCTTAGGTAATCTATTGTTCATTCAAGACTCGTTTAACTCTCATCGGACTTTTAAGTCCTTGTTGAGAGTTTGACCTGTACCTGGCTCGGGTCATAGCATTGACCTGTTTAAATACTTTGCACAGCTAATTACCAATCAATAGCGATGCGAACCAAACGTCATTTCCCTGTGTTTACAAAACTCGACAAACGTTTATTATATATTGTTGTCAAATGGGGATATCATCACCATTTGATCCATTTGGCTAGAATGACCACTTATAATTATGAGATGGCATTTATTTGTCATCTCACCCATTTAGCCCATTTCATTTTACAATGGGATCATGTTACATTAAAATATTGTTTCTTATCTGTTTGACCCATTATGACTTATGCCATATGGTGTCTTTTTCAAAACTCTTTACTTATCCGTCAATTCGTGACCAGATTACCATTTTACCCCTTATTGCCTATTATGGTTTACACCATAAGGTAATGTTTCAATACTCCTTATTTATACGTCATCACATGACTAATTTACCGTTTTACCCTTTTTACCATCATTCATGATTTCTTACCATTTTCACTTGTTCCGACTTGAATCACTTCGCAACGGAACATCATATTTCAATACTAATGTATCTTTTTCTTAACCAATACTACAAGTGTGTATTTTACTTAAAATATGTAAGCTTTACTTACCTTGAAATCCAATTATGCTCTTTCTGCGTACTTGATCCGTTTGACGCGCTTCTTCCCAAGCCTCCACCTAGCTTGTCAAGCGTCACACTATCATTTATCATTCGCAAGATGGTTAGGTTAGTCATTATTTAACACGACTATTCCACCTTACGGATTTTACATCAAATTTATCATTCGATCTTATTATAGGTTAGTTTCACTTTTAAAAGTCAACTGCCTATTTACACATACAAACTCGCGAAGAAGTTTAACAGCTCATCTACGCATTTCATTAATTACCCGTTAAGCACTATTCTTAGGCCACCACTTAAGTTATGTTTTCCAAACCAAGTTCATGATTGCTAATATCAAATTTACATAGTTTCTACAATCATATGTTAATCTATCAGTCTTATGCAAGAACTTGGGATTGTTTCACCATTATGAAACAACCCATTGCATCATATATATAGAATTACCCAAATATTAAACTTAGCCAAATACTTTAAACATTCATATTCACGCAATGATTTTGAACATCTATTAACATGTGTTTAACATTAATCTCTTCTTATCATCAAAATCCATTTCAAGTCATGTATGAACATTTATTCAAACTTCTAATTTGTTCAAATATCTTACACATATATACAAGTATGATGATCACGAACACTTATATATCATCAATTTCCTTATATAATCAAAACCTACTTCATAATCTACTTGTTAATCACTAACAAGTAATCTTACATCAAATTGTGCATAATTTCTTTAAGTTTAACGAAATCAATCATACACATACACTTAATATCATCTTTGGATCATAATCCAACTATCTAATTGCAAATAATCTACTTGTCTCAAATCGTAACTTTCACCAATTTAGGTTTCAAGACATACCTTATGATCCCTTCGATTATGTTATCGTTTATATGCGTTCATGCATCAATTCTAAGTTCAATTCACCCTTCAATTTGATAATTTAAGCAAAACAAGGGTTCACCCCCTTTGTTTTGCTCCTGGTCGCTACACACACACACACACCTTTTGTGTGTGTAGTGTTTTATTTAAGTTTAATTTTATGTATTCAACTTTTCAACATTTCCTCTTTTGGTCCCTCATATTTGAGGTCTTATTCATTTAGAGCTACAACTCATTGTTTATTGCTATTTACATATTACTAACTAGGTTAACTTGTTCCTAATTATTTGTTTACGGATTCACTTTTACGACTAACGGTCTTTTACCCGTTCTTTAATATTAATTTGGTTTTATTACCAAACCCGTTTTTTTTAGGTGCTACATTTATTTATTTAATTACTTTTATTCTTATATTAATACTTTATTTTTATTTAGTAAGTAAATATTTAAAATAATAATGTACTAAAGGTAATTAGTTTTTTTAAACAACTCCGTTTGAATTTTAATTTATTTAAGAATATTTAGAAGAAAAAAATAGAAAAAACAAAATCATGTATTTTGTTTTTTTTTCTTTAAATTAATGAACATAAATTAATTGAGAAAAAATCATATTAAGTGCTAATTTATACACTAAAGAAAAAGGCTTGTTTTATCGTAAAGATGTGATTGGTTCAAATAAAAAAAGACCGATAAAATGCAGGAGGCATCTATAACTTGGGAAAACTTTTGGTTGGCCTTCGGACACTTGGAGCTGTGTTCTCGTAAACCTCGTTCCCCACCTTACTTCATCTATAATCATTATGTGATGTATGTTATAACTTGGGAAAACTTTTGGTTGGCCAAAGACACCCGAGGCGGTGTTTCTATGAACCTCGTCAGGCCTTGAAGCTTTCCCTTATCACATCATTTTTTTCTTTTTAAACGACAGAATTTGGATTAACAACGAACCACTGGATATCATCATGCCATCAGCGGAACCATCACTAACAGACCACTGAAGTATTATTGTAACACCTCGAAAATTTCGCGTCTGATAATATACCGACACGTGTACATGCCCTCGGATAATACCTCAAATGAGTTAGCCACTCAACTAACCTAAAACATGTCCAAAATTTACAAAATTTTCATAATCTGAACCATAAGCTACGGTCAAGGACCGTAAGCTACGGCGAGCTTCTGATATCCTTTATTTTCTTCATTTAAACTTTCAGCAAATGACCCGGAGGCCCCTAGACTTCATTATTTTCGTATTTCTTGCTTAATCAAGCCTCTGTTCGGTCCGAACAACTCTCGGTTGAGGTGATATCTTTTGATTCACCAACCTTGAGTGTTCCACATTATTACCAAACCTTCAAGTTTACTAATTTAGGTAATTTAACCCATAAAACCATAAGAATTCGTATTTATCGTATTCTAAGCTAATAACTAGGTATAAGTTATAAAAGCACCTAGTGTGACACTCGTTAACGTTCGGTTATTCACACTCTTCTTCAACACATCACGTGTTGAACAAAAAGAACTAATTGTGTCATTATGTCATTGAATACAAATCAAGGGACAATTCATGACAATTTATAAAACTATTTTTGAGGGGCTAACTGTGTCAAAACCCTAAAATTCTGTCAAGATGCCACCTCTCCTGCAAATTTTCACACTCTTGCAACTCTTGACACCTAATTAGCCACTTGTGATGATCCTACAACACCTCTCACATATGGCTTTATCCATACACACCCTCTTGCACTATAAATAGACCATCAAACTCATTCATTCTTTGCTCATTCCCTCTTCTCCTCTCTTATTACACTCTTGGAAGTTCCTGGTCATCTAGGAGCATCTCTTTGAGTTCTAAACTTCTCTTGGATCACTTGTAAGTGTTCCATCTCTACTCTTTTCTTTTTATAGGCTTTTAATAGCCAAAAGTCAAGCATTTTCGACAAATGCTTTGACTTTTGGTTAAGACCATTATGGTCTGGCCATTGTTCAACTTGAACATGGCTAAGTCATCATAATTAGATAGGTGTAAATCCCTTAAAAGGGCACCTCCTAAGGATCACGTTTACTAGGTTAATTGACAGGTCAAAGTTTATGTTTTAAAAAGTCGGGTCAGATTTTATAAAACGTTATAATCTGAGTTTTATATATGTTATAAACATGTTTTTGACACTTAAACAAGTTGGTAATAGTTACTAGAACATGTGGGAACATGTTCGGCTCGTCAATTCCAGTCCTAGGGCTGGTTCGTAACCGAAAGTCACGAAGTTTGAATTCTGCTTTGACTTCTGATTCTGGCCCGACTAGATTAGTTTTGTAACATTCGTCAAAAAACGGGTTTCAAAACCCGCTTCGTTTTATAATCAAATATTCAGTTATAAGTTCGTTGCGTATTTATTGTTCAGATTATTTTAAATAATACATAATTAATAAACATTTTAGAATTTAAAAACCATAATTAATAAATAATAATAATAATAAGTAAATAATAAATAAAATAGAGTCGCCGGGTCTCGAACCCGGGTCTCCCGCAAAGACACACACACACCACACCACTCCGCCACACACATCATTTGTGTTATGTACTGAAACAAATAAAACTTATAGTAAAAACCGAAAATCAAAACCGGTAATCAGCGCGCCCAGAACTCGCAATCGCCGGAAAAACCGAAACTCCGCAAAAGTTGCCATTTCCCTTGACTGAAACGCATAAACTGATTTCGACATCAGTTATAACCGTTGTCTGGCACTCAATTTCAGTCAAAACCGTTGGAAATCATTGACCGCGAATCTTGACCCTTAATTCGAACCCAATCAGCCTGTTCCCCTTATAAATACCCACTCAAACTCCTGGTAAACATTTCGCCCAGAACCGCACTCTCTTTCTGAAGTTTTAATTCTTCCAAAGCGCGTCGCCGGAGATCTTCGCACTCGCCGGGATATCGCCGGAATCACTGATCAGAAAACCGCATTTGTTCTTCAGACGGTATAATTGTCTAAACCTTCTTGCTATCTCTTGATTGATAATCTAATTGCTCAAATCAATAATCAAAACTGTTACATCAGTTCATTCAGCCGGAAATCGTAAATCAGGATCGACGAAACTTGCCGGAAATCTGAAGAAAACTCTCTGTCTTGGTATATCATATTACTTAATCTTTATTTTTCTATTCTATTTCAATCGAGTATAAGTTTGTTGATCGATTAAGCAAAACAGTCGGGTTCACTGTTCTGTGTTTTCTTAGTGAAGAAGACGAAGACTAAGTTGTATATTAATGTAATTAAAATCGGGTATATAACCGGGTTAGACACACGGTCCAGCGGTGGACTATGTCCAAATATAAAACACACCTCCCGGGTTCGAATCACACATGTTTCCGACTTTCTGAAATAAAACCAACATTTTTAAAACCTATTCAGATCAATTCACAGTATGTATATAAGAGGAATATAATCCAGTAGTTAAGCAGATTAGACACACAGCCCAACTGGTTGGGCTGTGTGCACTCGAACTGAAGGTCCCGAGTTCGATTCCGGGTTTCTGTAACCGGTTCGGCCATATTAAATCATTTTTAATAAAAACTAAATAAGGTTAAAGTTAGTATATATATATATATATATAATTAAAACAGATAATATTTCGAGTTAGACACGTAGCTCAGTTGGTAGAGCTGCGTGCACGTATACGAGAGGTCCCGAGTTCGAACCTCACTCACCGCCCGGAATATATACTGTCTGACCGGTCAGACCCGGTCAAACCTGACAAAGTCGACCCTTTTTTTATTATTTTGTTTAATTTATTAAATTGAAAAATTATTTAAAAAATACTTAAAATAAGGTTTTTAAAGTTAAAAATTTGCATTAAACTCACAAAAATAAATCTAAAAATCTCATTAAAGAACACTAATTAAAAATAATAATCTCAAATAAAATTTATTTATTTAATCGAATCATGTCGTTAATTATTAGGTTAGTTTTCCTCGTCGTGAATATAATATTCTCATAATAAAATTCGTGATCGTTTTAATCATATCATGTCGTATACTTATCTTAAGGATACGCATTCCATCGTGTTGAATTTATCTTAGTGACGCATTTATGCTCTACCAATTCCCGTTTTAATCACGTTTTGGGGTGTATTCATGTGTCGTACTATTCTTTTATTTACTTAAACACTTGTGCATACATCATATCCGTGATCGAATGTGTATCAATTGTTTGTGTGAATTATATGTAGATTGAATTTTATCATTTCAGTGCACGCATTTCATTAGGCCCATCAGTTCCCTGTGGGATACGGGTGAGCATCAGGAGCCTCATTAGATCGGCTCCGTTTGATGAGCCTTGATCTCAAATACATCATCATTCATGTCATATACTCATCCAAAGTGGTTTGTAATTGTTTATATATATATGTTTTGCTCACACGTGATTAATGCACGACTTTTCTTTATTAAATAAAACAAGAAATTATCCACAATGTTTTATCAAGGTTCACTCGCCAACTTTTGTTGACCCAAAATCTCCCCCGTTTTACACATGATACAGGTGATCCAGCCGAGACAGGAAACACTTAGGATGGCCTAAAAGAATAAACATGTTCATGCTTTGGAATAAATTTATAGTTTCATTTTCCTTTGTAATTGTATGAATTTTGTTTTTGGATATTTAAGTTTGTAATTTGAATTAATAAATATGAAACATCTTAGTAAATACCATGAGTTTTTGTGATAACCCAATTATGCCCGACTTTTATTCCGCTGCGGGTCGGGGTGTGACAAGTTTACAACTGACTTATAGTTGCACTATGATTATAATACAATGTAGCATAACCCTCTGAGGTTATATTACATGATCATAATCATAATCATAATATGAGTTTATGCACAAGTTTCGTTAAATGTCAAACTTTGACTAAAATGCCCTTTTTACATAAAACAAGGTTTTAATCCGCAATGAACTTGCAAATGAATTACCTACCGATATGTTAATATAATTAACATATTAAGATGTTATTATTCTGATCATAAACTAAATTTTAATATAATATCATAAATCATATTTTTTTAAAAAGACTAGAATGCCATTTCGGTGCATAATTTGGTCCTAAACCATAAATCACACTTATGTGTGCTATCTTACTGATCATATATCACAAATTAAGTATTTTTCCAAAACGTTTATAATCATAACATCAGAGTATATGCAAGTTTCTCTTTTTACGTCATATAAATAACCAAAATGCCTTATAAGGCGTAGTTTCGTTTTAAAACCTCAACGGGCATATAAGTTGATATCCTACTTATATTACAACTTATTTAAAGTATAATGACATATAGAACTTGTTCATGACTCATCCGGTTACCCGATATCGCTTATATGCGTACGGTTTAGTATATATAACTAGTTTACGAAAATTAACCGAAACGGGTTTAACCTTATCATTTTAATCTCAAATTTCAGAATGTTAATTTTTTACCCATGTCATACAAGTCTTAAGTGCTTGTTGGGTTTAAACTACATTCTATTCAGTCATCGCTTAATTTAGCGTATTGTACCGTTTTGATCCTTTAAGCTAGTCGGTCTAAGTCTATGACTTAAATATGACAGTTAGCGTTCTAATTGGTTAGTTTATGCCATCATTCAAGACTAGAAGGCTTCCAGTAAATGCTACCTGCGCTATTCTATTGATTAGACGGCTGAGTTAATATAAACTTTGCTTATTAAAAGTCAAGTAAAAGCTCAGGTAAATACTTTTAACTTATTTTCCCTATACGGGCTTGGGTTACGGTAAATTATTACCGTTTGGTCGGAAATGGGATCAATCGAATGCCGGATTGTG
This sequence comes from Scalesia atractyloides, assembly GCA_947069175.1. Classification (NCBI taxonomy): domain Eukaryota; kingdom Viridiplantae; phylum Streptophyta; class Magnoliopsida; order Asterales; family Asteraceae; genus Scalesia; species Scalesia atractyloides. Next base: position 12,895,015 of record CAMTDV010000013.1, read on the forward strand.
GCTAGTAAATCCACATATTCTGTTTTGATCAGTTTTGTTTGATAACTTAAACATTGGGGGTTAACGACCGTGTCCTGGATGTCCTCGAATCATTTAAGTTACTAATGGCCACGACCAAAGCACGAGGTGTAGGCATACACCCGACATATGCGAATGCTAAAATATTTTTACCTACAAGTTGGGATAACTCATTCGTGGTTCATAAGTGGTGTGTCAGTTAATCATGTCTCGGTCTCTGTACTGAGCCCATATGTATTGACAAACATGTGAATCTGTATACAAGGTTAAAAGCTTAACTTTCCCAAGTTATAAAAGATTTTAATGTGCCCTGTGCACTTAAATCAATGTTTTTGAAATATTTTCAAAATAGTCAGTTAATTGTATTTACCAGCGAAAGTTGACGTATTTTCAAAAGACTAAGTTGCAGGTAAATACGAAATAAGCTGAAAGCTGATTGGTATTGATATAAAAGGATCTTACAAATCCTTAGATCTGTTAAAAGTCTAATATTCATCTTTTAATTACAAAACGTATGTATAATATTCATCTCTGTTAGTAACAATGCATAACACGTGAGAAGTGAAGACACCCCATAGGCCATAGGCATATCATATGTTGAGTATAGGTTTAAGTGAATTAGCGAAGAGTGTGGTGTCACAGTTACACATGATCTAAGCTGAAGCAGCCTTACTTTCAGGCAAACCCTAATCCTGACTCAGTATTATCCGTTGCCTGCAATCGGCATTTTCAACATAATACGAAGAAGATGAAGATAGAAGAAGTTCAATCGACTACTAAAAAACAGAGGATTGCTACTCACACTCACATCAAAGGCCTTGGTCTTGAGGTTTTCTTCACTCCACCCTTTTTTCCCGTATTTTTTCTTCGATTTTTAGGGTTTATCGCGCTAAATTTGTTATGCTCCTGCTTGTTCTTTCTGTAACCTTAAAATTATGACAGTTGTTATTGACCAACTTGCATATTTGTTGAATTGGCCTCTCTTTGTTTCTCCACATCATTTTGTTTTAAAATTTTTTATCTTTATAATGTTATGGATTTGAATATACTTATGCGGCTGATATAGATACACCAGTGATGCTATATAGACCCGTGTAACGTTGTATGGCTGGGCGAAAATGGTCTTACGGGCAATATAAACATCAGTAATTACTCCATGTCGGTCAAATACCCTGTACGCGCCGCATAACTTTGGTGAACACCACCTCATACGGGCAGCTTACGACGGATATGACTATTTTGTCGTACCCAAATGACATGATATGGCCCATATGAGCGTATGACACGTCAGTGGTGTATGGATGGTGTGTCAGCGGTGTTTCACACCAGTGATGCAATACAGAAACTAGGTGACGTATGACAGGGCAAAAACGGTCATACGGGTGTTATAAAGTATGAACAGCAGTAATTTATGTGACAATCAAACAGTTCATGCGAGCCATATAAATTTGGTGAACTTGATCTCATACGGATGTGCGTACAACCTATATGACCCGTATGACATGATATGGCCCATATGAGTGTGTGACACTAGTGATGCTATATAGACCCCGTGTAACGTTGTATGGCTGGGCGAAAATGGTCTTACAGGCAATATAAACATCAGTAATTACTCCATGTCGGTCACATACCCTGTACGCGCCGCATACATTTGGTGAACACCACCTCATACGGGCAGCTTACGACGCATATGACTATTTTGTCGTACCCAAATGACATGATATGGCCCATATGAGCGTATGACACGTCAGTGGTGTATGGATGGTGTGTCAGCGGTGTTTCACACCAGTGATGCAATACAGAAACTAGGTGACGTATGACAGGGCAAAAACGGTCATACGGGTGTTATAAAGTATGAACAGCAGTAATTTATGTGACAATCAAACAGTTCATGCGAGCCATATAAATTTGGTGAACTTGATCTCATACGGATGTGCGTACAACCTATATGACCCGTATGACATGATATGGCCCATATGAGTGTGTGACACGTCAGGGTAGTGTCTGGACAGTGGGTAACTGGTGTTCCAATAGAGGCGGTTGTACATGTTATGATATGGGTACCAATAATTGTGTAGGCTACTGGAAAAGCGATATCGTTAGCTGCTGGATTTGTGGGACAGGTGGCAGCAAGAGAGGCTGGCGGTCTTGTAGTCGATATGATCCGCCCAAAAAAGATGGCTGGAAGGGCACTTCTACTTGCTGGAGCTCCTGGTACGGGTAAAACTGCACTTGCCCTTGGTATCTCCCAAGAACTTGGTACTAAGGTATGTCATATTATACAACATCTACACCCTATATTTAAAATTGCAATCATTATGTACAATGGAGTTAAATCGGTGATATATCACCGATATATCGGTTATCGGTCTCCATGTCAATATTGGTTAGAATATATGTACCGATATTATCGGCGATATCTGACCGATATATCACCGATTTTCCTGATATCAGTACCTTTCTTTTTAGTTCTACCATTCTGTCTTTCTTTTTATTGCTGCTATTAGTGTTTTAAGTCTTAACTGTTAGTTGTTAGTGTTAAATGTTAGTGTTTTAAGTTGCAAAGTTGCAAAAGGTTAATTTGTTAATGGTAGGAGAGTATACTGAATTGTTAGTGTTAAATTGCTATTTATAAATTCTATATGATATTAAAATTACTGATATCCCACCGCAATAAACAATATCTCAAATATCGGTCCTTGACCGATATCCGATTTTTTTACCGCATTAACTGCGTAGATTATGTATACATGTTTGTCAGGGATAACTATAATTATTATGTTTAATTATATGCAGGTCCCTTTTTGTCCCATGGTTGGATCAGAAGTCTACTCATCGGAAGTAAAGAAAACCGAGGTTTTGATGGAGAATTTCAGGAGAGTGATTGGCTTACGTATCAAGGAAAATAAAGAGGTTATGAAGGAGAAGAATTAGTATTCAACGTTTCTTTCTTTCTTTCTTTTTTTTTTTTTGCAATGAATTTGATTAATGAATTTGAAATTTTTGGAACAAATGGTTTCAGGTGAACGAACTATCTCCGGAGGAAACTGAAAGTGTGACGGGTGGATATGGTAAAGCTATAAGTCATGTTATTATTGGATTAAAAACTGTTAAAGGAACAAAGCAGTTGAAGCTGGATCCAACTATATATGATGCTTTGATTAAGGAGAAGGTATGCAACCTTTTACTTATGTTGGATTTCATTCATTTAAACACAAATCTTCTTATTAATGCTTGTAACTGTGTTGGCAGGTAGCTGTTGGTGATGTTATATATATAGAAGCAAATAGTGGTGCTTTTAAAAGAGTAGGTAGGAGTGATGCATTTGCAATAGAGTTTGATCTCGAGGCTGAAGAATATGTTCCACTTCCTAAAGGAGAGGTTCACAAGAAGAAGGAGATAGTTCAGGTTCGTTTTTCAAAATCTTTTAAAGGTTTTCTATAAAATCTTTTTATTGATGGGTGATTTTTGTCAGGATGTTACACTTCATGATCTTGATGCAGCAAATGCACGGCCTCAAGGAGGACAAGATATACTGTCACTAATGGGTCAAATGATGAAGCCTAGAAAAACTGAAATTACCGACAAACTGAGACAAGAAATCAATAAGGTGATTAATAATCCTACTTGCTTTTAAACTTGGCCTTTTAATTTCTTGTTTGAAACTTATGAGATGAGTACTAATTGCAGGTTGTTAATCGTTATGTTGATGAAGGGGTGGCAGAGCTTGTCCCCGGTGTCTTATTTATCGACGAGGTATTCCTTTTTATATCTTTTTTTTAACATGGGTTATTATAATTAATTAGTTATGTTACTAATCTAACTTGTTTTGCAGGTACATATGCTGGATATGGAGTGTTTTTCGTACCTAAACCGTGCTTTAGAAAGTTCATTATCTCCAATTGTAATCTTTGCCACCAATAGAGGGATATGTACCGTGAGGTAATGTTTTCTAATTTTGAAAAGTTCTAATTTTTTTAATCAATGATAGATATTTATGGTATCTGACTTGTAGAGAAATAGTCAAACACCCCCATCTGGTCAAACATTGAAGTTATCGTGAGACAGATGATTTATTTTTCAGTACTGAGATTCTCTTTGAAGATTTTATGTTTCAAACATTAAAAAAATTGATCTTTTTTTATTTTTACCATAGTTGTCAATAGCGGTCGCTATGGTTGCTATAGCGAATAGCGTAGCATATAGGTCGAAGGTCGCTACACGGAATGTTATGATATATAGCGGGATTTCAGATTTTTTTAAAATATAAATAGCAATTAAATATAGCTGGATTTTAGGTTTTTGTTAATGTACATGTAAAATAGCGTATATACCAGGGTATTTTGATATAATATACATATAAATTTCTTTTAAAAAATTCTAGTGTATCGTTATTTATAAAATAGGGCCTGCAATTTATCGCTATTTGCTATGTAGCATATGGGTACCTTATCGCTATTTGTCATTATTCGCCATTAACAACTATGATCTTTACTGACACGAAACTTGATTTGCAGAGGAACCGATATGTCAAGTCTCATGGCATACCTGTGGATCTTCTAGACAGGCTAGTGATCATACGAACAGAAACATACGGTCCCGCTGAGATGATTCAGGTATAAAGAAATATTTCAAACTAATTGGTATTACAGTATATATTTACTTAGATTTTATCTTTCCATTTGTAATTAATAATATAATTTTGTTGCTTGATGTCATGGTCAGATATTGGCTATCAGAGCACAAGTGGAGGAAATATCTATAGATGAAGAAAGTTTAGCATACCTTGGTGAAATCGGTCAACAAGCATCCTTGAGGTTTGACTTACTTTTTTTACTTTCATCCATAAAAGTCCTAAACTTTACTAAAAAATTATTGAATCCCGCAGGCATGCAGTACAATTACTATCACACCTGGGAGTGTTGTGGCAAAAATGAATGGTCGTGAGGGTATTTGCAAGGTACTAATTTCGGTATTTTTGCATATTATACGGTAAAACCTCTATAAATTAATTATGTTGGGACCGGGATATTGTATTAATTTAGCGAGATATTATTATATCGATAAATTAATAAATTATTAATTTAAAGAGTTGGCTTATATTCGTGAGCAACTCTCAAATTAATGCATCGACCTTCAAAATTTCCATGTCCGTTCACACATTAATGAACTTGTCAATTTCAATGTACATAGATCTAGATTGATCACTATAAAATGTCTAATGATAAAGTTTAATGCAACTTTTTGTTGCAATACGAGAATATAGTGCCTCAACTCTTAAGTGCAATGGGGAGATTTAAAAGATGAACTCAATATAGATTTGAAGTTCACAAAAACTCAATATAGATTTGAAGTTCACAAAAAAACAAGTGACTATAGATTCATTTTTTACTACAATCCTAGAATTTTTGAATATTTTAGTAATTATTAATTTATAGTTTCGATGGGACCAATATATTTACATTGGGATTTCAAAAAAAATTATTATCTTATTATTTTATTGATTGGGGCCCAATTGGGACCGGACAAATTGTTAATTTTATCGTGTATTAAATTATAGAGGTTCTACTGTATGTTAAACGTGTGTTCATTTTGTGCAAATGTGTTTATACAGGCGGACATCGAGGAAGTGAGCGGTCTTTACCTGAATGCAAAGTCATCTGCCAAACTTTTACAAGAGCAAGAAGATAGATACATCTCATGATGAATCCTTGAAACTTGAAATTGGGCTTAACTTCTGGTATAATTTTTAAATGGTTGACAATATACCTCTCTTGGATTTTTCTTAGATGTCTAGAAGTTGTAGGTTCGGTTTCAGTGAATATGAGTTCGATTGATCCCTCTGTACAAGGGATTTGGACACAATTTTTCAGATGATTTAGCTGAATGAAAAGGATGGGTTGTTTTTTTTATCTTTGATAGACAAGTGAATCAGACCTGTTAGACTCGGGTCTATGTGAATCTCTTTTCATACTGGTTGCACTTGTTCTGTTGCGTGTGAGTTGACATTCCTGAGAAACGTTGAGCTGGGTGGAATCCAGAGTTGGTAATTTTTCCTTGTTAAATATGTTGGTATTTTATTGATTTACTTGACAAGCCAAATTTATCATAAAAGCTCACAATTGGTAAAGACAATCAAATTAAAGAAGAATATTGTATACTCATGTTGATTCGACGTTAATCTGTGTTCAAAAACAAAAAGACAACCTCATGGTGTTCGGAGAAGCGAGGCCTGTTTGCTATTTCACGACAAAGAGAGTGATATATGTTTTGATGAAGGTAGGTAAGCCTTTAGTCAACTTTGTTTGGAGGGGAAGATAGTGTCTCGGACTCTCGCGTCACCTGATGACTTATGGTGTTGTGAGACAGAAATGCAGAGTGTTGGGACAGATTCTATATATGCTCCTATGTGACATCCTTGAATCCACAATGACCAACCTATCGTCTCGCGTATGATCTAGGTTCATTTGTTTAGTCAACCTTTGACTTGTCAAGTGATGCCCCAATTCCTGACTAATGAGGTGTCGAAAAGTTTTGCGCACACTTTTCCTTCACCGTTGAGCCACTCTTGAAAGATATGCATGGATGCGCAGGAACCTATGTGTTTAAACACATCTCAAATAAGCCTATACCCGAGCATTTAATCGTCACTAGACAATTAAGTCATGTACACATATTATATAGCTATAACTTTGACATCTTTATCTAACACTCACTTGACCTTAAATTCTCTATACATCCAATTTGGACCCATATTATACATCCAATTTGGACCCATTCAAAAAGTATTCAAATTGGAGACGTACATTTTTATTTGACTATCTTCTTTTGAATCCCATCAAGTTTTTCCACACATATAAATTTATCTTTACTTTAAGCTACTTTAATTTTTTTTTTTCTTTTTCTCCCTTTTCTCTTGTAAAATTAGAAGACTAATTACATTTTTTCTAATAATTTTTTCTAATTTACACTCAGTTCGCCTAATAATTTTCAAATATTCAATTTGGAGACTAAAATTTTCATTTGATTGTCTTCTTGTGAATCCAAGTAATTCATCACAAATAAATTTATTTTAATTTTAAGCTACCTCAATGTTTTTGTAAATTTTAGATGATAATTTACATTTTTTTTCTGTTAATAAATAGCAATAGTTTTATTATATACGTTTTTTTTTGTTTTTGTTTAAAGGATTTAAAGGGATAATTTCATATAAGCAGCAATGTTTTAAAATCTCTTATGCAAACGTTAGATACTTATATTTTAAATTGTATAGAAAACCAAAAGTGGCTCCCTTTTACGAATGTTTATTATTATTATTTATTATCCTATTCGCGACCTATTATTGACTGTTATTAATTTATATGATTATATTTGTTCAAACAAAATTAATCAGCAGTTGAACACTGCACTTGAACATTATTTACTAAACCCTCCTCATGTCAAACGTGTTACGCCAAGAAAACTACACTCACCCTGGCGTGTGAAACAACGAACAGATTTTACGTTTGACCCCTTACACTATAGACTAACTACACCAATCGCTCACATTTGTTAGTAGGTGGAGTTAATAAAAAATATTCGTAGGGGTAACGTTTTATAAAAAAAAAGGGTAACGAAATCGAAAAAACGTCAAAAAAGTAAAAAAATTTCAAAATTTACAATACCGCCGGAGCATTAAGGAGTAGCAGAGGCTACCCCTTCCTTTAAGGTAGGTCCGCCCCTGTTTGTTTACTTTATAACATTATAAAGTAAATATCTTTGCAAGTAAAATTTGTATGCTACATTTCTTGATCAGGGAACGTGCAGTTAAGAAGCAATATCAAGAAGAGAATTATAAGACCCTAATAGCATTTATAGTTGGTGTAATAGAAGATAATCCCATGTAGTAACGACAAGAAAAATAAATAGTTATAACGTATTTTATGAATCAAATTCCAAATTGGAGGCATAATATTTATACGGCTCTTTATTTTTCCCTTAAAATTATTTATGTATTAAATATCCATCTCTCTATATATTATCGGATGTTGAATAATCGAAAATATATATAGTATTAAAACGAGAATATAGGAGAGAGTATTCTAATAGGTTTCAATTAATTAAAGTATAATATACGTGTTTAAAAATTTGATTTTTTTAATAAACTAAGAGATAACACTAAATAAAATTTCTCGCGATAAATGTGTCCCATATAGGAAATAAGAATAAAAAAAGTTAGAGGAATTTGATTTAAAACATGAGTTATATAACTGTATCTTATCATTTTAAAATCAATTTCATACTTGGAATACACCTAATTACTAAAGAATTTATTTAAGCTTTAAGTAATCTCACAATAAAAAAACTATAACTATTTATATAAACTTTAACAAATTATCCAACTAACAAATTGAATAAACTAACATCCGTAACATCTCTGACAACCGACCAATTCTTTTGCTAACATAAACCTAAGAATTTATAGTTACAAGCAAAAGATAATAATCTTTTACAATGTAAAAAGAATTGTGATATTCAGTGGCAGACAAACTCACAAAGCAAGTGAAAGTCGCCCTTCTTGAAAAAATGAGTGTTATCTTTAAGTAAAAGTCCCGATCATCACTCTTAAAAGTTTGGTTAAACTCTCAAAATGTCCGTAATAAAAATAAATCCTGAGTTTGTCGCCAGTAACATTGATGCTCAGTTTTATCACAACAAGGTCTCTTATATTCTCTTAATTACCATTAAATTGACGTTTACAACATACAAAACTGATTTAGTCAAAAGTATAAAAAAAACCAAAAAACAAGGACCTAAATGTAAATAAAATGAAATAAAGGGGCATGAAAAGAAAATAAAAAGCAAAAAATGACAACTTTAGCCCCTGAATTATGTATGGCGACGAATGAACAAAGTGGGAATAGACGCCACTTTGTATTTGTCAAGTATGGGTGACGGCGTTGCGGTCCTCAATTGACTTACTTCATCTAATCTCACCTATATCTTCTTCACTTGCATGTGTTTGTTGTATAAACGCCCCACACATTCTTCACCAATTTCCACAATCACCTGCTTCTGCTTCAATTTCGCTACTCATATTCCACCAGAAGGTGCGTATTAATGATCTCGATGTAATTTTGTTTTCAATTTCGCTCTGAAACTTGTTGATTTAGTGTAGAATTCAGCGATTTCTGTAGTGAGCAGATTGAATGATTCGTTAGGTAGTTAGGTCAGGTGAAAATTAATGATTGATGATGAATTACGTCTTTCAAAATGTCAAAATAGTCGAATAAATATCTCGAGATTGATGAATTTTGAATTTCGTTACTCATATTCGAGCAGAAGGTGCGTATTGATGATTACGATGTGTTTTGTTTTTTATTCTGATCTTAAATTTGTTAATTTGGTGAATAATTTAGCGATTTATGTACTGGATTGAATGATTCGTTAGGTAATTAGTTCTGGTGAAGAATTAATGTTGATGATGAATTAAGTCTTTCGAAATGTTAATCGTGTGAGGTGTTATTGATTTTGTGTGAAATATAGTCGATTTTATGTGGAATATCGTCGAATAATTATCTCGAGATTGTTGAATTTTGAATTTCGCTACTGATATTTGAGCAGATGGTCGCTGTAATTTGATTTTGATTCACCTCTTAAACTTATTAATTTAGTGAAGAATTTAGCGATTTATGTAGTGATTATCTCGAGATTGTTGAATTTTGAATTTCCGTATTGATATTTGAACATAAGGTGCGTATTGATGATCTCGATGTATTTTGTTTTTTATTTTTGATCTTAAACTTGTTAATTTAGTGAAGAATTTAGCGATTTATGTAGTGATTATGTCGAGATTGTTGAATTTTGCTAGTTATATTTGAACAGAAGGTGTGTATTGATTATCTCGATGTAATTTGTTTTTGATTTTGATCTTGAACTTGTTAATTTAGTGAAGAATTTAGTGATTTATGTACTTAGCAGTGTTGCTGATTGAATGATTTGTTAGGTCAGGTGAATATTAGTTAATCGTGTAAGGTGTTTTTGATTTTGTGGGGAATATAGGCATATAGTTATCTGTAGGTTGATTTTTGAATTTCGATACTGATACTCGAGCAGAAGGTGTGTATTGTTGATCTCGTTGTCATCTGTTTTTGATTTTGTTCTTAAACTTGTTAATTTAGTGAAGACTTTATTCATTTATATAGTGTTTAGTTAGGTCGGGTGAAGAATTAACGATTTACGAAAAATTACGTCTTTCGAAATGTTAAATTTGGTTAATTGTGTCAGGTGTTTTTTATTTTGTGTTGAATATAGTTGAATAATTATCTGGAGATTGATATTTTTTGTATAAGTTAAGTGAAGTGTACTAAGTTGAAATCTAAATTATTGTATTATTGACTTGATTATCAGTTAGATCCTCTATTTGATGTTGTGAAGAATTTGTCCATGTAAGTTGATTACCTCATATGTTGGCTGTATTAGACTTTAGAGATATGATGTGACTTCTGATTAATGTTTGTCATTTTTGAACATCAAAACTGGTATGGATTTTGTGTGTGGTAATTCCATATGTAGATATCCTATTTTTCCCCAAAATAGTTAAAAATCCAGTCAGTTCAAAAGTATAGACTAATCTGTTTGATCTTAAAAGTCAAGGGTCTCTTATGGTGTGTAGAAAGGGAGTAGTGCATATGAGCTGTATTTCTTTGACTTCATCAATGTGATGGAGATAGTAATAGTATGCATTCAATATCTAATACACTGATCTCGGCTTACTATTCATGATTGTAGAGGTCGTGGGATTTTATTTGCAACAATGGCAACCGGAGCTGTTCCAGCTTCCTTTATGACTTTAAAGGGCAGAGGCAACGGTTTAGGGCTTGCAAAAACTTCCGATTTTGTTAAAGTTTCAGATCTGAAGAGGGTTAAGTTTAACAGAACTAAGGTTTTCGTGATAAAAAATGCAAATCCTGCTTCAAATATTACAGAGCTCCAGCCTGCTTCTGAAGGGAGTCCTTTGTTGGGTACGTGCTTTACCGTTCACACTTATGCTTGCAGTTATAACCTTTATATTACATCTACTTTCATAATTGCAACGATCATAATAATTTCTAGCTGATCATATGAATGTTGATTTACTAAGAATACGTACCCGCGTTATAGCATTTAGTATGCATTTTATGCTTGCATCAGAATGAAAAATAATATTTTAATGCTTATTTCTTTGTTTCCGGCAGTTCCTGTACAGAAATATTGTGAATCCACACATAAAACCGTCAGGAGGAAAACCCGCACAGTAATGGTTGGAGATGTAGCTCTTGGTAGTGATCACCCAATAAGAATTCAAACAATGACCACAACTGATACTAAGGACGTGGCTGCAACTGTGGAACAGGTTCTTGTTTTTTGTTGTTTTTGTTAATGTTGATGGGAACATATTTATTTATAATACCTTAAAAAGAAAGGTCGGTGGCAAAGCCTTTGCCACCGACCCTTCTACTCTTAACTTTGTGACGATGCCAAAACTAACCTCTATAACTTTGTAATTGTCACTTTGACCCCTTCAAGCTCTAAAGTTTCGACTTTACCCTAAAACTAATTTCTTACGTTTTTATTTCTATTTACGTGTCGGTATGAATTCGAGTTCGTCTCTGCTTTAATGTGATTTTTGTTTGGAAATGAGTTGGGTTAATTATAAATGTTTTACTTTTTATATACGTTTTGAGTTGGACTACTTTTTGACGTAAATTTTGTTTGGAAACAAATCGAGTGAGATATAATACGTTTTCATTCGACGGTATAAATTTTAGTTGCTATATGTTTCGACATAAATTTAGTTCGGAAACGAGTCATATCGATTGTATTCTATACATTATCACGCCGCGTAGGACGCCAACGCACATGTTTATTTTTTATGTACGTTTTGAGTTGGTCTACGTTTCATTGTAAATTTTATTTGGAAACAAGTCGGGTCAAATATAATACATTTTCATCCAACGGTATGAATTTGGATTACTCTACGTTTCAACATAAATTTAGTTCGAAACAAGTTGGGCAGACTGTAGTCTATAATTTATCACGCCGTGTATGGCGCCGCCGCAACGCGGGCAGTGGGTAAAAAACTAGTTCATCTTATAAAAAAAATAATGTGGATGGGTGTCACCGCTTGTCTTTAGCAAATCATTCCATATATACAAAATTTATATGCTTTCAAATTCATCATAGTATGGTTTACCAATGTAATGGCTGCTGAGTTGGTTAATGTCTGTTTGACAGGTCATGCAAATAGCTGATAGAGGAGCTGATATCGTTAGAATAACAGTCCAAGGGAAACGAGAGGCAGATGCATGTTTTGAAATCAAGAACACCCTTGTTCAAAAAAAGTAGGTTGACTTTTCGAATTTCTTAAATCTTTATGTTTTCCATGGTTCATGTTATCTCATCCATCATATACATTTGCAGTTATAACATACCTCTAGTGGCAGACATTCATTTTGCTCCTTCAGTTGCACTGCGGGTTGCTGAATGTTTCGATAAAATTCGTGTCAACCCTGGAAATTTTGGTACAAACTTAACATCTTGTTTCTTTCGTAACCTTTCTTTCAAATTGTTCAATCTTTTGACTTTGTTCTTTGCAGCTGATCGACGGGCCCAGTTTGAGACGTTGGAGTATACAGATGACGATTATCAAAAGGAACTTGAGCATATCGAGAAGGTCAAGCAGTTGATCGACTTTCTATTGTTAACACTCCCAATAAATCAGGCCTGTAAATAAAACCGAACGAACATGAACATATGATCAAACACAATTATTTTGTTCATGTTCGTTTATTGAGAAAACGGTCATGTTCATGTTCGTGTTCGTTCGTTTGAAACCTAAACGAACAGTTCACGAACGTAAATGAACATAAACAAACAAACTTAAATGAACATGATTTAACAAACAATAAACACAAATGAACATAATTGGCTAAACATAAGCAAGCATAAAGTAATTTTTTTATATAAATTAGTGATTAATTTTGATAAATTCCATTGGAAACCCATTTTATTTCTAGAAAGCCAAATTACCAATTAGTTATATTTATATAAATAGTAGAAAGTTCCTTTTTGTTTAGTATTTATATAAATCTAACTACTTATGTATTTAAATTGAAATTAACATAAACGAACAAACATAAACAAATGTAAATAAATGGACGTTCACGAACATAAGTGAACAAACAAAACATGTGGTCATGTTCGTTCATTTATTAAATAAATGAACATAAACGAACTTCCCGCCGAATAAGTTTATGAACGTTCAGTTTGTTTACAAGCCTACAACTAATCCTTTATCAAATTCAACTTAAAAAGTTAATAAACTCATTGCAAATGTATTCTTTGTTACACCAGGTTTTTGTCCCGTTGGTTGAAAAATGCAAGAAATACGGACGGGCAATGCGCATAGGAACAAATCACGGGAGTCTTTCGGATCGTATCATGAGCTACTATGGTGATTCTCCTAGAGGCATGGTAAGCATGCATAATATACATTAAGTTTTTGTTGATTTACCCATAACGTTTAATAATCACTTATGCGATACTAAATTGTTTTTTCAGGTTGAATCAGCATTTGAGTTTGCAAGAATTTGTCGAAAACTAGACTTCCATAATTTCGCCTTTTCAATGAAAGCAAGCAACCCGGTGATCATGGTCCAAGCATACCGTCTTCTTGTAGCGGAAATGTACGTTCAGGGTTGGGACTATCCGTTGCATTTGGGAGTTACGGAAGCTGGTGAGGGTGAAGACGGACGAATGAAATCTGCAATTGGTATTGGGACACTTCTTCAGGTCATATATTCTTCATGCTACTTATTTTTACAAAAAAGAAAGAGCTTTATGAAACCATAATGGCATAATACCATATACATTGTTCATATAATCATAACTTCATAAGCTTGAATTTGTATGATATACAGGATGGTCTTGGTGATACGATTAGGGTTTCCCTTACCGAACCTCCGGAGGAAGAAATCGACCCGTGTAGAAAGTTGGCTAATCTTGGTATGAAAGCATCGGAAATTCAACAAGGGGTGGTAAGTTTTTGCATGAGTTTTACCAAATTGTATAATATCTTAAAAAGAATGACCCATTCTACACTTTGACAACCCTTTTACTTCGCTATAATGTCAAAAGCAACCCTTTAAGTTTCTATAGTTTTGAGTTTACCCTACAACTGATTTCTTACGTTTTTATTCCTATTTACGTGTCGGTATGAATTCGAGTTCGTCTACGCTTTAATGTGATTTTTGTTTGGAAATGAGTTGGGTCAATTATAAAATGTTTTATTTTTATATACGTTTTTGAGTTGGAGTACGTTTTGATGTAAATTTTGTTTGGAAACATATCGGGTCAAATATAATACGTTTTCATTCGACGGTATAAATCTGAGTTACTATATGTTTCGGCGTAAATTAATTCGAAAACGAGTCGGGTCGGGTCGGGTCGGGTCAATTGTAGTCTATACTTTATCACGCCGCGTACGACGCCACCGCACATGTTTATTTTATGTACATTTTTAGTTGGTCTACATTCGACGTAAATTTTATTTGGAAACAAGTCGGGTCAAATATAATACATTTTTATCAACGGTATGAATTCGGATTACTCTACGTTTCAACGTAAATTTAGTTCGGAAATGAGTCGGGTTGACCGTGGTCTATAATTTATCACGTCGCGTACACGGGTAAAAAACTATTTAATAGGTATTTCAAGCCTTATATTACTATTATTCTAATTACACATCCTTTTCTAGGCACCATTTGAAGAGAAACATAGACGTTATTTCGATTTTCAAAGAAGAACTGGTGATTTGCCTGTGCAAAAGGAGGTTGCTTTCTAACTCTTTTACAAATTCTTTTACAAATTGTTAATATGTTTTAATCATAATATTATATATGACTTTTTTCTTTTGTGGCAGGGTGAAGAGGTTGATTACAGAGGCGTACTACACCGTGATGGCTCTGTTCTCATGTCTGTTTCGCTGGATCAACTGAAGGTTAATTACCATCTTACTTCTTTAGTCTTTATATTACCTTGCGTGTCCTATATTAATTCTTTCATTTTTTTATATATTTTATTTATGTCCAGACACCTGAGCTCTTTTACCGATCATTAGCTGCAAAACTTGTGCTTGGTATGCCATTTAAGGTCAGTTCATCCTTTGTTACGTTGAGTAATAAATCCGTCAGCGTTCCCTGACATATGTATTTGTTAGCTCATAAAATATGGTTTTTTATTCAGGATCTTGCAACCGTAGATTCTATTTTATTGAGAGAGCTTCCACCTGTAGACGATAAAGATGCTGTAAGAAATCTTTCTATCAAATTTCTCTATATAGAATATGTTTCATACGGGTCACGGTCGTTAAAACCGAAATACTTTTTGTTCAAATCTTTTTATTAGGGTTTCAAACGAACCGAACAAATCGTTTGTTAAGAAATATATGTGTTTACGAACTGTTCATGAACACTTACCGAACAAGATTTGATGTTCGTGTTAGTTTGTTAAGGAAATGAACGTGTTCATGTTCGTTTGTTACTTTAGGCAACGAGCGTTGATGAACACAAATTAATGTTCATGAACACAATTGAAAACAAACGAACACAAGCGTTCATGAACAGATTATATAATACACTGACACTTATTAAATATTTTATTTGTCGGAATTTTGAAGTATTTAAATAAAATATAAAAACTAAAAACACCAATGAACTATCGAACACAATCAAACATAAACGAACACGTTACCGAGCGTTCATGAACATAGGCGAACGAACGCGAATTTCGTATTCGTTTTCGTTTGTTTAATAAACGAACAAACACAAACAAACTTCCCGCCGGTTCACGAACTGTTCGTTGAACGTCTGGTTCTTTTGCAGCCCTGCTTTATATATCTTCTTTAAAAAACGATTAATGTGTCAAATGTGATTATGGAAAGTATATTATTTCTATACTAATCCAGTTTTTTTTATCTGTTATCAGCGGCTAGCTCTTAAAAGGTTGATTGATGTAAGTATGGGAGTTATAACTCCTTTATCAGAACAATTGTCAAAGCCTTTGCCAAATGCGATAGTCTTGGTAAATCTGAATGAGTTATCAACTGGAGCTCATAAGCTTTTACCAGAAGGTAAATTTCTCAATTTCAGTTTTTCACCACTCAATTCATATGAACCAGTTCTTGTTTACAAAAGACATAAAATATTTAAATGATATTTCCTCAGGCACACGTTTCGTGGTGTCGGTACGTGGTGATGAGTCCTATGAGGAGCTAGAAATTTTAAAAAGCATTGATGCTACAATGATTCTTCATGATCTGCCGTATTCAGATGAAAAAACAGGCAGAGTACATACTGCAAGGAGGTATCAACTATTAACTTTGGCTAATAAAAAATTATCCATTTTTGTTTAAAAATATATATATAATTGTGACTATCTTTGTTTGACAGGCTGTTTGAGTATCTCTCGGAAAATTCACTGAATTTCCCGGTTCTTCACCACATACAGTTCCCAAAGGGAATTCCCAGGTAATATAAATTACACACCTTTTTTTTACCTTTTTATAATTATTTGTTAAATTAACGCTGTTTTGTATGCGGGCAGGGATGATTTGGTTATTAGCGCGGGTGCAAATGCTGGTGCGCTTTTAGTTGATGGACTTGGAGATGGTATTTTATTAGAAGCACTAGATCAAGATTTTGAATTTCTTAGAAATACATCTTTTAATTTGCTACAAGGATGCAGGATGCGAAACACTAAGACGGTATGAATTTCAAATATTTTTTGCTGGAATTTAAGTACACACACAACATATCTATATCTATATTTATATCTATATCTGTATCTATACTATATAATAAATTAAAATATTTGAGGACACATGTCACTATCTGGCGCCTCCTCACATTTATTTTTCTGGTTCTCTCTCCTATTAAATTATTATATCAAATCATAATTTTCCCGTGTCTCTCTCTTATTAAACAATAATATTAAATCATAATTTTCCAGCTTCCCTCTCCTGTTAAATAATAATATTAAATCATAATTTTCCCGCTTCTCTCTTATTTATTAATATATCTTTTCTCAATTGTTTTCCTTTGTTTTTTTCCGCTTATTAATAACTATTTAATATCTTACTGATCCAGCCCCGTGTAATACACGGGTTCTAACACATATATGTATGTATTTGTTGCTTATTTTTTTAAATTTAAATACAGGAATATGTCTCATGCCCGTCTTGTGGTAGAACTCTATTTGATCTTCAAGTGATAAGTGCAGAAATTAGAGAAAAAACATCACATTTGCCTGGTGTTTCAGTAATCATCAAACCCATTCCTACATAGCAATCTCTATAGCAAATAAATGGCACTTATATTTTGTCCATACTTTTATGACAGATTGCAATCATGGGTTGCATAGTTAACGGACCAGGGGAGATGGCCGATGCAGATTTTGGATATGTCGGTGGTGCTCCTGGAAAGATTGATCTTTATGTTGGGAAGGTACGCAACTCTTCCGATTTTTTCCTAAACGAGTGAAATAGTTTTCATTGTCACTTTCTACGGATACAATCTTTTCCAATGATGTGGCATTTTATGCCTTACGTTAACTATAACTTTGATTGAATATCGTTTTCAGACGGTGGTACAACGAGGAATTGCAATGGAGAATGCAACCGATGCATTGATCCAACTAATCAAAGATCATGGACGTTGGGTCGATCCTCCAGCTGAAGAGGAATAGACTAATAGGAGTATATTTTGCGTATACTAAATAAAGAATCGGAAAGTATTGGTGTAATGTTACTAAACGTAGGCGCACAAGAACATTTAACTATTTAAAGTGATATTATTTTGTTGTTATTTGTTATTATTAGCAATGTACGAGGAAAACATCGAGTTAAAGATTTACTTATTGTTATGGAAAATGTTTTAATAATAATGGTTTATACCTCATCTTCTTGAGGTTGCCCTTTCACACATTCTAGCACCGGACCTGATTTTGTATCTTTGATTTTAAATGTGGTGTTTTTCTACTATTAAAAATTTTAAATATATAAGAAAAGCATGTAATGATTAAACATTATAAAAGGTTAAAAATAATATAGCATGTCAGCTCAACCGGGCGTCGTATTGACTTGTCTGTTTTCACCTTCAAATGTTTAACCCGCCCATTTTACCACCTCGGGCGTAACCCCATATGTATTTGAAAGCTCAAAGCAACAAGTGACATTTTACTGCCATTACCACCTTTAGTTGTGTGATTTTATCATGTTTAAAAAACACAAGGCGCTCCAACGCGATAGGCTACTTATAAGCAGAGAGACAAGAGGTACACACATCACGTATGCGAATGGCACTTGTAAACAAGTGGGAAGTTAAATGTACCCTTCCAAAATAGCATTGGAATCCCATTAAAAGAACATGAAGCATGAGAAAATTATGATCATGTTAAGACCCAAAGGGTTACTAGTTAGAGAAAGGTTAAACACGCGCAATAATATTAGCTCTTAAGTGGTATCAAGAAATGTCTACTTATACACTACAATAATTATTGTGTATTTTGTTTTCGACTTCCGTTCCATGTATTAGAAATCATGTTGCAACGACAACGTCTACATATAAGCTACAGACAGACTATAGTCATAATTCATCTTTCTGGTTGATTTTAGTGTCGCTTTCTTTGGTATCAGTATAAGTAGGTTTCTGAAGCCTAAAGGGGATCGAAGCATGTTTCTTGAGAAACTTGTAGAACGCCACTACAGTTCGGTCAACATCCACAGTTATCTGCCATAGCAAACAAAGTTAAACACATCTATTACTCATACATTGAAACCCCTTATAATAATCTATGTAGAGTCCGTTTAAATGTTTAATACATAACCGATTATAAGTAAAAGACTACGAGAACTGCATAAACTCAAAATTAAAGCAATAGATACGCACCTGAATCCAAAAGGTTTGAAATCTTGCCATTTTCATCCGGCTCGTTAACTCCATCCATTTTTCTTCGTTACGTCAAGGGTTTTTTCGTCTTTTTTGTTAACTTCAAGAGCAATTCGGTCTTTTTCATTTTATGTACAAGGATCTAGCATAATGTACAAGTATTCAAAAATACCCTTACTAAATAAAAAAGACAAAAATACCCTTGACTTAATGGAGAAAAATGGACGGAGGTAATGAGCCGGATGAAAATGACAAGATTTCAAACCTTATGGATCCAGATGCCGAAAAACAAACCTTTGGACGAAAGTCGCAAAGCTGGCCAAACCTCAGAGATGAAAATGGCATTTTACTCATTTCAGCTTGTATTTTGCAAGTCTAAATGTTTTCATTATCATAAATCGGATAGGATTAAAGAGGGTTTGTATGTAATAGCTCAAGCATAATTTATCTCAGCGAATATCACTTACAGGATCCAAGCTTTTGTTTCCCGCTGGGTAGAAAAGAATTGTGGGGTACCCATCAGCCTGTAAGACGCAAAAAATTAAGTTTAAGCGAAAATTCTGATACCAACTAATAGTCATCCAACACTTTATAATGCCACTATACCTTTGCCCGGGGATGTTCATTTGTACTTCCGTCCATCTTTGCTATTACCAAAGAGTCAATATCGCGTAAATGTATAGCAAGCTTGTTGTATGTCGGTTCTAGAGCTTGGAAATGCCCACACCATGGTGCATAAATCTGTAAAAAATAAAAAAATAAAATAATCACAACCATGATGCAAAACATTATCATAATTTATTTTTAGAAGTACCTCTAGAAGAACATCTTTTGATTCATCCAAGACGATATCATCAAAGTTATTCCCAACTACTATTTAACATCACCGTCATTCTGCATCATTAACAATTGTCCGATCAACCCGATCAAAAAGTCAACTCTTTTAAGAAAAAAATATACAAAAATTAAAAAGGGCCCAAACAAATTACATGCTCGGGAATGGGATCCCACTTGTACACAGGTTTAAGCTTGTCGTTCAAAAAGTCTTCTCCGAAAACCTTGAGGTTTTCAAGGGTCAAATCTTGGTCAAATACAAACTTCTTCGCATCATCATTTCCGGTATATGCAAGAACCTAGTTAAGACATGCAGTAAATACTATTATTAAGTGTACCTCATCTTGCGAAAAGTAAAAAAGAAAAAAATCAAATAACCAGCAATAAGTAAAAGTTAAAATAGCCGTTACTTGTGGAGCGTCTCCTGTGATGCCAAAATAATCCGCAACAGGCTTTCCGACATCTTCATTGTCCAGTTCAACAAATACAAAGATAAGCTGCCCAGAAATAAAATAACGTGAAATTGTTAAATCTCTCGAGCTTAATTATTTTTATATTATAAAATTGCTAATTCCAATTACCTTCCCCTTAAATAACTTTGCAGCATCCTCGAATGTTTGTTTAACCTTAGTTGAACCCTTTGAAGTTGCAAATAACAAAACCTAACAACCGAAAGTACGGTTTATGACAATATGGTAAGCTGTCAAAAAATTTCATGTAGCAAATTATGCTGATCTATACATATACGGATATATCGTATATACCTGTTTCTTTATTGGGCTTCAAAAATTAAAGTTCCACTTTCTCTTGAAAAAGTTGTCACCAGGGGAAGTTTGTTTGCGAAAACGAACTCCTTAATTGATTCCTTTTCGAAAAGACCATCTGCATGAAATATTGAAATAGAACAAATTAAACGATGGAAAAAACAGAGGCCGTAAGTGCAGAATAAGGTGAAGAAACCGACCATGATGTGTCACTTTCTCCGCTTCCTTTTTTAGCAAGACCAAAGCGGGACGTTTGACATCAGGATTTATGTGGAAAAGCTTGGCCACGTTTGGATCTACCGTTTGATAAAAGTTGACATCATCGTCAAGCCTTGAAGCTGCAACAAGTTCCTCACTTTCCGTACCCTGAAAGTGTAACAGTTTCACATCATTTGTGTAGTATTTCTAGGAAAACTATCAATAGCACAAGATATTAAGGTCGTTATCGGATAAGTAATACCACCAAAGAGTAGAGGAAGGCCAAAACAACTCTGTCCTCGGATGTAAGAACTTTCTCCGCATCTTCTATAGTCGTTATGTTGTACACCCCGGGTCCAGTCTTTTTCTTGATCCAAGTTACTATAGCGTCTCTATAAAACACCAAAAAAGCAAATCAACTTCGTTGATTCCGCTATTCCTATAATTCCTAAACACAAAATCATGATTCGGAACCATTAAAATAAGATGGCCAATTAATAGCATAGTTATGTTGATATCTAAAGTAACTTAAATTCATTAATAGAAAATTTAACTACTGGTTATCTACTAAAAAAGTGAGTAAATTTTTAATCAAATAATTAAAAATGGTAAATTAGTTAGCTTGAAGATAATATAAGAAACAAATTTACCACCAAATTACAGTACATTGTATATGTTGATACGCTTCCAGATGAAATTCAAGAAAAGTGACTCGAATTTGATGATGTCACTAATTAACTTTCTCAAAGTACATTGAAAGATCTGTATAACATCCTTATTTTACAAACCGTAGTCCGCCGACTATGGTATGTAAATTGTAAAATAAGGATGTCATACAGATCTTTCAATGTGCTTTGAGAAAGTTATGAGTGACATTATCAAATTTGAGTCCCTTTTGTTGAACTTCATCTACAATCCCATCAACGAATACACTACACTTTGGTGGTATCTTATCTTCAAGCTAACTAATTCAGCATTTATAATTACATGTTACACTTTACACACTTATTTTCCGGTATTTAACCTGCAGTGGAATTTTCTAGTAACCTTTCTTATTAATCAACCTCACATTAACATCTTCCGTTTATAAACAAATTGTAATGTAATGCTAACAATATAAACATAAAGAGAGACTAACGTTGTTCGTTGGCCAAGGTACGGCTTATGAACCCCATCAACAAAAAAGAAAACCGTAGGAAACCCCTGCACCTCATAACTCTCAGCAAGTTCACTCTCTTCTTGCGCATCAACTTTCGCAAGCACAACCGCCTCACTTTTCAACTCGGTAGCAGCAGCAGCGTACTCAGGAGCCAGAGCCTGACAATGCCCACACCATGGAGCATAGAACTCCACCATCACAAACCGATTACTCTCAATAACCTCAGTAAAATTCCCCTCAGTCAGAACCACAACGTCAGTTTCATCAATCGTGTTGGATACATCTTCTTCGTATTTGAAATCTGACGGGAGTTCGAAGTCGTCGTCTTCTTCGTCGTAGTTGTAGTTTTCGAAGTCGTCGTCTTCGTCTCCGGCGAATTCGTCGAGATCTGGATCGTGGGTGTGGTGGGTTGAGGTTTCTGGTTCTTCGAGGAAGCTGAGGTCTTCGTCGTCGTCATCGGTGGAGGTTTGTTTAGAGA
The DNA here is from genome assembly GCA_947069175.1 of Scalesia atractyloides. NCBI lineage: Eukaryota > Viridiplantae > Streptophyta > Magnoliopsida > Asterales > Asteraceae > Scalesia > Scalesia atractyloides. The sequence goes on from CAMTDV010000013.1 coordinate 12,917,431, forward strand.
GAGAAAATGGGATGAAGTGAGAGAGGATTAAGAGAGTGGAAAGACAGAGGATGAGGGCTAAGTGATTCGCCATTGTTGACTTGAGTTGAAGTGGAGACACTGAAGAAGTGTCTGAAAGTGCGGTTAGATCTGAAGGAGTTCGAGGGTTACCGGGTTACTACTCACTGACAGGGGAGAAAAAGTAGCAGGATATGTCAATGATATTTACTCTCTAAAAAAAAATAAAAAAAACTACAAGCCCAAATTCCCTCTTTCAAAACTCGTCATCTCATGCATCTTTGGCAACCTTTCAAGCACATGATGCGTTTTTTGGAGCGACATCACTAAAACCAATAAAAATTTGACACGTGGTGTGAAAGACGCATAAGAAAGACCTTCAAAGACGCATCCTTGAAACCCAATAAAAATGGACATTGTGGCGTGAAAGAAGTATAGGAGAAGTCCCAAACGCATGGGAAAGACCTTCAAAGACGCGTCCCGTGCTTGAAAGACACATCCCAAAAGTCGGACGTTTCATCTCTCGAAAGAACTTCAAAGACGTATCCCGTGTTTGAAAGGTCGCTCTAAAAACACATGAGATGGCTAGTTTTGAAAGACAGTGTGATCAATGACTAGTTTTGTAATTTTCCCAAAATTTTATATATTACTTTTTCTGGTATTGACAACAAAACACTTTAGGCTATCAAATATTGAACAAACTTATAATGTTTATCTTATCATTGAATAGTTAAACATGAGTCTTGCATCACTTACAAACCTCAAGACATGTCATTTTAGATTTCAAACAATAAAAGAAAACTTTTATTTTTCCTATAACACTAAACTCTATAAACTTTTACTCCACACTTCACATCATCACCTACTTTTACATTTAATTTTTCTTACCTTACATTCCGTTGTGTTTTTTATTTGAATAGGGTCCCACTCATCGAGTTCGGACTTGGTTCACAACTATGGACTTGGTGCCTAGATTTGATGTCAGACCAAACTTACAATGCTAGAAAGGTCTGTGGGGCTTGGTCTAGCTTTTCGGACATGCCAACAAAGCATGCGTTGTGCATGCTCTAAGACCAACATTTGATGTTTATGAGCGTGACCTTTTGATAATATGTATCACTATATTCATTTAAACACATATAAATAGGGGGTTATATAGTTGGGTGGGAGTTGGCTACAAAGTTTATTTTTCCTACAAAGTGTAAAAAGTCATAAAATATCATAATGTCAACCATAAAATACACACAAACCCACAAATAACAAAGTGAAGATTACTAAAACGCCATATTTGTGGGTTTTGTATTGTGTTTTGGATGATAAGGCTTTGATTATCGAATGACTAAAATTAGTGTGTTTTATGTTGATTATCATGTTCTGTTTTATATTCATAGTTCTACGATGTTGTGTTTGAAGTTTTTCTGGACTGTTAGGGTTTGGATATTGTGTTTAGTGATATTCACTCTGTTATTTGTGGGTTTTGAGTGTGTTTTATGGCTGAAATTGTGGTGTTTTATGACTTTATACACTTTGTAGGAAAAATAAACTTTGTAGCCGAACCCCACCCTATTTAGTGTATGGGTGGTTTATTAGTGAATATGATGATCCAAACATGAAAGCCATTGATTCAATATTTGAGGTTTAAAGCATCTAAGATTAGTTATTGCTCGTGGTTGGTTAGTAATGTTTTTTTTTATCAACTACTAGTGTGATTTTTTCTTGAGTTGGTTTTAGAAACTATCACCCTGTTGAGAGATGAGTTGCGCTTATTGACAGTCATCATGATTGCTTGTGTGAAATTAGTAGAACTTCAAGATTCTACTAGTTGCACTATAGTTTTGAGAGACATTTGTGTTCCAACCATCTCAATGTTGTAATATTAGTTAGTGAAATAAGAAATGTTGTAGCATTTGTTAGTGAAATAAGTTGAAGATAGATACAAAGTGATATCCTGATGCACACTCGTGAATATGGACAACGAAAGACATGTGTAAAGTAGTGTTGTTAGTCTTAAGAGGTACTAACATATTATTCTCATATGCAACGTTCTTGATTTACCATATGGTGAGAGAACATATGAAATTACACATAAGTTGAAGTTGTTATGACACATCTAAAAGTCTTGCTGCTTGAGCAAACATAAAATTGTAAATATGAAAAACTATGAATAGTAATATTAGGTAGTGCAAAAACATCAAACAACGCTTAATCGAATACATGAAATAACAAATATTACACTTGTTGTATTGAATTCGCTTATTACATTGGTTCATCATTATTAGTTCATATGCGATCGACGCGTACCATGTGACGATGGAACAATAGTATAACACATGAAATAAAAAGTACAAGGGGTTAAACGGAATAAATAAAAAGTACGAGGTGTTAATCGAAACTTCTCTTTCTTCTATCAATATACAGAACCTAATTTACCCCTTTCCGGTGTCATCTGTTTGAATTCCACATCACAGCAGCCATGATCAGCATCCTCGCTCAGGTAACCTTCAATCTTTTCAACCTTTCTTCTATATAATCAAACACATGTATCTATATCTATACGCAGACGCAGAAACTAATAGCGGTTATTGCAGGAGCGTCTCCTAGGCGCTGCCCTAGGGAGCGTATTCTCCAGCGTTGTTGTGTTCGAGCAACGGAGAGATATCTACAAGACGATCGCACAAATTCAACCTCCTAAACCACAGGTATCTTTTGATTTATCTTGATTTATTGTTTTGTTTGTTCTGAATCGTGATTGTGCGTTGTATGTTGTGAAATTTAATGGCGATCTGTGATTGTTTGATACGATTTGGTTTGATTTGATTATGATACAATGCGTTTTTGAAGATTATATTGGTGTTAACGATGTTGATTAGTGATTTGTATGTTCATGATTTCATTGCCCTAGGGTTTCACTTTTGATGATATGATTATAATTGTTCTAGTTATTAATTTGCCTTTGGAATTTAAGAATGATGGTTCTAAACATGCACATCAATGTATAACTGTAAATTATGTAATTTTCGGATCATTTTGAGAGAATCTTATTGAGCAATTTTTAATTAAAACGTATTACAGTCGTACAGTCAGTGCTTCTAGCTAACTTAGTAACTGCTCATAAGTCATAACTAATTAAGAATTCTAGCTTAGCAAAATAACTGTAGGAAAGAATAGCAGTAGCAGGAAATAGGCTGTAGAAATATTAACACTAAGTTATAGCGTTGGCCTACGAAGGTTGTAGATGATAGCTTTATGCCTTTATAATGTTAGGCTACGAAGGTTGCAGAGATGATAATTTGGTCTTAATGATTCTATTTTTCAATTTGCCTTTTGGACTCAAAAAATGATGGTTCCAGACTTTCACAGCAATGTATGAATGTAATTTTGGGAGAATTTAGAGAGAATTTTATTGGCAAGTGTTGAATGAATACCTCTTACAATCATTAATGTGTATATATACACACAGTTGGTGGTTCTAGCTAGCTAAGTAACTGCCCATAACTAAGTAGTCTGATTTTTGTTTAATAGAATTCCTGTAGGAAAGAATAGCAGCAATAGAAATATTGACAATAAGTTATAATGTTGGTTTATGAGTGTTGTAGATGTTAGAATTGCTGATAGTTTTTTTGTTGAAGTATATTAGTGTTAGGCGTGTTAGGGTTAGGGTTCTTGGCTGTTTGTTCATGTATATTTGTACATTGTATCTCATACAAACTATCTCAATAAAGTATGTCTGTTGAATTTACAGTTTTAATCGCTCGCTTTGGTATCAACCCTTCACTAATTAACCTCATTTGTGGTTGTATGTTACCTGGTTTATGCTAAACTTTTTCTATTGAACACAGGTGAAAGAGCCTATATCAAAAAAGAAAATCGAGTTTGCACACTGTTGGAACAAATCAGTGGATCAGATTTTTGGCCCCGCTATTCAGGCTCTCAGCTCGCGGCGTTGGTAGAGACACGATACTTGTGTTTCCCAACCAATTTATGGTGATGTGTTACTACCTAATCTATAAGTATATGCTTGCAATTGCATGCTATTATGTATCTTGATAATTTCTTGACCTTGTATGCATGGCCATAGCAACTTTATCAATATCTCATGTTGTCTTTGACTTATATTTTACCATCTTTACCATCTTGTATCTCTTTCATTCAGATTTCAATCTGATTATATTATACTTCAATTCATTAGTCATTACAAGATCAATCATTGTAGGTTTTCCGACTTTAGGGAGTAAACGACTAATCATTATAGGTTATGACTTTGGAGAGTAAACAATAATCAACTTTGATAAAAGAATTTATATCAATGTTCAACCTTAGTTACATCAATTGATAAGCCTTAGATTCTAAATTTAGGTGAACAGTTAGACTATTCGCATGGGTTTTAAGGGCTCAATTGTGCTTTCTGTTGAGCGAGCTCATTAGGGATTAGTACGAGCAATAGCATTAGGTACTAGGTTGCTGAAATCAATGCTTGCTTCTTTTAGACCCACCCATAGGGGTGTCATTCAGATTGGGCACTCGAGTTTTGAATAGGAGTAATTAGATAGAAACTTAATGTTCCAAGCATAACATATCAATAAAGAAAGGAAATAAAATTGATTTTATAATAGTCTTCACTCTTCACGGTTGGCGTTGCAAACTTCATGCTCGCTTCTCCGTATCTAGTGTTATTTAAAAAAAAAGGTCGGATAAAATAAGCCTTACAATGATAAGATATAACATAAACAATCATTACAAAAATGATTAATAATAAAAATACCTATATCAATTTCTTGGATTTTGTCACAATCTTCATTGATGAGTTTATTGCTTGAAGCTAAACTATTTCGAAGACAATGTAGATTAACCTCTCAACAATCCTAAGAGTCAAAAAACTTTTAAATGGGTCCACAACACTTCCACTTGTGCTAAAAACGGATTCAGAAGCCACCGTTGAGGCGGCAATGACGAATAAGTCTCTAGCCATTAAGGATAGAATCGGGAATATCAGGCTATTAACTTTCAAGAATTCTAAAATATTGAAGATCTCCAAATCATTTCATTACTTCCATTGAAAAAAATGTCTTTTCTTTCCATTCTTAGTTTGTTTTTTAATTGTGGTTTTGATATCATATCTTTCGGGTTTTGACGTTTACCTAATATCGATGAAGTTGAAGACTTGGTAGTACTAGAACTTGGGGCTATGTTGTCAAAAGCGAGCTAGGCGCGCGCTCAGGCGCAGCGAGGCGCATGGTGGAGAGCTAGGCTCAGATTTGCGTCTTTTTTCAAAAAACGCACTTAGGCGCTTGCCTGGAGCTACGCGCAGGCGCAACAATCCACCCTAAAACCATAGGAAACAGCCTGAAACAGAAAAATATAGAAGGTAGATGGAGAGGAACCTTGTTTAGCAATGTCTTGAAGGGAAGAGGAGAACCTGATTTACACTCTAGATCATGGTCAACACCAGCAACGTGGTGGACTGGTGTCGGCTGCCATTAGAATACCTAAGTTAATAAAACAGACGGGCTGCTTTTGTTGATTGTAGACTGGGCTGGCCAGTCTTTAGTTTAAATAAGTAAATTATTTCATTAAATAGACGAATGACCCAGTTAAATATCTTTAAATTGTTTTATTTAATACTGATATATCTTAAAAGTATTAATTATTATTGATATTATTATATATATTTTAAAAAGATGTTATGTTTTCTTTTCTATTATATTTGTATATATAGTGTAAAACTATTAATTTTATGCCTATCATATATATTTTTTATTTTTTGTATTATGACGCCTTACTTAAAAAAAAGCCCTCGCTTTTTTTGCGCCTTGCGCCTAGGCTCCGGGCGAGGTCTTTGTGCCTTGAGTGCGTCTTGCGCCTTTGACAACATAGACTTGGGGACTGAATTCTAATATACTCATGTAATTTGTAATGAATTTCATTTTCTCCCCTATCACTTTTTTTATAATAATAATCAACAAATAGGATATCCAAATACTTTATCTTGTTCCTTGGGTCTAGAATCGAGGCAAAGTATGGCAGTAAGTTCATTTTGTGTATGTTGTCATTATACTCATCAAACTTTTTTATTGCCATTGCAATTTGACAAAGAATAGTAGTGCCATCTAATACGCTACGAATGACAAATCTCTTCTATGCACGAGTTTTATATCACATAAAGTGTTCTGAAGACCTTCAAAATAATATCATAAAACATTTCAGAGAAATGACATAATTCTCTTTAACATTTTGCTAAGTGGTACATGTAGGTACCTCAGAACCCGTATTTTCAAGGTCAAATATAAAGTTGGATTCCCAAAGGTTTTCTTATAAGCTTGTGCAACTTCCAAACATAAGGTAAGTGGAGTTCCATTGGTACATCTCTAATTAGTGTTTGACTTGTATCATTGTATTGACAGTAACAATCTTAAGAAAGCCGGTAAACTTGCTGAAGCCTTAACTACACATCGATAAATCGCCTCATCAACTCTTTTAATTTCATCTTGGACTACTAAGTTTAAAATGTGTGCAACGCATCTAATGTTGTCAAATTTCCATTTAAAAGACATTTGCTGGAATTTTGGAGCACCCTTTTAAAAAAATCCCATCTAAGCTATAGTAAACATTTCTCAACTGCTTTCTCAATGTCTACATCATGATGACTTGGGGACAAAAATGTAAAATACCCTTTTCCTCAATTTCCAGCTATCTACAAAGTGGGCAGTGAGACACGTAATTGGCTTGTTGACTAAAAGTCCAAGTGTCGGTTGTCAAACAAATCCTACCAATATTCTTTGTAATAAAATCGCCGACTTCTGTTTTTTCTTCTTGAAACAAATGGTATATGTCTTCTGTAATTCTGATTCTACCCTTTGTTTTGAGAAGAAAAAACAAAAGAAAGTGATTTTATTACAAAGAAATAGGTAGGATTTGTTTTACAATCGACACCTAAACTTCTGGTTAACAAGCTAATTACATGGCTCCCCGACCACTACGTAGATAGATAACGAGTGGAAATTGCGGATAAAAAGTCTTTGACCTTTTGTTTCAAAGAGAATTATCGTGGTGTAGAAATTGGGAAAACACTTTAGAAATGTTTGCTAGAACAGGAATTGAAAACGTTTTTACAATTTCAGTTGTATCAACTATATGGAACTCCACTTGCCTTGCCTTATGTTGGAAGTTGCACAAGCCAATGAGAAAACATGTGAGAGATGACTTGAAGAATATGATTCTAGATCCAACCTAAAAAATTCCGATTGGCAAAATGTTATGAGATTTATATCAATCTGAAACCATTTTATGATGCTACTTTGAGGGTCCCTGGGACACTTTATGCGACATTAAACTTGTCTATAGAATAGGTTTAGTCCATTTGTAGTCTTTGTCAGATTGCAATGAAGACAAAGTTTTATAGGTATATTGACAACATTACAGATAATGAACTTATTACTATATTTTGTTTTGATTCTAAACCCATGAAACAAACTAAAGTACTTGGGTATACTATTAGTAAATTAAATTTCATTCTCAAGTTCTAACACTATTGAATCTTCAAACTTCATCGGTATTTGGTAAATGACAAAACCCAAAAGATATGAGAACCACAATTCAGAAACATACTAAGGGAAAAGATGAAAACACATATAGTTCAATCCATTGGTGAGTTAGAATTTTTTTTGAATGAAAGTTGTGTAGAGGTTCGAGGATCTTGAACGTTTTGGAATGATGGAAAATTATTTGTCTGAGATTTCCGATTCTATATCCTTAATGGCTGGGGACTTATTTGCCATACATGTGTCAACGTTGGCTTTTGAATAAGTTTTTAGCACAAGTAGGAGGGTCTTGGATACTTTGGGAGTTCTTTGATTTATAAGGTTGTTGAGTGTTCAATCACCACCTAAGACTAGCTTCGAGGTTGTTAAACTTTAAGCAACAAACTCATCATATAGTAGTTTGGGACAAAATCCAAGATGTTGATAAAGGTTTTTTTATTGATCATTTTTGTGATGTTCTTGTTTTTTTTTTGAACGGCAAATTTGGATTACTGACGGATCACTAGCGGAACCACCCGATGAAACCCAATAAATTTGGAAAAGTCCCCTTGTGGGGATTGTACCCGGGGCCTAATGGTCCATAAGCCTTATCCCTCCCAAAAGATGCCACTAGACTATAATGCCATGGGCGATGTTTGTTCTTGTTATATCTAATCATTGTAGTGCTCATATTTTTAACATAAATTTGGAACAGAGTGGACATGAAGTTTGCAATTACAACCGGCCATCTTGGCCAACTGTATTCAAAATGGGTTGATATGGGTAATTTTTCATCGATTCTGGGTTTGTAACGGGTAAGTATTTTGAGTGGGACGGGTCAGACTGGGCTATAACATTTTGTTAACATCTTCAGAATGGGTTGTTAACATTTTGTGATGAAGTGAGAAAAAAATGCTAATATAACTACATATCTTAACAGATACAAAGCAAAAACCCCTAAACAGCCATCGGCATTCACTGCAGTGGTCGAATTTGGTTTTGTAGTTCGAGGAAATCGTAAAGAGTTGTATTTATTTTTAATTTGTAACAACAAGAAGAGATATTATTTCAAGCCATCAGAGACTAGTAAGAGACTTTATAATTTTGTAGGTAATGGTAAAAGTTCATTTAGATAACTGTGCAACTGACAGATTCTAGATTTGAGAGATGAAATTGAAACTGGATTGCTGAATTAAAAGACAATTAATGGGTAATCTCAAATTACAAGAGAAAACCCTAAACTAATACTAAGAGCATGTGTAGTGGTCAAGCTCCATAACTCTTATAGATGTGGGTTCTACAACACGTGACGTGTAAGAAAAGAGTGTTATTTGAGGTTATATAACTTAAGTGTGTAGTGGAGTTAAACTCCTTCAATTATACATATATATGTATGTGTATATGTGTGAGAGAGAGAAACCAAAGTTGGTGCTGCTATGCGTATCACGGCCATGCTCTATAACCCTCCTTCCCCCATTAACGCCCTGTTGGGGGGGGGGGGGGTTGTTCTTGGACGTCATGGGGCGTTATAGCGCAATATAGCGCTGTATAACAACCCCCCCCCCCCACACACACACTACGCATGGCCTAAAAACATCGACATCTTAAAACAACCCCCCCCCCCCCCCCCCACACACACACACACACTACGCATGGTCTAAAAATATCGACATCTTAAAAACTAAAACTAAAACTAAACATCAAATATATAGTGCTAAACTGAACGAGTTGTAGGTTTTTACCCCACGTCTCCACTCCCTAATTTCCATGATTATGCCTCACTTTCTGATTGTGCGACCTTTTTCCCACCACTCAGCCTGGAGTGCCCTTGACCTGGCCCAGGTAGCCCCAGCAGTGGCAGTGGGCTCGTATCAGCAACCTCTTTTAATTAGTGGCTGATCTGGATGGATGATTGAGGAAGAAAGTTTCGACGTGATCGACAACAGGGGATGGGAGGTTAATAAAGATGGATGGGGAATTACCAGATTTAGTTAGATTTAATCAAAACTATGTAGTTTTGATGGGTTTCACATGTAAGTTACATGTCTAACAACCTTATATTCACTTTCCCTTTTATATAATTATAATTTGTTGTTCCACAAAATATTGCATCTAAACAAATTAAGGATTTTAGGGTTGAATTAGTTAGTAGATCAAAATGGATTAGTTAGCCCATCCTAACCCGAACCCATCTTGACCCAAACCCATCCTGCAACACCAACCATGAAGACTGTTAAGAAATTGATTTTATTGATACGTTTTAGTTTGTAACATCAAGTTTCTATTTGACGTTTTCTTTTTAGTTGATATAGGGGTGCTAAACGGGTCGTGTTGGCGGGTTGAACACGACACGAACCCGAAAAATTTACACGAACCCGAACCCGAAAATCGTATCATACATATGAACCCGAACACGACCCGTTCAACCCGAATTTTTTATTTTTTTTAAATTAATATTTTAAAATTAAAATTTATTTAAAAAACACAAATGTATATAACCCAATTATATTAAATTATAAAATCTTATGCTAATTTCTCTTTTTAAGTTATAATTATTGCATAAAATACTATCCCCATTTAATTTATGACATAAAATAAGTTGTAAAAAAATAAAATATAATATAAATGTGTTAAACGGGTCAACCCGCCAACCTGATCGGGTTGACCCGAACCTGACCCGTTAACCTAAACGGGTTCACGGGTTCAACCTGAAACTGACCCGAACCCATCTAGAGTAAATCTAAAATCGCGAATTTCGTGTTAGGTTCGTGTCGTGTCCGAAATTCACACCCCTAAGTTGATACGATTGGTTGAGATATGATTTGGGTTTGTGGTTTGTTTCATTAAATTGTTGACACTGTTTATTTTCTCTCATTTTATATTATGCATGCATGGCCTTATATGTTTTTTGTGTTAGACCATGTGTAGTGGGAGGGTAAAACAAAGCCCCACCCTTGGGCGTTTTATGTCATGTGACAGTCCAGTTAGCAAGGGGGCTTTATTGGGCGTTTTTCTAAAATAGACGTGGTGGAATAAAGCCCCATAATGCCCCATTAATGATTACCCAATAATTATTATTTTGTTATTTTTAATTAAAAACTAATGATATTTGATTTGGAATGATCTCATTGGCCAAAGAAATAAGGGAGGACGTGGAAAAAAGAACGCCAACGCATTTTTTAAAAAAAAAAACACCCCAAGGACGGTAAGAGGGCTTGGTCTGGCCGTTTATTTGGTAAAAACGCCAAAAAACCCTACTGCAGGTGGTCTTATAGTTATCTTGTCTTTAAATCCATATCATAACACTATACAACTTAAATTTGAAAATCATTTATTGTCATCTACTGATCAACGGGACAAAAATGCAAGTTTTTGGTGCCATGATAATCTAATACAATCAAAATGATACCATTCATCATATTTATCACAAGCAATCATCTGTCACTGATCATGCGATTTCCTCTATATACATGGATATTATTGATACAGCTCACTTGAAACCCAATTACAGTTTAAAGCCGGCCAGAGAACACCTTATTACCAAAACCCGAAATTAACCGAGCCTACAATGGATCAGTATTCAGTTATGATACTTCTGTTCAAAACCTGAGAAACCCGTTTACCAAACCCAAACGACACCCCAAGGCAACATCAATTATGTTCCATACCGACTAAGGGTTTTCACACTTGTCGGTTTGCCTTGCTCTGTTTTAATGTAAAATTCAAGTTGAACCGCTATTTACAGATTTCTGGAAGTGACAAATCGAATGGCATGGTCGGCTGGTTTGGTGGTTTAACGGTTTGAACTGGTTCTTTTAAAAAGAAAATCATTAATTTGTATTTGTATTTGTATTACAATTTAAAAGGGAAAAATATTAATTTGTATTAAAAATTTTAAAATAACAAAGATTGTTATTGATTATGATATGTTAGTTTATCTTAAAAATAAATGTAAATGTATATAAAATTGGTTAAACGACCGGTTTGGTTTATATGATTTGTTCGAAGTTTTAAACCGGAACGAACATTAAATCGTCGAAATGAATAGTGGAAAACATTTTTTTCTATAAAAATAAAAAAAAAGAAAAAAAGACCACCTAAAAAACACTTTAGATTCACAATGAAAAGGAGAAGAAAAATTGAAAAAATGAAATCACATTACTCAAATGGAAACTAACTACAAATCAACAATTACACGTTCATCAATCTTATTCTTTTACATGGATATATAAATTCATCGTCTTAGAATAATGCATTGATTATGCGTTGCTTCTGAAAGAACCAAGTGCTTTAGCGGCCGCTGCTCTGAGTATAAACTGGTGGTAGAACGCCGCTGCAGCTGCGCCAAAAACGGTCCGACCCAGAAAAGCCACTGCAAAATGTTTAATTTTCCTATGAATTAGAATGTGTGTAAACTGTAAAAATTATCGAAAGATAATGTCTTTCATGATGACGGGCAATATAAACAAATGCATACATGATCATCCCAGGCCTTGTCGTCGTTGTAAATCACGGCAGCGCCAAAGCTTCTGGCCGGGTTGATTCCGGTGCCGGTGATCGGAATGGTTGCCAAGTGCACCAAGAAGACTGCAAATCCTATTGGCAGTGGTGCCAACACCTTCATCGTTTTACAAGTTTAAACATGTTATTAATGTTTCTTTATTTTCCATTATATAAAAGAAAATTTGAAAAGTGTTGGTTAACAATATTCATAAATCATGTAAAGATAACAATAATTAGCCATTTCTCAGCTGCTTAATAATATTAATAAATCGTGTAAAGATAACAGTTATTAGTCATATCTCAACTGCTACATATATTATAAAACAAAGCAGGTGGGCAGTTTTTTTTTTTTTTAAGATTTTGTAATATTTCTTTGTCCATGTGGAGTATTAACCAACATATTAACACACTTTATTCCTTGCATATTGAATTTTAAGCATAAACCTACTAGAACAATATAATTCATTCATACTACTGTTTTATGGATATAATGAGATTTAAAAAAAATAGTTGTGTAATCCGTAATCAATTACATAACCACGCATGCACGACAAAAAAAGCAAAAAGAGATAGATATGGCATGCTTACAGGAACATGAGAGTCTCGGGCATTTCTCTTAGGATCAGTAGTCGAGAAGACGGTGTATACAAGAACAAAGGTGCCAATGATTTCAGCACCTAGTCCGGTACCTTTGCTGTAGCCGTCGGACAACGTATTGGCTCCACCACCATACCTATTGTAGTAGGAGCTTTGGAAAACCTTGACCAAACCGGCACCACATATTGCACCCAAACATTGTGCAACCATGTACATAATAGCCCTAATCAGTGACACTTTTCTAGCCAAGAATAGCCCGAATGTCACAGCTGGGTTAATGTGTCCTCCTGCAAGTGCATGTTATAGCCACAACCCTTTATAGTGTTTTTAAGTCAAGAAACCAATGAATTTTGGTTTATTTTAGAGTAATGCTACATAAATTTAATTTAATATAATATATATTATTCATAAAATATTTACTATTCTAGTTTAAGTTTATTTGTTTCTATGATTCACGATAAAAAAATCGTCTAAAATGAAAGTATACCTGTAATATCTTTTTACGTCAAACAGGGATTTTATTATATTAACTCTTTTTCATTTTCTAATAAAAATAAAGATTTGCAACAAAATTACATTTGACAGCTACTTCATTTCCTTTCGGTCAATAATTTTATCACAGTTTCTATCATAATTTTCGGTCGTTTTTACCCCTTTTTTAGTTAATGTAAGTATCCTTAATTTACTTATTTTTTAACTATTGCACAAACCTCCGGTGACCAATAGGTCTAATGGTTTCAGGTGTCTATCCTAACTAAAATGGTTCAGGTTCAAATCTCACAAATAAGCAATAGATAAATTTTAGAGGCATGTGGTAACAGGCATCTATCCTAACCAAAATGGTTTAGATTCAAATCTCACAAAGTAAGCAATAGATAAATTTTAGAGGCACGTCTTTTAATGATTAAAAAAAACTATTCCACAAAAATGCATACATGTATAAAATAGTCTTAAAGCAGTAAATTATGGACTGAATGATCATAGTCTTGCCATTAAGTAACAATAGTTATGTTGAATTATATTCTTGCCAAATCAAACTGTTAGTTTTTAATTTTTTTTTATCTTATTTTTGGTAGCATATATGTATATTATATTCCAACCATAAAAACTTGCAAATTAAGAGCAATAATAACAATAACTAGCAACACATGTATGTATGTATGTATACTAACCAGAGATACCAGCAGTGCAGTAAACAAGGACAAAAATCATGCCACCAAATGCCCATGCAATCCCAAGGATACCAACACCACCACACTGATCAGCATTCAAGTCAGGATCAGTCGTGCTCTTGTACCCGATAACCGTCAAAACCCCAACGTACAGAAACAAAAGAGTAGCAACAAATTCAGCAATGAGAGCTCTGTAGAAGGACCATTTCAACGATCAAAGGTGATGGAGGCGGGTCATGGTAGTCTTTGCGCCCGTGGTGCTCCGCCACTTCAACGTCGTTTGGCATTGCAACCGGTGGTTGAACAGCTTATTGTTGTTTGAGGCAGAGAGGAGAGGGGTGAAGTGCGTGGGGGTGAAAAGATTGGTATTTAACGGAGATGGTAAGGGAGATGAGAGTTAGTAAGATATGTGTTTTTTATTATGTTTTGAGAATGTTTTGTATTTTAATTCTACGGAGTATGCATGTTTGGAAAAAAATGGAAATTTCCGGATTTGGGTTTAATTAATTATGCTTAAATCAAGAATTAAAGGACGTTTAATACATCTGTATCTTATCTTAAAGTGACGTTCAAAAGTAAAGTGATGTGTTACATGTTATAATTAAGGTAAGAGTAAATTGTAATTTGCCCATAAATTTTAGAGCAAAGTCAACTTAAGTCCTCCTAGGGAGTGTTTGGATTTCTGAATCCCTATACTCTAAAAAGCATTACACCTTTAGTCCCTCAGGTTTTGTTTGTTTCTATATACCGTAGCAGGAGCAAAATAGTCTTTTCACCAATAAAACAACATTGTGTCCTTTGGATTTAGTTTTCCCTACACTATGAGTCCCCCCCCCACCCCACCACCACTTTTAACCCTCAGCGCCACCACCAAACTCACCACCACCACCACCCTGAACCCTCACCGCCACTACCGGAATCCACCAAACTCACCACCACCACCAAACCACCGTTGTCAACCACCACCTCCTTCAACAACGGGAAAGATCGGTAAATATTAGGTGTTGCCGTTGTAAGAAACAACGATGATGTGGTAGTGGTTGTTGTGACACTCTCATATTGTCCATATTTTGTAACCCGACTCGTATTCGTATCCATTATAATTTGGATCCTTATCTATGAAACAAATTTTGAATATTCTATGTTTTGTTATTCGTTTTGAGACCTATACTATTCCATTTACTAATTATAATTTACACATGTTGTATACGCCATATTTTATTATGTATATTCGTTATCTTTTGTCTAAACAATGCGTTTTTGGACTAAACAAATTTATGGACTAAAATTGACAAAACAACAAACTTTCTAAAAACTCAGGTCTCTCCATGCCATGCGGAGGACCACTTCGCTAGCTCAGCGTCGCCCAAGAGCGCCGCATTTGACTTGGTCAAATTCCCTGCTCCGTGCCACACAGAGGATTTGTCTAATCCTTGCGCGACGCGCGGGAGAGCTCTAATTAGATTCAAAGAGTTACGCGATCTGGTCATTCTTACAACCTTTAATCCTGTTCAAACCTCATTTTTATGACTTGTATTCAGTTTCTAAACGTAACGTACGTATCTAGACTTGATTACAAGTCTACTCCATGCATCAATTGCACCATAATCATCATCTTTATAACATCAGCGAAAAACAAGTCTTAGCTAGAAACTCGACTCGTTTATAAACCGGATCTTATGGAAATAAATGAAAATGAGCATTATTATTTTTATGCTTATGATATTATTTCGTATTTGAATAAATAAAACCGATTAAAACGCTAACTGTGTAACAATATACAGTTACGACAACTAAGTATTATAAAAGAAATAATTAACTTGGTTAAATTTTAGAGTTAAAGCAAGTTATAGCGTTCAGGGACTTGTTTCGTCAAGTCTTGAAAGTGGTTAATAGTGGGAGATCGGATCAAACCCGGGTCTCAACCCTGTTCGTTTGAAGTAAAAGCGTGCAACAACCACTGGACCACAACCTTTGGGTTGCTAAAAACCCGTTTCATATAGTATTATAACCCAACCCGGAAACCCAAACCCCACCATCTTCTTCATCGCTGCCATACCCAACCGCCCCAAACCAAACCCGTTTAACTCGACCCGGTTGAGCTTGTGTCTGATTTCTCGTCGTTTCGACTTCTAACGACCCCATCATGTTCGCAATTATGGAGAAATACGAACAACACCACCTAATCAGTCCATAACTACTCTTAACTGATCCGTTAAGCTTAAAATCATGTCACCATTGAAGTATATTAAGAGCTTGAATGGGTTTTTATCAAATCGTCAAAATTAGCTTATAAAATTTATATCACGTGAAAGATCTCGTCTTTTTACACCAATCCCCACAATTCTAATTATTATCCACTGTGCATCGCAAATTAATCCGAAAAACAAGATTGAGGCTAAAAACTTCAAGCATCTCATTCCTTAAACAAATAACTTGGTTCATTTTTTGGGATCTACAAAATCCTACTATCCTTTTCTGTGATAGAGGGCATTATGAATCCGAGTTTAATTTCTTGTTGTTTTTAGGGTTCTTAGTTTATTGAATTTGGGGCTTTTGATCTTAGGCTTGTCTTTTGATGAAATTCAAAGTAGGATATTGTTCATTACCATGATAGATTAGTTTGTGTAATTTTTAAGAATTTTTAGACACTTTATGAATTTATTATGAATATTGGTCATGTAATATTATATAGAAAATTTTATATATAAATAGAACACTATCAAGATAAAAATATCATGAATATTGTTTCCTGTTTCCTTTTCTATAAAATATATAAGTCTTGGAATTATTATGAGTTTCATGATTCATGGTAAATTACTTGGTAATAAAACGACTATTTAAACTATAAATACAAAATTTAGTCTTTTTGATAAATTTAATGATTTTAAATAAAAATATAAGATAAGGATGGATTTATGGATTTATAAAATTGTAAGATGAATTTTTACAAAATTATCTAAAATTGATTTTTACAACATATAATAACATAATTAGTTATTGTTTTAATATGTTATTATTTTAATACATTGTCGTATTATTTCATTTTCGTAATTTTGAACTTATTAGTTGAGTGTTTAATAATCGACTAGATTATAGATATTAATTGTTAAGTTAGTAATGAATTAACTAGACTTAGCATATACTACAATATATAAATTATGACATATATATTTTTATGTTACTGTTAAAAATTTGTTACACTTATCTATTTAGTCACAAATATTACTTTAGTATTTATGTTGGAATTATTATATGTAATTTTAGCTTATACAAAGCCCCAAATCCTAAGAGTAAATTTTATAGTTTTGTTATTGTTTGGTTTGTTTAGTATATTTTCGTTATTTTATATTTTAGGGTAACTATTGTCCTTTGGAGTTTTCTCTCAAATTCGTGTGACTTATTCAATGATTACTATGCGTAAAACTGTGAGTAGATCTATCTTTCTCCTTTTTACAATTAAACTTATAGTGTGTATCATGTGTCACAATTTCTCATGTTATTCCCTTTAATCATCAACATGAAAAAATCAACGTGTGGGTATGTGATATGTATACTTGTACTTACTATAGCCCCAATCATGGCTACTAATAAAATTAGACGAGGAAGCAAAAAACCAAACGGAATAGTATGTATAAAGTAAATTGCTCAATGTTTCCAAATTAGTCCAACATTTGTTTACTCGCTTTGTGTCTCTTGTTTCACATGTCGATCCACTGGCTGATCGATTCCTCACGACCATGGGTTGAACTACGTATCATTAACGTTATTTAAATTCGCCATTTGGGGCTTGAATCTCGCATAATTGCATTATCATAATATCTCATTTGGTTGTGTTGATTATTGTAATTGTTTGATTGTTATGATTATATCACTAACACGCGGAATTGCATGCTAACCTTTTAAATAATAAAATAAATTATTTTATTTAAATATAGATTTACTCATCAACTTTTTAGTTGACCCAAATTTATTTAACGCATGATATAGGAAATCAGGTTTGATGAGATGGAGATGAAGACACGTAGGATGTGCCTTAGACGAATAAATGAGATTTTATTTTATGTTTATGTCTTTGAAATATTGTATGGGTTATTTGAAACTTATATGATTATGTAACATTTTTATTTATGACATGACTAAATAGTTAAACTTGTAATAGTTGCCATAAGCTTTGAATAACCATCACGCTTTGACTGATAATCCGTCACAAGTCAGAATGTGACAGTCTTTATGATGGTAATCAAAACCTATCAATTATTATTCAAACTTGAAATCAGTTAGCGGGTTTATTAAAAATGGAAATCCAAATAGTATTCACTTTCCATTTCCTAAGCTCTCTTCATGAAAAACCTCACCCTAAACATTTAATTCCTCTACAATGTTAAAAGATCAAGAATTTAAGGCTCCAATCGTCTTTCAACTAATTTGAAATTAATTCTAAGCCGTTTGAGGTAATCTTTCAGTCCATTTCACTTCATATTTCATCCTCTAAAAAATCCCTCTATCTTATGTTAATAGAAGGCAATTGTAGCTCGTATAAAATTGCGTGATTCGAGGGTTCTTAGCATTTTGAGGATTTTTATATTTTCATAATTTAATCTAATTAACCTATTCCATGGTGATCATATACCTATTTTATAATGCAAATTTAGTGGCTATGATGCTAATCTTGTGTACATATTTTTCTAGGACTTATTTTGATCTAATCTAGATGTTTATTTTTATATTTTTTAGCATATTTTATGCTAGAATTCATAATTATTTTAGATTGGTAATATTAATAAATTTCCAGAATACTGTAGGAGAATTTTTTATTATAGTTTTACTAATTTAACTATAGTCATAACTATATTAAATCATATATTTTATACAATAAATATAAATAATGCGAAAATCTATATTGTGCTAATTTATATTTGTGCCTTTAGATGTTAGAAGATCTAAACACATTATTGTTAATCATAGACTTAAGTATTAGAATTTAAGTTGTTTTGTTAAAATAATAAAATTAATACATTTAGACGTAAGTAATTTTTGGATTCGGTTCAATTAAGAACCACTACGAGTTGTGAGAACCATGAGAACTCCTACTTCTCGCATGGGTTGGGCCACCGTTTTTTGTACAAACAAAGATGAAAATGTTATAAACACACCTGTAAACAAAATTTACATCATGCGTAACTACCGACTCAACAATTGTTTTTTTTTTTTTATAGATGTGTTTATAACATTTTCATTTACACTTGTGTTAAAATAGTGGCCCAACTCACGCGGGAAGTAGGAGTTTCTATGGTTCTCACAACTCGTGTTGGTTCTTAATTGAACTGAATCCTATATATGTGTGTGTTTTTTTTTGTGTGTATGTATGTATATATATATATATACGGGGGTCCTCTATAAAGTGTATTTTTCCTACCCAGAGTGTAGAAAGTGATCTTGGCCATTAGGAGTAAATGTGACATTTATTGTGAGTTTCCCTTTCTCTTTACCATCTCTCCTCCGAAACTAGTGTGTTTTATGTTATACTAGTTTGTTTGCATTCCTATATTTTCTAAATGTTTAGGAAACTGAGTATGTGTTTTAATATAGTGGATCTAAATTGTTGTTTCAAATGGAAATAATATATGTTTAATAGTAGATGTACCATTGGTGTGTTCAAAGTTGACCAGTTATGATGTGTTTTGTGTATGATGTGTTATAAAATATAACATATTGTGAAGAATCTGAAAAATTATAGAACACAACGTCAAGAAAATACAAAAGACATGTCATTCGTGAATTATAACTAGTGTAACGCATTGTGATGAAACCAATACCTGATAAAACATAACGTCAAAATTACAAATACATCTCGTTCCTAAAACATAAATGCTATAACACATTGTGAATTAAACTATAATTGTTAAACCACATCGTCAAGAGATTGTTCATGAAGGAATGTAACTGATAAAACATATCGTCAAGAAATTGTTCATGCAGGATTCGTTCACATACAAAAAAAGCTATAACACATTATGAATGAAACTGTATCAGGTATAACACGATCAACCATTACATTGCATTGTACATCACAATTTTTTTGATCCATAATGTTCAATTGAAAGAAGCAAAAAGAATCAAGTGAATTATGATAGAAATATGCGTTTTTTCGTGTTTATGTAACTAAGGATTTTGAGTTGTTAAGAGATATATAGTTTCCATAAAAATACATTGTGTTGTTTAGTAGATATATCTTTCAAAATTAAATTAATTAGTCAATTACCTTTATGCATTTTTTACATCCTAGATGTCACATGTCACCCTTAGAGCACTTCCTACACTTTTTAGAAAAAAATACACTTTGTAGCTAACTTCCATCCTATATGTAGATAAGTATAGTATACTACTTTTAGTCGATCTTGAATATATTATATATTTATTTTTAGAGTAAGTTATATATTATATCTTTTAGCCAAAATCGTTCAACTATATCTATTTTGCTAATATATTGAATACGAATCGTATTTATGTATATCTTTCGAAATCATTTTTATCACTTAAACTCAAAATCCCATAAATCGTACCAACCTAGAAATCGCCATTTCATCGTGTTCTTTTTATTCATTTTATTTATACTTGTTCATATGATATGCTGTTGGGATAATTTTTGGAATTTATTTTTAAAATGCTACAATTTATGCTAAGTTGTAAATTGCTATCTTTGCAACATGTGAGTATTCATAACCCCTTTTACATTTTATTATTTTGGGATGTACATGTATATGTATTAAATCTTAAATTTATTTTATTCAAATCATGTGAATTCTTTATATGTATATGTGTTAGTTGTGTTATATGTTAAACTTATTCGTTTGTGCGTTTATTCTATCATTTGATTCTTGCTTTGATCATTAACGGACTATGCGTAAGGAAGTAGGTAATAGTTCTATTGGATTGACACCCACCCGAATTTGACCTGCGATGGAATTTGGGTATCGAACCTGATTAAATTCTATTCAACTAAGGTTTGATCATTGCATTGTTTATACATAGGTGCAAATTATATCATCGACTATTTTACTCTTACTATATGTATCAAAATCTATGCTTACTCACCAACTTTTTAGTATACTCTTTATTTTATACATGATATAGGTGAGACACTTAAAATGTATGAGACTTAGACTCAATAAATAAAACTTTACTTTACTTTATGTTATGGGACAATCTGTTTTCTTGTATTTGAATAATTAAATTGGTATGACTATGTCACTTTTAAATAGTGTCATGAGTTATGAACAATCACATATCACGCCCTGACATATTTCCTCGTTGGTTGGGGTGTGACAGTTGTGAGTTCCGACGACCCATGGCTTCCGACGAGTAGGGACTGATGTTGTTGATGGGGATGACGATGATATCGATGATGATTCCAATGAGTGGTGTATGATTTATAAATTAATGAATGTTTTTTTAAATTAATAATGTTGGACCTGCAAAATACAGATGATTGAAAAAGCCAAAACAGGCTACCTTGATCAAGAAATAAACAAGATATGGCATGCGTATCCTCCCATAGATAGTAAATCTTGAACACTAACAGAGCATCTGTTTGAAGACTTCAAAGATCTATTAAAGACATGAAACCATTGTTGAAGAAGAAGATGGAGAAGAAGATGAAGAAGAAGAAAAGTTTGTTCATGACCAAAGCCCTGTTGAAGACAGAGCACTGCTGAAGAAAACCAAATATCTATTTTGGCTAGAACAGATGTTTGGATCAAGGTAACAAAGGTTAAAAGAGCAGTCCTTTTAATGTAATAGTGTATGTCCAAACAAATGCTAATTGTATTAGAACAACTGTTACATTCCATCAGATGTTTCTAACATCTGTGGAATCTTTTTTGTTAGAAATATTAAATGTTGTTATTAGGGTGATGTCAGCCTTGATTGCCAACAGATGATTGTACTTTATATAAATAGATCTCACATGTTAGAGATCTATTTTATCACATCACACACATTCCTTTTGTACGAACAGTCTAAGTGAGTGATTAGGCTGAGGGGGAGTTGTAGAATCGTTTATGTAATTGTAGTCTTTGGATTATTGATAGAAAAATAGTTTTTAAAACTTTCCTTTCTTGTGTGTTCATTTAATTTCGCTGCAATTCATCTTTCCATTTTCATATATACTTCATTTATTTCATCAGTTATATCATTATTCACATACTAAAGCACACAAGTTAAAACTCAGATCCTAACAATTGGTATCACGGCTTGGTCACGTTAAACTTGATTTCACAATCAATTTAATACAAAAATATCAGCTCACCTAATTGATAACCAACTGTTGGTTGTATGGAATTATAGAGTTTAAAGCATCAAATTCAAAAAGTATTTATACGTACTCTGGTTTTCACAAAGATCAAAAGGAATAGCACAGAACAATTGCGATCCTCATAACACTGGTTTTAGTAACAAGCCTCTGATGCTTGTTAGATGAGAATACAATATCTGGCAACGTCGAATGGCACATGTGCTAGCTCAACAGAACATGATGTTGGAAGTCCGTTATATTCGGACCACATGTTCCAATGGCACCAAGTTGTAGAAAATCCAAATGTTAGAAGCTAAAGAAACAGAAAAAAATACACCGAGCAGGATTTTCAAAAGTTCGAGTTAGATGCTAAAGCATTAAGTATTGTTGCAATGGCTCTACCAAACGACATTTATGCTGGACTATTACACTATAATAGTGCAAAGGAGTAGTAGGATGCTTTAAAAGAATAATTTCATCTAATAGAGGATGTGATTGAAAACACTCGTGAAATTTAATCAACAGTCTGAGACCTTTAGTCATGTTAAGTGAGAGACCTTAACTCAACAATTTGAAAGGTTTACTTGTTTGATAAGTGAACTAAGATTGGTCAACAAAGAATTTTTCGATTCCACTTTGAGCAATAGGTTTCTTAGGCCACTTCCTAGAAAATGGAATACAATTGCTATTGTGATGAGAACTACACCAGGGTATAAGGACATGACCTTGACTCAGCTTCATGGTAAGACTCTTAACCTTAGAAAGAGAGCTTATCCAAAAGAAGAAGCTCCAAGAAACTAGAAAAAAGTGTGATGATTAGGTTTACAGCGCAACACTTTTGAGTCAAGAAGAATCATCATCTGGAACAGTTAACGATCAAGGTTATGATCATTTTATTGACATATCCAATGGGATAAATTCTGATCAATACTCTCCAAACTCTTCTTTTACAACAATGGTGATGGTTAAGGTCCTGATAACCTGTCTTTTGTTCTTGATGATCTACAGCATATTGATCACATTGACATAGGGGAGATAGACATTTTGCACCAGGTGGAGCAAACAATTTCTATAAGAAAACTGGTAGGAAGTATCCAGGACTTAATGGCAGGTCAAGGATGGGGTTGGATAAATCAAAGATAAAATGTTTGAAGTGCAATATATTAGGTCACTTTCAAGGGAATGTAGAGTTCCAACAAATAGTCCTGCACCATTGATAACCTATCCAAATCAAAGGCCTCAATCTAGCAATTAACATCACTTTTATCAAAATTCCCAAAATACCTTTGGACCAAATGTACAAAAGATACCACATTTTGCTCAATCCTTAAGTCATGCCCTTATGCAATATGTTCAAGAACTTGTTTCCCAAGTCCAATATGTTCAAGAATTCATCGATAAATTCAGTTCCAACCCATGTGGAGGGTTATGGTCCCAATAACCCTGCGCTTGCACAAGATACCATACCCTTATAATGATAACAGGTCACTTGAGTAACCTTGCGCGCTATTGGCAACGGTACGCCAACCCTGAAGACAGCATGTTTCTTAACAAACCTTGCGCAATGACAAGTTAAACATGAAAGCACAGGTCCTAGAAGCTGCGCTAATTAAACAAGCTTCTAGCTGCGACTCACTAAAACCTTGCGCCGACTCCCCAACCCTCTTGAGAGTTACCAAGACTAAGGCGAGAGCAACTCGTACTTAGTCTTGAAAATAAAAGAACTTGATCTGTACAAGTTAACGCTAGCCAAAAAGCATTAATAAGGCCACGCGGTAAGGAGAAGCGCAAAGAGGCATAAATCAAGTACAAAGGTACAAAGTGTAACGCCTCGCTTTTTCTTATTTTCGTTAATTAGAAAGTGTAATCGTATTTCTATTTACGGAAACTTGTATTCGTATCCTATTCATATTTTTTTTCCAATCTGGTAATCCGAGACTTTGATCGTAATAAAGATTCATACTTGTTATATATACTTGTCTTACATGCATTCAATCGTTAAATACATACAAACCGATACTTGTTATACATGTAAAAATTCATACAATCACACTCGACACTCACATCATACTACTATGCGTTATATACTTAAAATATGCAAAGATGTCAAGATAAACTAAGTACAAGGACTAAAAGTGTCAAAAACCAAAGAAGCTTCTGGAATTACACACCTCGTGGCCCACGACCTGCCTCATGGTAAACTCTCGCGGCCCGCCAGGCTCCTCGTGGCCCGCGACCGTCTCTTCTTTACTCTCTCGCGGCCCGCGAGAGGGGCATAATCCAGAGTTTGTTGTTTCTAGCTCATGGATTGGTCAATTTTGTGTTTGTTGCATTAAATGCACCCAACTAACAACCCCCTAACCCCATCTATAAATATCCACCTCCTTCTCCTCTCAATTCACACCTCAAACACTTCTTCTCTTCTCTCTAAAGCTCTAAAGCTCTTTCTATCTAAAGGTTCAAGGCTTTCAAAAGTGAGTTCTAAACTCACCCTTACCTCTCTCTTTTGATCTTTTCCTTCTTAATACTTGAATCACCTTTTGGAATGTTTCCATAGGTTTTCCATGGAAAAACAACTTGGAACGTCACCATGTTGAGGTCCCGAGTTAAGAACCTTGTTGTTTTAGTAGGGTTTGAACCCACAAGTGTTGTATCCTTCCAAGCTTGTTCTTGAAACAAGACTTGAGTTGGTAGTGTGTGATTACTTAGAAGCCTTGGCTATCCTACCTTCAATCCACCACCTCACTTGATGATTTTGATTACTTTTTTTTCTTTTACTTTTATGTTTAACTTATTCATGACCATCCTTGTCGTCCTTGTGACGACTTGTGTATTGGTGAACTATACAATAGAGGTTAAAAGGAAGGTTATTCTCCTACATCCATGCATGACTTCTATGAACTTCCATGATGTTTATGATCTACTTATTGCATATACTAACCGAACTCTTGATGGTAATCGAATGATTATCCGTCATGGTACTAGGTTACATCACCTAAGTACTTAATCTCTCGTTACGATTCTAATGGGTATCCTAACCCATGAAAACACATCAACCCGAAAGGGTATCATAGTGTCAAAACAAGTATTAAGTCTAGATGATTATTTTCTCGTATACATACTTTAGTGTATTTAAACTCCTAAATCCTCCATTATCATCCGCATACTTACCAACCTATGTTTTCCTCATATAAGATAACTTGGTTATCCTGCAACTCTCCAAACTCTTCACGGAAAATACCAAGTGGAAGCTTGCAAAACCGTGAGTACACTTGACCCATTTCCCTTTTTACACAATTTGGGTTGTAACATGTTAACTTACAAAATACACGAATACACACACTACATGCTTTATACACTCGATCCGTTATACATGCTTATTGTTATGCTTAGGTTCATGCTAAATTCATACTTGCTTATTATCATTAACTTGGCTAGCCCCAACTTAACATATATAGCGCTATAAGAGTAGCACACCGCCTGTCGGGGTAATGTTAAGCTTAAAGCTGATAGTTATTCTCATTCATACTTTAGTCTCGTTACTTTGTGTGACGAGGGACACTTAATACTTGTGGACACCTAGGTTTGACAATTAATATTGCATGCTATCTTACCCTTGTATACAATTGCCATGTGTGTTTAAGTAAATACTTTTATACTATCCTATGTACTTAAACTTGTGTACTCGCCAATACCTTTGTATTGAACTATACTTTTAACATGTTACAGGTTGATGTTGATGCTTTGACGAATCTAGTAGGGACGACATAGAAACACACCTAGAATATTAGGCTTTTTATGTTGTAATTTTGTTGAGAATGTTGTGTTTCGATTTATGTTGTACTTGACAATTGATCTATGAAATGAAATGAATTTTGATTTAAATATCGTTGCAAATAGTGTTATGACGCCTTGAGCAATCTATTTCGTCTCACTCTGATGTTTCCGCCATCGGTTGGGTGTGGACAGATTGGTATCAGAGCCATAACTATAGGGGAATTATGTAGAATTGCCATGTTCGACCTAGTCTATAGTTTAAGTGTCCAACTTGACCATTCTTAATTCTTGCTTAAAATATCAATTCTTCCTATTTGTTTCTTTCTATTTCCTTTGGTCTTAATTTATGCAACATGTCTTTCCTAATACACATTTAAGACTTGAAGTCACTCATACTAACGAGACGATCTCACCAAAATAGGGGCGAAACCTGCACTTTGGTGATCACTCTCAATCCGCGTATTCGATTTTTCACGAAATTACGCCATCAAGTTAGGAGTGATATCCATACCTTGATGGAAAAAATTTCCATTTCATATTCTAGTGGACCCTTACCAACGAGTCGGAATTCGCTCCTCGTTTGGTAATGTACCAACCCCACTTTGGGTACGATGTTGTCAAGTTAGGGGTGAAACTCGCACCTTGTCAACTAGTCCCACTCCTTGATTTTCAATCTCGCCAATTTTTGATGTTTTGATCAATTAGATACGTGTAGTAACTGGAAGGGTGAAATGTCGTTAATCGCTTCTTGACGAGAGCATTTTACCTATAGGCCAAAGCACGTTCCTCTAATTTGAAAGGATCTTCGATTCACTTTGGAATACTCAATGCTTCTCAACCCAAAGCACTCCAATATTTTACTAAGCCTATCTTTTATGCTATCCCAATTTTTGTGTGTTTTAATACTTGTTATCTCGTTCATTTCGGACCCGATGCACAATTCGCACAACTTTCGCAATAAAAAAAACAATAGTAATTCTCGCAAACTAACTAAATTTATACTCCTTACGCAATATCATCGCAAATAGTGTTATGATGCCTTGAGCAATCTATTTCGTCTTACTCCGATGTTTCCGCCATCGGTTGGGATGTGACACAAAGGGCAGAGCTGTGACCCAATAGTCGCTCGGTAGGTTGTGTCAGACCACGTTGCATGATGAACAGTCATGTAGAGGACAAAAAGTATGCAAGGACGTACGCGTGGCACCAACCAGCGACTGTCACATGATCTCTACTAACGGCTGATGACAGTCCAGACAACAAGGACAACTGGCAGGACATGTGGCCCCATCCACCGTGCGCCAAGCGCTCTTCTTGCCATGGACCACTAACGGTCGTGGAAGAAGAGACAAAATGAATATTCCTGGTTTTCGATTCTAGGCCCAAGGCCTATCAGCCCATCTCCTACACACATCTCTCCGGCTATAAAAAGGATCGTGCCTCTAGGTACAAACATTCTGGTTCTTGCTCACTCACTAATTACTTGCATTATCCTTTGCAAACCCATATACTTATTCTCACGCTGGAGTGTGGTCACAGAGAAAACCCTCCCCTTTTCTCCTGTGGCAAGACTAACGGTGTTTTCAGTTTTGTAGTGAGCTTGTATCGAGATCACCTCGAAGGGCGAACGAGAGATAACCTTTATATGCAGAGACCTTGTGCCAGAATGTAGATATATCCGGATATAGTTTGGTCCGGATATAGTTTGGTCCAGTGTTTCTTCACCATGGGTATTATGAGAACCACCGGAACCTTGGATAAACAATCATCGAACTTCCATATAATCATAGTTCCTTTTATTTATCCTAAAAGAAATAAAAGTTATTAAAACCATTCAACTTCCTTGCATATAAGTAATACTTCTAAGATCAAACCTTTTGAGATAAAAGTATCGACTAAAAAAATATCAGACTTAGCCATTGAAACCTTCGAATATCAATCCTTTCAAGATCAAATCATCAAAGCTTTTGCTATTCTGTTTTTTAGGGTTGAATTATGTTTATGCTTTAGCTTTTGCTATTCTATTTTTGTTGTTAGATGTATGTTATTTTTGTTATGGAACATTTTAGTTTAATGCAACCAATTTCAAAGGCCCGTTAGATTGATGTTATTGCTATTATGGAACATTTTAGTTTAATGCAACCCATTTCACATGCGCAAATTAAATTAAGGTTCTGGCCCGCCAGACCCTTTACTCGACCCATTAGACGCTTTTGGACCCGAAACCAGATAAACATAAAAGGGTCGGTTTGCGGTTCTCATTTTACAAAGTAAAGGGGTAAAGGTTCTAGAGGCTTCGTGTCTAAAAGGGTTGGGTCCAACCCTTTGGACAACCCTATTACCAAAGATCAACTACAAACTTTGATAGAAAAATATCAAAGTTGCAAAAATGAACTTGAATCTACCGAAGTCACTTGTGAAAATGGGTAGAATCACGTGTTGGTTTTGAAATGCTCCTTAACCAACAAATAAAAAGCAATATGAAATTTGGAATAGGGTTCAAGGAACCAGAAAACAAATGTTCTAAAGAAAATGATCACATTGACTCTTCAATGATTGAGGTAATACCAGCAAACTCATCTGGTAAAGAAGTGAAAATCACATATCCAAATGGCAAAAACATTATTCTTGAAAAACCATCAGAATCATCACCAAGTTCTAAAAAAGAAAAATATGAATTTAAACCAACTTGATCTGATGAATGTGATGTTCTTGAAATTTCAAACCAATTGATTTCACAAATCTTGATGGGCTCAAAGCACCAAAGGTAAAACCCATTCCTTTTACTAATTCTCAAACAGATGATCAAACATATGTTTCAAGAATAAGTGACAACAGTAACATGAAAGAAAAGTAACAAATCTGTTTTGTGAATTTTGTTGAAAGACAAATCATGTGACTAATTATTGTTTTCTTTTAAAAGCATATGATATAAACAGAGGAAATAATATTTTTGAATCAAAACCAGAGTGCACCATATGTGGTAAGAGAAACCATGTAACTACGGAATGTTGCTATCTTAAACCTTATGACATAAGAAGAAATAAGGTCACAGATAGAACACTTCTCAGTTAAGGAGTTGGTTCCCTCAAAAGGAAACCATAACCAACTTTTAAGAAATTTGAGCCTATCCAAACACCTGTCACAAGGGCATTCGACCAAAACCCTATCCATGGGGAAGTTCAAGTCAGTGATGCCCTACCATCAAACAAAAATATCCAAGAGGGTATGGACAGCCACCTTGTAACAGAATGCCCTATAGGTAGGAAGAACTTGTTAAAGTGCTTTAAAAACCTAGATTCAACAAGCACCCTCATGGATATAATCAGCTCATTGGAAATGGTCAAAATCTGTTGACTCAAGTGCTAACTTTCAAACACTTACAAAAAGTCAACAACAACCGATGGAAATGGTTCAAAAACTGTCATCACAAAAGACCATTCTCAAAGAATTTATTATGTGGAAGAAACTGTTAAAAACAAAGCCACGACTTTCCAAACTGACCCATTTGTTGTGAAGTGAGCTTTTGTATCTGTTGACAGTTTCTAATCTGCAACAGTAGATAGCTCCTGTAAGAGAGAAAATACCAAACTAAAAATTCCAACCTCTTTAATAAAAACATTAATATGTGTTTAGAAAATACCAAAATCTTGTTTAAAATCATTGAAAAGATTGATTAAAAATTAGCAAAAACAAAAAAAAACTATGTTTTAAGGAGTAAAACCACTATTTTAGTGGTTCTAAAGTTTGTTTGACTAAAGTCAACCATCTTTCACAAGTAACCTTCGTTCTTTCAAAAACCATTGTTTACATCCAAGAACGGTTCTAAACATCTATTTCATCCATCTGTTGACCATTGTCAACAGATGTTACACTAGTTGTTTTCAAAACCTAACCTCTGTTCACGTCAAATAGAGGTTTCCACACTTAAAACAGAGATTTACTAAGTAAAACAAACTTTAACAAACAGACCTTTATAAGGGTAAACTGATGTGTGCCATGTTAGTTACTAGTCAGCATTACTTTTTCAAAACCGTATAAAAACCCTTATCTATCAGTGTTTTCACTCACGCTTTCAAAACCAAAATTCAAATATTCACAAAGACATTTTTACTCTCAAAATCACAATCCACAATCATCGATCATGGCTCTCAATCTAAAATCACCACACAACTATCTCCCATACCTCGTCAAACTTGACACTAACATTGATTTCCACTATCATTGATATACTCACATCATCCAAATATCACAGCATCCTAACTGCCGATGCACCCATCTATCTTGATACACTTACTGAGTTCTAAAACAATTTTGACTTCTTACTTCAGGATAAAATGCCCTTTACCATTTTCAAAAGTCAAAGGAGTTGATTCTAGATAACTCCACAGGTGTTATCCACCACATTTGCTCTCAATAATGAGTTAGGTATAAAATCTTTCTAAAAAACTGAGCTTCAGAATGAATTCATATAGAGGAGGTATGATGCTCAATTAGTGGGAGCAATAATTTTCAAACGAAATTTTCCACCAGAAATGAAAATATACTTCTACACTATCCCCATATGTCTCTCAGCCAAAGCCACATCTTTTAATGAAATACCCATAAAATATGTATCTAGGGTATGCTATTTTGGCAAATGCAAACTAAAAGCTATCCAAAACTTTGTTATGGATATGGTTGGAAATGTGAAAGCAAGAAGAAAGGCTTTGCCAAAGGCTTTCTCATGTACCAAAGATTTTTAAGTTACTATCTTCAAAAGATTTTGGCACAAAACATTTTTGAACAAAGTGAAGCCTTGCTAATGAAAATTCTTTCTAATGAAACATTCACACGTATGATGATTAATAGAAGTTACGGAAATGCTGATGAGCAAAATGTTTTAAAAAATTAACCAAAATCTGTTGTTGAGCTCACTGCTTCTGGTAACCACAGTGTACAACCCAATACTGTGGAACACACACTAGGCATTCCAACACAAACCACATCCACTCTCATTCCTAAATCCAAAAGAACCAGAAGGGTATCTCTGGAAGATGAGATGCCAGAGATACCTGTTGTAACATAAATGCATCAAATACCATTTGTTGTTACTTCCTCATAACAGATGCAAACATCTTCACCCATTCAAACTCCTCACACAAGGATAGTGTTGTAAGCACAAGGGAACCAAAAACGAGTTAGATGATTCACTTGAACATCTATTCTCAAGCCCTTCTCCCGAGGCTGATTCTCTTTTAATACCACCACCCACAAATAAATTTCCGTCCATTAAACCACTGCTTGATTCAATTACTGTCACACCCCGACCCGCAGCGGAAATGGTAGTCGAGGCATGATTGGGTTTTCATCAAAGCTCATGACATTTACTATAACGCTTCATATTTATTAATTCTCTTTAAAGAGAAGTTACAATAAACATAAACACAACATTTTCAAATACATTTTCATTCAAATTACAACTAGAGTACAATTACAAGGAAATACAAAACTAAACGTTCATTCCAAGGCATTAACTTGTTTATTCTTTTAGGCCATCCTATGTGTTTCTTTTCTCAACCGGATCACCTGTATCATGTGTATAATCGGGTTTTGGGTCAACAAAAGTTGGCGAGTGAATCTTATTTAAATATTAGAAAGGATTAGTTATATTGGTTATTTGAATATAATGGTGCATAACCAAATATGAATAAACGTAAATGTAAATTTAATCACAAAACACATAATATCAATTAATGCACAAGCACACACACCAAATGATGAACAATGAGATCAAGGCTCAATCAAACGGAGCCGATCAAATGAGGCACGCGATGTTCAACTCGTCTCCCACGAGGAACTGATGGGCCTAATGAATGATTTGCACGCAACTTGACAAAATGTAAACACGTATCACAACAAACAATATTTACATCATAAGTTTAAGTCATATAATGGTAATGGCACAAGTTTGAATAAACGAAATAAGTAGAGCGACACATGATACACCCCAAAACATGAATAAAAAGGGGAATTTGTAAGGATTCACTCACATTGGGTGCGTTCTTTGATGACGTTGGATGCGCACGAGTTTTGGGATTTGATCGACGAGGAAAACTAACCTAAAATAATAAGGAAATGGTTCGGTAAATAAATGGATTTTATTTGAGATTAATACTTTTAATTCATAATCTTAATAGGCTTTTTAGATTTATTTTTGTGAGTTTAAGGACATTTTCTAACTTTAAAAATATTATTTTTAAGTATTTTTAATTGATTTTTAAATTAAATAAATAAATAAAAAGAAATAAAAATTTTGACTTTTTGACCGTTGACCGTTGACCGGTCGGACTGTGGTTAATTGTGCGCTGAGTGAGGTTCGAACCCGGGACCTCTCGTCTACGTGCACGCAGCTCTTCCAACTGAGCTACGTGTCTAACCCGAAATATTTCTGATTTTAATTATATTTATATACTATTTAGATTATTCAGAATTTTATTTAATTAAAAAGGTTTTTAAACCAATCGAACCGGCATGCTTGTAAAAACTCGAACCCGTGACCATTGCTTTGATTTGCACCCAGCCCAACCAACTGGGCTGGGTGACTAACCCATTTAAATTAAGATTTATATTATACTTATGTACTATCTGAAAGGTGTTCTGTAAAACTTAAAAGAGACCGAAAAAAACGTTTTGTTATTGCGGGAACCGGATACGTACATGAATCGAACTCGAGGCTTGAACATTGTATTTGCACACAGTCCACCGCTGGACTGTGTGTCTAACCCGTTTAGTTTTTTGATTTTAATTATATTAATACCTATTAGCGACTTCATCTTCTTCGTATAAACCACCCAGAACCCGATCCCCCCTGCTAACTAAGTTATGCCTATTTGGTTAACTGTGTTTGAATGTTAATATAGTAATAGCATAACAGAGAAAGATTTAAGGAAGTTTTACCGAATTGAAGAAGATTCCTATCTCCGATCGAAATTCCGACGGTGAACGGACTTTCCGGCGGTATGAACTGTTTTAACAGTTTTGATTATGGATTTGAATAATTAAAGTATTAATCAGAAGATAGTAGAGAAGTTTAGACAGTTATACGTCTGAAGAGCGCATATGGTTTTCTGAACAACGATTCCGGCGAAATTGGAAATCTCTGGCGAGAGCTTTTGAGGAAATGCAACCTTGGAAAGAAAGTGCAGTTGAGAGCGAAAAGTTTACGAGATGTTTGGGTGAGTATTTATAGGGATGAACGGCTGGATTGGGTTTGAATCGAGGTCAAGGTTCGCGGTCAAGGTTTTCCGGCGGTTACGTCTGACATTGGGGGTTAGACATCGGTTATAACTGATGCCGAAATTAGTTCACGCGTTTCAGTCAAAGGAAACAGTCGTGATTCGCGAAATCTTTGGTTTTTCCCGCCACTGCAGATTTGGGCGCGCTGATTACCGATTTTGAGTTTCGGGTTTACTTAAATGTTATTTGTTTCTGTATTTGTTACAAATGAAATGTGTGGCGGAGTGGTGTGGGTGTGTGTTTGTGTTCGTGGTTGACCCGGGTTCGAAACCCGGCGTCTCCATATATTTTTTAATTCACGACTTTTTTGGTATTTAATAATTTTGGTTTAAAATTCATATATATATATATATATATATATATATATATATTAATTATGTATTGTTTAAAATTTGTTCGAGCAATAAATATGCAACGAAAAATTATAACTGAGTATTTAATTTATAAACGAAGCGGATTTTGAAAACCCGTTTTTCGACGGATGTTACAGTATCCCCTACTTTTAGAAATTTCGTCCCGAAATTTAAGTAGTAGTGGTATATTTGACTTGAAGGGAGGATGTTTTAATTTTGACGATTACATAACTAGAAGAGGGTAAGAGTTTAAATCTTATTTGAGGCGGTAACGTTCCTAGTAAGGGTTGAATACCCTGCTACAGGAATCGCTTTTTGATGCCTAAAGTATAAGAATGCGGAACATGGATAAACTGAGTTGATTTGACTAGGCATGATTTTATGCATAAGAGTTTTGAGGGAATTGATACGTTTGAAATGATAGGTATGTATCATAAAACAAAAACTTCAACCATGACGATATTTAAACCTACACGGAACTTCTCATAACCTCCTGGTAATGCTTTTGATCCTTTGCCAAGAATACTTATATATAGGAAGTACCAGCGGTGTATCCACCATATTCTTGTCAAATTTTCATTGGCTTTATCAGTAAATTATGATCAGTTCTATGTGACTCTAAAACATAAACAAACACAACAACCAAAGCTTGAGTCTAAATTCTGAAAGGATACATGACTGAATGATGACAGTACCTCTCTCGTTTGTTATGATGAAGGGGTTAGTCTATGTAAAAGTGAGACACAACCCAACTTCTTTAAATGATGTGATCGAGATACGTCGAGATGTTTGATGATATGAATGTTAAATCAATGGTTATAAAACAAAACTGTAATATCAATTCGCATTAAAATTCTTGGATACATAAATTCCCAATTTATAACTGGGAGACGTAAAGATTGAGATAACGTAAAGAAAACATTAAAACTAAACGGTTGGAGTTGAGTCTTGACTCTTAGTGAGGGAAAGCTAGTTGGGTGATTCGTTTGGGCCGTTATTATCTTCAACAGGATTGGTGTTGATGTTGTAAGCTCTTCCTCTTGCTGGTGGTGGAGCTGGGTTTGCTTGATTTGCTTGGTTAACTGGGGTTGCTTGAGCTTGGGCGTTTATGATGTTAACCAATCGAGGGCACGTGTTTCTAAAGTGGGTAGGGTCGCCACAATTAAAACAAGCTCGAACATATGGGAACATGGGGTATTGGGGTTGTTGATATGTTTGGATCATGTTTTGAGTAGGGGGTGAGGCTTGGTTTTGAGGGGCGCGACAAGTTTTGCTCCAATGACCATAACGCCCACAATTTGCACACAGTCGACAAGGTACGGTAGATGGATGGTGATAAAAACAGGTGTTGCATTGAGGGTGAGGTCCAATGTAAGGTTTCTTGTTTGGGTAAGTAGAGTTGGGTGCTACTTGAGTGATTGGGATAGCTTGGAGGGGTACGGCTTGTGAAGTTGGTTGATTGCCTTGGGTGATAGCGAAATTTTGCCCATCTCGTTTTCTCTTAGGAGTGGTTTGAGAAAAGGATTCGGTCTGGATTGGGTTGGAGGTTTCGGTTGATGTTTTATCCTTCTTCTTCTCCTTGAAATCTTTATTCCGTATGCGGTTTTCGGTGAGCTCTGTAGCTAACTCCATTGCTGCTTCCAAAGTTGCAGGTGTGGTACTTATTATAGGGTCTTGAATTTTTGAAGGAAGACCTCGAATGTAGTGCTCGATCAAACGGTAGAGGGGAGTGAACAAGTTGGGGACCATCTGATTTAACTCAAGGAATCTCTTGTTGTATGTGGTGTGGTGGCCCTCCTTTTGTTTCAAAGAATAGAACTCATCTTCCAATTTCTTGATTTCGCTTCTTGGACAGAAACATCTTGTCATGATTCCTTCAACTCTTCCCAAGTCAAAGTCATAGCATTCTCAGTACCTCGCTTGGCCTTCTCTGTATTCCACCATGCAAGTGCTACTCCAAACAAAAGACCGGTAGCATATCGCACCTTGCGATCATCAGGACAGTCGCAATTGAGAAAAGTGTTTTCCATCTCCTCAAACCAATGGAGGAGAGCGGTGACACCTTCAGTCCCTTCGTATTTTGGAGGATCGCAGGATTTGAAATGCTTGAAGGTGCATTTAGTGGTATTTGGGGGAGGGTTGACAACATTTTGATCTTCTTGATTGATTGGGTTGACGGAATTAGCGGTAAGGGCTTGTTGAACTTGAACTACGATGTTGGGTATTACGGCAGCCATTTGTTGAGCGATTTTGGCAGCCATGCGCTCGCGGGTTTTTCCTGATCTCATTTTTCTACGAGAGAGACTAGAAGACATCTACAAGAAATACGTATCAAGAGTATGAGTTGACGTTTTAGGTGTCATGTGTCGTATTTAGAAATGAACATTCATAAAACAAATGAAGAATAATAAATTTACTACATCCATAGGATGTCTTGGCCTTTCCTCGTAATTGGGCCTTGCATGCCGCCATATTTCACCTTCGTAATCACGTGGGCCCCCATGATTACCGGGTCTTTCATATGGTTCGCATGTGTTAGCCTGGTAACGTACACTAAACCCGGAGAAAATCGAGAAATATGTATGTAACGTATGAAATTCGGAGTGCATCCAGGTGTGGACACGGTGACACCTCAAAGTGGGGTTAGTTCGAACGACGTTTGGTGTGGCATGCTTTGGCCTAATAGGTCCTTCGTACTCTCATCGTTAGTCCCCAGGTAGGCAAACTGGTCCGTTATATTGGATTTATACGAATGCCAACCTAGACAGGACGTTCCAA
The DNA here is from genome assembly GCA_947069175.1 of Scalesia atractyloides. Lineage (NCBI taxonomy): Eukaryota > Viridiplantae > Streptophyta > Magnoliopsida > Asterales > Asteraceae > Scalesia > Scalesia atractyloides. The sequence continues at coordinate 12,953,699 of CAMTDV010000013.1, forward strand.
CTACCGGTACTTGTACCCTTACAGTTACTACATGGCCGTCGTAGAACTCACTTTGATGAGATTGAAAAACGAAAAATGCGACAAAATCTTGAATAAAGGAAATATGAGGATGATTTGAATATGTGAATATTGAAATATGCTTGATGAATGTATATGTAAGCATGTTAAGTTTTGACAATAAGTATAACTCATTAAGTATCACACAAAATGATTGGGAAGTGTTTGCATGCATTTGTGTGTGTAATAAATACGAAACAAATAAACATCATGAGTTTGCATGTAACCACATAAACAATTAAAATCTAATCAACTATAGTATAGGCTCTAAGGGTCTAATAACCTATCCTATATCCCTATAGTCAATAGCTCTGATACCAATCTGTCACACCCCGACCCGCAGCGGAAATGGTAGTCGGGGCATGATTGGGTTTTCATCAAAGCTCATGACATTTACTATAACGTTTCATATTTATTAATTCTCTTTAAAGAAGAAGTTACAATAAACATAAACACAACATTTTCAAATACATTTTCATTCAAATTACAACTAGAGTATAATTACAAGGAAATACAAAACTAAACGTTCATTCCAAGGCATTAACTTGTTTATTCTTTTAGGCCATCCTATGTGTTTCTTTTCTCAACCGGATCACCTGTATCATGTGTAAAATCGGGTTTTGGGTCAACAAAAGTTGGCGAGTGAATCTTATTTAAATATTAGAAAGGATTAGTTATATTGGTTATTTGAATAAAATTGTGCATAACCAAATATGAATAAACGTAAATGTAAATTTAATCACAAAACACATAATATCAATTAATGCACAAGCACACACACCAAATGATGAACAATGAGATCAAGGCTCAATCAAACGGAGCCGATCAAATGAGGCACGCGATGTTCAACTCGTCTCCCACGAGGAACTGATGGGCCTAATGAATGATTTGCACGCAACTTGACAAAATGTGAACACGTATCACAACAAACAATATTTACATCATAAGTTTAAGTCATATAATGGTAATGGCACAAGTTTGAATAAACGAAATAAGTAGAGCGACACATGATACACCCCAAAACATGAATAAAAAGGGGAATTTGTAAGGATTCACTCACATTGGGTGCGTTCTTTGATGACGTTGGATGCGCACGAGTTGGGATTTGATCGACGAGGAAAACTAACCTAAAATAATAACGAAATGGTTCGGTAAATAAATGGATTTTATTTGAGATTAATACTTTTAATTCATAATCTTAATAGGATTTTTAGATTTATTTTTGTGAGTTTAAGGACATTTTCTAACTTTAAAAATATTATTTTTAAGTATTTTTAATTGATTTTTAAATTAAATAAATAAATAAAAAGAAATAAAAATTTTGACTTTTTGACCGTTGACCGGTCGGACTGTGGTTAATTGTGCGCTGAGTGAGGTTCGAACCCGGGACCTCTCGTTTACGTGCACGCAGCTCTTCCAACTGAGCTACGTGTCTAACCCGAAATATTTCTGATTTTAATTATATTTATATACTATTTAGATTATTCAGAATTTTATTTAATTAAAAAGGTTTTTAAACCAATCGAACCGGCATGCTTGTTAAAACTCGAACCCGTGACCATTGCTTTGATTTGCACCCAGCCCAACCAACTGGGCTGGGTGACTAACCCATTTAAATTAAGATTTATATTATACTTATGTACTATCTGAAAGGTGTTCTGTAAAACTTAAAAGAGACCGAAAGAAAACGTTTTGTTATTGCGGGAACCGGATACGTACATGAATCGAACTCGAGGCTTGAACATTGTATTTGCACACAGTCCACCGCTGGACTGTGTGTCTAACCCGTTTAGTTTTCTGATTTTAATTATATTAATACCTATTAGCGACTTCATCTTCCTCGTATAAACCACCAGAACCCGATCCCCCCTGCTAACTAAGTTATGCCTATTTGGTTAACTGTGTTTGAATGTTAATATAGTAATAGCATAACAGAGGAAGATTTAAGGAAGTTTTACCGAATTGAAGAAGATTCCTATCTCCGATCGAAATTCCGACGGTGAACGGACTTTCCGGCGGTATGAACTGTTTTAACAGTTTTGATTATGGATTTGAATAATTAAAGTATAAATCAGAAGATAGTAGAGAAGTTTAGACAGTTATAAGTCTGAAGAGCGCATACGGTTTTCTGAACAACGATTCCGGCGATGTTCCGGCGAAATTGGAAATCTCTGGCGAGAGCTTTTGAGGAAATGCAACCTCGGAAAGAAAGTGTAGTTGAGAGCGAAAAGTTTACGAGATGTTTGGGTGAGTATTTATAGGGATGAACGGCTGGATTGGGTTTGAATCGAGGTCAAGGTTCGCGGTCAAGGTTTTCCGGCGGTTACGTCTGACATTGGGGGTTAGACATCGGTTATAACCGATGCCGAAATTAGTTCACGCGTTTCAGTCAAAGGAAACGGTCGTGATTCGCGAAATCTTTGGTTTTTCCGGCGACTGCAGATTTGGGCGCGCTGATTACCGATTTTGAGTTTCGGGTTTACTTAAATGTTATTTGTTTCTGTATTTGTTACAAATGACATGTGTGGCGGAGTGGTGTGGTGTGTGTTTGTGTTCGTGGTTGACCCGGGTTCGAAACCCGGTCACGACTTTTTTGGTATTTAATAATTTTGGTTTAAAATTCATATATATATATTACTTATGTATTGTTTAAAATTTGTCCGAGCAATAAATATGCAACGAAAAATTATAACTGAGTATTTGATTTATAAACGAAGCGGATTTTGAAAACCCGTTTTTTGACGGATGTTACAATTACAACATCTAACTTGCCTAAAACTAGTTCCTCTCAACCACTCATCACTGAGAGCACACTCCAACAAGTGACTAGTGCAAATTCAAAGCACTTTGCTATCCCAAAAGCAGAGGAGGGTACACCTCTTGTGTCACAAGTGTCACTTGCAGGTTTTTCAAGTGAAACAGCCACTACAACTGTAGGGACCACAGCTCACAATTGGACAGTGGTTACATAGCTAAGACTTCCTTGAAGGCAACAAATGTTGAGTCTATAATAGTACACTCTAAAACAGTTGGAAGTCCACAGTACCAAGAACAAGGGGCCATTTGTATCAATACCAAATACAACTACCTCTCGTAGAAATTCAGATAATCCTATTAATTTAGGTGGTGGATTAAGATACCAAGAATTGATGGAGAGAGTCAGCAAGATAGAGTATTCAATTGATGAGATAAAAGATAGGCTGAAAACCTTGGTCCAAAACTCAAGAACTCCACCAACAAATGCAGAAATTGCAAAAGAAATGTGGATCCATGCACAAATGTACCTACAACTTCATAAGCATTCTGCTTATGCCACCCATATTTGCACATGGAGTTGATTAGGAATATGGTTGATGCAAGGTACAAAAATACAGAAGCAGAGATCAAAGCCATCAAAAATCACCTTATTCAATCAACAGGCACTGCTCCAAAACCCAGGTACCCCGAAGATGATGCCAAAAGAGGAGGGGGAGTGTAGAAGGCATGAGAAAAATTCCTCCTCAAGTAAAAAGATCTCAAAAAAAGCTTGCCACGTCTACAACCAAAAAGGCTAAAGAATATGCACTTGAAAACAAAAAGAGGAGAGATACTAAGGAAGAAAAATATGCACTGGCAATACAAGAATTGAACAAAACTTGGGTTCTTCAACAAAGGTCTTGCAAGAAGATAGCCTGCAAGACAAGACAAGTCAAAAGCACTGCTACATCTGTTTCTCATCAAAGCTCTGTTTCTACAACCATTGTTCCATAGTTGCAAACCACCAATCCATTACCATCATAAACCAATACTCATACAAGCCAAACATCTGCTTGTATAACAAAAAACCAAACAGATGTTACATCCACAACAACACTTACAACAATCCCAGAACCAGTTAAGCCTATTTCCCAAAAGGCCCTTGTTGGTCATCTCATCACCACCAAAAGAAAACTACCAACATAAACCCCATAACCCCCAACCAAGCACCAACACCTTACACCAAGGGAAGAAAATCAAAGTTCATTATCCAAGATGATGGTGATGATGAAACTCCCCATGCGTCATCCATCACTATCAACAACCAATCACCAACCAACTCACCATCACTTCCACATCCATTTTAACATAATTGCCCATATTAATCCCATCTACCATAATCACTTCTTCGCACACACTTGAGTTAAGTACTGTATCACAAGAAATACAGTCCTTCTACTCCAAATCAAATGCAAGCCAACTCACCTTCCCATCTCTCCAAAACTTCCCAAAACCCATAAATGTGAAAGAATATTTGGAGCTGAAGTTAAAACAAGCAAAGAAAACAGCTGTAGAGAGAAGCCAAGGAAAAGATTATAGATAAATAGGCACAACTAATATTGTTTAAAGAATTCCAAAAAGTGAATGCTTTTGAAGATTATGAAACTGGTGTCTGCAATAATCTATCTCATGCTCCAATCACCGATCTAGATCTTAAAAGAACATTGAGAAAAGATTATCTAAACCACATCATGAAGAACAAACCATGCAAGGAAACCAAAGCTCAATTCTTAGGATGGTCAACTGGAAGCTTTATTAAATGAAATACTTAGCATAGAAAAGTTGAAACTTAATTTAGAGCTTAAACCAACACCTCCCAACTGGAAAGCAGGAAAAAGGCCCAACGATAAATAGGCCCTGCAGTTGAAGAGGATGAAAGAAGAAATGGTTGCAGCCAACTCTGGCATAATGAGGTCAATAGCAAAATGGGATAAGCCAACAATCATAAAGAACTACAAGAAGCTTAAAATCTTAAGAGAAAAAGATCCCTCAATCCCAAGAAAGCTAGTTTATGAACAAGTAGACTTCCCCATCAAAACATTAGTTGATCCTACAAAACTTCCATCTACAAACTCAGCTATCAGAAGCTACCTTTAAAGGTAAAAGGAAATGTCTACAGAAGATATGAAGATGTATCAAGATGAATTTAAAAAGTAAGGGATCATAAATGAGCTAATGTATTGGGCATTCATATAAAAATCCTGAAGATGTGATGGGTCAATTTTTTGGGAAGTCTAGTTTCCCTAAACTCATCATAAATAACTTTTGGCCCAGGAAATCCATCTAGCCTCAAAATTCTAAAGTGGAAGTCTGACAAAACAAGCCATGAACTGACATTGCTCAGAGCTACGGAGAAGTTGAAAAGATCTCAATGAATAGTGTATATGGGCTTAAAAATGAAGCTCTATAAGACCTCCTGGGTCTTGAACTCGAAAGGGACCCAGAAGATAACTTCTCTCTAAGATTTGAGTTACAATTCAAAGGCAAATTAGAGAGAAGTTGATGATAAATAAAAGTTGATCCAATGAAGATTAACTTTTAGCATCATCTGTTCTAGTGGGAGATTGTTGGACCTATGAAAGAACAGATAATTGTAAAAGCCAAAACATGCTGCCTTGATCAAGAAATAAACAAGATATGATATGTATAATGCCTCGTATTTGCGTATTTATATTTATGGAAAGTTTGTATTCACATTCTATTTTTAGAAACTTACATTCGCATTTCCTTTCCCAATCTTGTAATCCGAGACTTCGATCATAATGGAAATTCACTTATATATATATATATATATATATATATATATATATATATATATATATACGTGTTACATTCATACTTGTGTTATACACGTCAATCATTAAATACGTTTTTATACGCGAAACCGTCACTTGAAATACTTTGAAACATCAATCATACATACATCATACGCATACCATACTCAAATACACTTTGAATAACTAAAAATATGATAGCTTATACAAGAAAATAACATAAAATAACCTAAAAACAAAGTGCAGGGACTAAAATGAGTTTGGAAAACATAACCCGTAGCGCCACGCAACAGGGAGTGTTGTGACCGCTCGTGTGGCGCAACTAGTGTCAATCTGCAGCAGGTTTTGCTCCCCAATCGGGTTTCACCCTTTTCCACCTCCTTTCTACTTTAATCACCTCCTAACCTCCTCTAAACCAAAACCCTAATCCTTCCTATAAAACCAAGCCTCATTTAACATATTCACTTTCCACAACTCCATATTACACTCAAACTCTCCAAAATCATCAAGAAATTCTCAAAGTTGGGTTAGAAAGTTTCAAGTGTTTAAGTGAGCTTTCAACTCACTTCCTTCTTCATTTATTCTTGTTTTCTTTTTCCATTCCACTTGGACAACCTCTAGTAATGTTTCCACAAGTTTACCATGGTAAAATAAGTTGGAATATCACCATATTTGAGGTCTAAAGTCGGATTAATTTTTGTTTTGTTAAACTTTCAAATCTATTAACACTTTTCAACACCTTTATTGGATGAACATGAACCAAACCTTGTTCCCAACTAACTTGCATGTTGAGGGGCTTGAGTTGAGGTCTCATTCTAGAAATTTTGAGATACAAACACCTCAAAAACTACTAAGCTAAGTCACTAAACAACTTCCTAGTCCCAAAGTGAACAAGACTACACAAAGTCACCAAACATTATCCATGTTTGGAATGCACTAGTCTAGTCAAATAACTTGGTTGTTTAAGTGTTTTAGATGATTAGTTATCTAAGTAGTTTCCAAGAATCAAAGTAAGCCAACCCCACCTCGTCTCCAACATTTGCCATGTTGGATATGTACACGTCTGGGTTGTTCTTATTTGGTTACTTAGCATACTTAGTTATTTGTACATTTTTTTCTTACTCATAACCAACCGAAATCATCAACTAAGTTGATGATTTTGTACTTTGGTGAATCCTTACAATAAGGTTAAATGGATGGAATTCAACCTACCTCCATGCATGACAATATGTGACTTGGACTAAATAATCATATATATATATATATATGTATATATATGTATATATGTATATATATATGTATATATATGTATATATGTATATATATATATATATGTGTGTGTGTGTGTGTGTGTATATATAACTTACACATACATTCACATGATTCAAACATACAAATCCATACATACATGCTTAATACGTTACACACTTAGATTCTTGCATGCTAGAAGCCTTTCTTGCACGAATACTTGTCATTAACTTCATGAGCCACACTTAACATGTATAGCACTATAGGAATAGCACACCGCCCATTGATGGGTCATTGTTAAGTACTCAATCGTAAATGGTCTCGTCGCTTTGGTGACGAGATTACGCTAGTGGAATCTTTGGTTTGACATTTATGTGATACATGCTAGCCTACGTTAAGTTATGCCTTAGTATAGGATTATGCCATGTGGATTATGTTAACCTTTTATACGTATGCTGGTAAACCAAACTTATATGCTCACCAATGCTTTATGTGTTGACCGTTACGTTAACATATATTGCAGAATCATGATGATGATGCGTTGAATAGAAATCTAGTATGATGGACTAGAAACCCGCCTTATTTTAATTATGTCTTGTTGTTTAGTCGTTATGTTCTAGTTTGTCGTTATTTGCTTCCAAACAATGTACTCGAATCTTTTGAAATGAAATGAAAGTCATTACTTATATTATTGTCACAAATTAGTGGTTGTTGTCTTTTGTAATCTCGTTTTCGTCTCACTCCGATGTTTGCGCCAGCGGTTGGGGTGTGACAATATACATCTCCTCCCATAGATAGTGAATCTTGAACACTAACAGAGCATCTGTTTGAAGACATCAAAGATATGTTGAAGACATGAAACCATTGTTGTAGAAGAAGAAAAGTTTGCTCATGACCAAAGCCCTGTTGAAGACAAAGCACTGCTGAAGAAGATCAAACATTTGTTTTGGCCATAACAGATGTTTTGATCAAGCCAACAAAGGTATAAAGAGCAGTTCTTTTATTGTAATAGTGTATGTCCAAACAGATGTTAATTGTATTAGAACACTCGTTACATTTCATCAGATGTGGAATCCTTTTTGTTAGGAATGTTAAATGTCGCTATCAGTGTGATGTCAGCCCTGATTGCCAACGGATGATTGTACTTTGTATAAATAGATCTCACATGTTAGAGATCTATTTTATCACATCACACACATTCCTTTTGTACGAACAATCTAAGTGAGTGATCAGGCTGGGAGGGAATTGTAGAATCGTTTCTGTAATTGTAATCTTTGGATTATTAAAAGAAAATTAGTTTTTATAACTTTCCACTATTGTGTGCTCATTTAATTCCGCTACAGTTCATCTTTCCATTCATTTATACTTCATTTATTTCATCAATTACTTCATATTCATACACTAAAGCACACAAGTTAAAACTCAAATTGTAACAAATGATGATGATGATGGGTAAACAAGCGATTTCATATTATGGATAAGGGGCAAAATGGTATTTTCAGTTAACTTAACTAACAGAGCTAGGTTTAGGGACGTATATCATAGCGCTTTTCATAAGTAGGGGACTCAATCATCCAAACACTCACTGCAGGGACTCAAGTTAACTCTGTCTGAAAACCTTAGGGACACAAATTGCGTTTTACTTAAGATTTTTTTTACTTCTTTTATTTTGCCTCTATGTAATCTATTTTTAATTGGAAAAGGTTGATTAAAAAATATAGTAATAATAGAACATGAGATTTTATAAACTTTCATCATTAATAATTAATAACTATTTCATATATTCGTATATATTATAGTAATCTCAAAACATCATTTCATAACTTTTAAATCTTTATTATTAAATATTTAATATTTTTTATTCAACTTATATATTATATGAGTTTCTAATAACCTAGTAATAAGAATAAACAGAGAAACATATAAATATTTATATCAAGTTATATTATTTAATCATTTACTCTACTCTTAACCTCTTTAGTTCTAAATCAGTAAATAATTATGGAATATATTATATGGTTTATTAGTTCTCTATTTAAATAACTTATTATTTATTAACACATGTAATTATTTGACAAGGCTTGGCAACTCAAGCCAACTCATAAAAGCAATTTCCCCAATTTAATTATTTTCAATATTAATATTCAAAACGACTTTTTTTTCAAACGTGATAATACTAAACTGCATTCGATTATTATTGTATAAACTATTCAGACATTTTACATAAGAAAGAGAATATTATTAATTATTCTTGTGAGGATTTGTGTTCACGAAAATTGACTTTTACAGAATTAATTCTAATAATAAACGATAAAGTGGATACTATTATAAGAAGATTTGATGACACGGTAATTCATCAATTGTAAAAAGGTAGATGATAAAATTGATTGTAAATTTTTTATTATAGGATTTACTTAGAATAAGAATTAAAAAAAAATAATATAAAAGAAAAGGTAAAGCTTCAAAAGGCTTATATTAGAAAAAGGCTAGAAAATGTGTTACATAACAAGAGTAATATTATTTATATAAAACTTATTTGAAGGCTCCAGTTCGATGAACCAAACCTTTAACTTTAAAATGCCTCCATAACAGTATTTGAAATAGTTGGTTTAGGATGATTTTTAAATAGAGAGGCGATGATATGGACGAGAGAGAACTCAATGTGTATGAAAGAGGGCTAATGGGTGTTCAAGTGTAACATGGTTAAAACACGGGTGTTGAACGGCCTAACGAGGTGTTGCCATAGGTACCCACATGTTCTTGTTGATTGGTCAAACAAGGTGCTAGCCATAAATACCCACAAACGTTGCTATTGTTGATTGGATTCGTCCTTGGATGTTTTTGGTGGATTTATCCTTACATTAGTACGTGATGATAAGGATGACTAAGAAAGAAGTAGTGATAGCTTATATTTAAAAAAAAACAAAAGGTCTAAAATAAATATTATGTTGTATATAAATATAAAAAAGACCTACTTAAACTTAAATTGTTGTTCACAAAACTTGTTATATTTAAAAAGTAACATATAGATTGCAATGACATACAGGGAGAATATCATAAGAAAACTACACATTAGTAATTGACAAAACAAAAAAACTAACTAAAAAGACCTAAAAAACATACTATTTTTTTTACATTTTTTTATAATTGCTTTATATATAAAATCCCCTTAAATCGCCTCACAAGTTACATATGAGATGTTATAAAACATATATATATATATAATAGTTATTTGAATACAAACATTTAATTGGTACTTTCTACAGGAAAAAGTAGTTATTAACATAAAATAAGATTTCTATTTCTTTAAATAATCGATGTTGATTGCTATTTGTGGAGCCACCAAAAACTTTGGATGGTTGCAAACGGATAAAACCGCCCACTCTCTCCACCACCACTTGTACATTTGTTCCATTAAAAAAATAAACATGTGCCAAAAAGGGAAAAACAGTTATTTATTTTCAATATGATACATTTTATTATCATAATACAGTTTGATAATACAAGTGTATTTACAATTATTGATAGGAGAAAAACCAAAATAAAATGAAATCACAATAAACATCAGGATTGACTATAGTGAATCAATCGCTGTGAATCTACATAAACATATATAGCGCCTTATGATTTATGTTTCACGTTGGTTCTTCAAAACCTTCACCTCTTTCTTCCCTAATAGTTGCCAACCTAGGTGGAGAAGACGGTTTCATTGGAGGGACGACGTGCAACGGTGCAGCCTCTGTAAAAGACGACTTCACCCGCACTGCCCTCATATCATTCAACGTCATCAGGTCGATTGGCATTGTACAATCTCTTTCCGTTGAAAAGAGAAAATTTTAAACCTCACTTTTGACGTTAAAAAGAAATTATCGATAACAGGTTTGAAGAATACTGAACAAAGGGGTCGAGAATTTATACAAAATGATTTTGATTATCAACCATGGCTTTCATGAACGATCTTGAGAAAAACAAGGATTTAATGTGGTGTTCGATTTTTCCTATGAATGGTTCTTGATTTTAAACAGTATGTCAATTAAGAGTGTGGTTATAAAATAATTGCAATATTGAATGTTCAAACTTTGACTGCCCCAACCAATGTTGCTTATGTTATCAATGATTATGGAATATGAGGTGGTCTTTTAGTTCTATACGTGACATTTTTTAACAAATAAAAGAGAGGAAATTCATAAATATATTCCTAGTTCATAGATCGAGTATTGTGGCTTATATAACTCGATCACAAGTTATTAAAACTTATTGGTTAGTTATGGTAGTATATGATCTCACTAACTAATAGATTATTCTTTAAAAAAACCACTGCTCACCTTAAGTTTTGAGTTTGTATTGAAGCATCAAGTGTTTTAATCATTTGCATTTGTTGTGTCATAAGAACTCAAAGACAGTTGATGCCAATGTTATGTGAGAAATGGAATTCATCAAAGAAGAAGAAGAAAAAGAAATGTGGAAACTCATCAACATACTTGTATGTTCATGATCATGTATAACTCAATTGTTCTAATCAGTTAGTTATGGTAGTTAAGGCCTTATTCACAATCAAATCCATCTACTTATGAACTATACACACGTGGTTTATTTGTAACTAACAAAACTGTAACCATCCCCATAGATTTGAACAAGGGTTCGATTGTTTGAATCGAGGGTTATACAATGTCAAGAGTTTGAGTATTACCGATGAATTAATGTGATATATCACTGATATCTACGGCTCGAGAGTTTAAATCAAGTATTTGGACGTGTGATATCTAGTTATGTAGTCTAAGCGCGTAAGGCATGCGGTTGTTTTTGTCATGATAGGGAACCCTAACATTCGTTGATATTACTTGATTATTACTTGTGAGGGGTGTAAAATGAGCCAAACTTGAGCTAATTAAAGTTCGACTCGTTTAACTTACAAAAGCTTGACTTCGAGCTCTGTGAGTATGGCTCTAGCTTGATTCATTTATTATTTACTAAAAATATCTACATCTAATATATATATTGCTAATTGCTAAGTTATTTTTATTATCAATTTATATATAATAATAACTTTCATGTAAAGTTATATTTGATATATTAAAAAAACCAATAAGACTCGTTTGGGCTTTAGAACCTACTCGAGCTTAAGTGAAGATTCGACTCGCACTTGTTTATTAAGTAAGCTTAACTTTGCCTTGATAGTAGCATACTAGAAACGTCCCAGCAAGGTTACACCCCTACTTGTGGATAGGGTTGTGCAAGTAATTTTGTTTTAAATGAAAAAAAAACGTTAAAAGAATAGAAAAATCCCAGTATCTTCAAAAATTTTACGATATTGTTGTGCAAGTTTTTAAAAATAAATATATATATATATATATATGTACTAAAAAATATTAATACCTATAATTTTTCAACCTACGTTGAAAAGATGTAATAATTGTCTTATATTATATCTGTACAAGAGTGTTAAATTATTAAGTTTTCATGCATGTACCATATAATTGTTTTAGTTTTTATCATGTCTTGCATGTCTTAGGCATGCACTTTTTTCGCTTTGCGTCTAGGTGACCGTTGCACCCTTTGCGCCTTGAGTCTTTAACTATTTATAGAACCAAGGTTCGAGTGTTCAAGAATTCATTCGGCTCTGAGGTGTCACTGGAAGTGGACCTAGGGTCTATGAATAATGAAGGGGTCTTTCATATCATTGAAAATAACGACGGCTATATAGAATTTAGTAAGATTAAAGGTTACTAAGATTGACAAAAGATGTCGGTGGTTATCGTTAAATAGGCGACGACCAAACCACTACAACAGCCTGACCCAGCCTAAACTGCCCAGAACAACCCAAGTGAACACATATAGCTCAGCCATTGGGTACGTTTTAGAAAGAAAACCCATGTTTTGGACTACTCAGAAGCCATACATGAAGGGTCAAAACCCTATCCTACCGATGCATGTCTATCTGAGTAACGGTATGCAATATGATTAACTACAAATGAAATTGGTCAAGACCGCCGGACCAAGACCAGGCACATAAGCTCATGCGGATTGCAACTCTTTTCTGGCAAGCAGAAACACTCGAACCAAAACTTTACACCACCAGCCAAGCCCATACAGATATTAAACAGAACCAACCAACCGAATCTCTGACCGACCTGGAACCAACCGACTACAAATGATCCAGTTTGATGTCTTTATTTGTCCATACTTCGAATCAAGTCTATAATCTAAATTATCATTACAAAATTATAAACTGATAAAAAAACCTACTGAAGTTTAAAACAACTAATTATGATTGATATATAGCAGAACCAAAGTATAAGTCACAATTTGCAACTCTTTTTGAGCAAGCAAAAACACCCATAGCAACACGATGCACCATCAGTCAGACGAAGACCAATTTAGGACAGAACCAAGTGACCAACCTAGAACCTAGAAGCAACGCCAACTCAGACCCACCAAGAACCAATTATTTGCCCACACTAAAAGTCAAGTCTACAATCTAAACTATAAACTTACTAAAAACTAGAGTCAGTTTTGAAACCAATGTCCTTGATCTTAAGAAACACTAGAGGTTCATGGTGAATCAACTATAAATTCTTAAAGTTCAACCCGACTAATTGTGAATAGTTAGCACCAAAGATATAAGCCTATCTCTAGCAAAACTCCCTCACCATAAATCATTGAAGTTCAAAACTACTAAGTATAAACATTTTAGCATCAAACATATATTAAAACCACCAGATAACCAAATCAAAAGTCGCAATTATCCAAAAACAAACAAGTAAGAACTGAAATCCAAAACTATATCATACCAATCCCACTGCCAAAACTCCCCCTTCAACAACAACAACTTAATCTTGAGGAATCTCAACATCACCATCCGCAATCTCCTGCTGCAAATCTTTCGGGTCCTTCCCATCGACCGTACACCCAACAGAAACACAAGTACCCAAAATCTCCTTCACAGTCCCCTGCAACTCCTTAGCCATAGACCTCGCACGCATAATCTTCGCAATCTCAATTACATCATCAAGAGAAATGTTACCACTGTGCTTAATGTTCTTCACCTTCTTCCGGTCCCGTTCCGGCTCCTTCAACGCCTTGATCACCAACGCAGCGGCTGACGGCACCACGGATACCTTCGCCTGACGGTTCTGGACGGTCAGTTTCACGGTCACACGTAGGCCCTTCCAGTCTTTTGCGGTTTCTTTTGCTATGTCTTCTCCGATTTTCTTTGGGGACAGACCGAGTGGGCCGATTTTGGGGGCGAGTGAACTCGCGGCGCCGACCTCTCCTCCGGTGACTCGGACGTAGACGTCGACGACTTGGGATGGGTCGAACTTTGGCGGCATCGCTGTTGGTGAGGAGAGATGTTAGGGTTTGCAGGTGGAAATGATGGAGAGTGTGTGGATTGTTAGGGTTTTGATGAGGTGGTTTTGGTTTTGTGGGCTTATGGGCTTTGGGAAATGTTATCGATTGATATCTAAAATGTAAATTATCAAAACGGCCCAAGTTGAGACTAGTTATTTAGAGTCGATGCACAAAGTCAAGAAAGAAACGGATAGGGTAGGAGCCGGATATGGGTGCGTTCGGTTTTTTGACTGGTTTGGTCGGGTTTTTTTCGATTTAGTTTCTTTTTTCTAAGCCCGGGTATGGAATTGGTCTGTACCCGCCGGGGGTTAGATAGGGTAGGAAACGGTTCCGAGTCAAGTCCGGAACCGAGTTTTTTGTGCATCTTTATAGTTATTTACTCATTTGTAAATATATGTTCTCACTATTGAAATATTTAAGTGAATGAGAAAATATTAGCATTCATGGTAAATATATTTTATCACTAATGAAAGATATACAAGTGAATGACAAGATATTAGCATTCGTGGGCATGTGTCTACTTTTAAGGTTTGATAATTGTTCTGATGGTATAGTGTTTACCTTTCTACAAGGGTGGGTAAGGTTCGAAACCCTGCAGGTTGTGCGGGTATATGTGGTATGTATATGGAGTAAGTTAGGAGGTAAAAATAGAAAATGTGTCTGCTTTCACTCGTGTATTTGGTTTAAATCTTATTTTATGCCGATATGTTTTATGTGAACTACATTATGTGTAAACAATAGTCATGTATTACTCTTTGCTAACGTCCTATAACTATTTGGATATAGATATAAGATAATTCATAACAACTGAATCTCAACGATATTATTTTGTATATGGTTTAGAACATGTGTTACAACAAGTGAAATAAAATAAAGATGATGTCTCCCAAATATTATTTTTGTTGATTATATACATTTTTATTACATGATATTGGATGTAGGAGAAATATTTTATATGATCGTAAACGGTGAAACTCTATCGGACATATGAGAACTATGAAACATATGTGTCCATCATAAGCCAACATTTTTATGTATGAGGCGGGATAGGAATGAAGGACGATGCCAATATGGTAGGGCCACATTTGCTATGCCAATAGGAAGATATTGATAGTTTCGAAGAGTTTTATGCAACAATTTAGTCAGCAACGTTGACATGTGAAGGAAAAATCTGAAATTCGTCACATTCGTGGCGGGATAACAAGATTTAATTGAAGAATATTACCTAATATAACAAAGAGATATTATATCCATGATTAAACTACAAACCACTCATTTAAAAGGACGAATGGCAGTTGTTTGTGGCACTTTTAGTAGACATTTAGTACAAAGACCAGCTGTCACAAGCTAACCCCAATGGCCCTCACCTCACGTGCCTTTTGCAATATAAATCGTTCAATCAATGTCATTACAAACTGACACGTGTCTTGATCCTTATCCAATAAAGAGGACCACTTTGTTCCATAGTCCATACACCTTCAAGTAGCGACAAACCTATAACCATAATCCCTATTTTACCCCTTTCAGTTAAGCTAGCAAGTATGACACGTGGCAGGGTTGGTACATGTCAATCTATCTGGATAAGACCGGAAAACAAATATCAAGGGACCATTTAACCAGCCAATCATATCACGACACGCATTTGTAAAGACTTTATAAAACCACATAAACACGATCACAAGTTCACAACAATTATTAATTACATAACATTTTAAATGATCCAAAACTGTTTCAATTGATCATAATGGCAGCATCAAATAGCTACTTTGCTAGACCAAATAAGCCTCACGTTTTTATGGACGGCTTCATCGAATCTGATTCGTCGTTTGAGCTACACGAATCAGATGTATGGAACGTGTCCGAATCGCCAGAGTTGCGTACAACTATGGCGAGTTCACGGACCACGAAGAAATCATCACCGGTGAGTGTTCCGGGCTGGTGTAAGATAGTAAAAGAGGATTACACGGAGAATAGGGGAAGATATGGTGAAGGTGATGAGTGTGTTGATAATAACTCGGTTGAAGATCGGATTCCACCACATGAGTTTCTAGCGAGGACGAGAATGGTGTCGTTTTCAGTTCACGAAGGGATCGAAGGACGTTAAAAGGAAGAGATTTGAGTAGAGTTAGAAATGCAATTTGGGAAAAAATTGGGTTTGAAGATTGATATGTTTTGTTAGTTTAAAAGGAAGAGATGTTTGTATTTTTTTGTACAAGTTTTGATAGGGATATATGATGTTGTGTGTTAATTGTTTATCAACTTAGGTTTTGATAACTTTTGACATGTCAGGAATCTAAAATGGGATTCGTGAGTTTGATTTTAGTCAAAACGAGTTAAGAGTTAGTGTCCACTTAATCCATGATCCCATTTATTTTAATAAAGTTTTGGTAATATGCATAGAAAATTAATTTTACTATCAATAGACATTAAGATCGTTCAACTAATATAATTTGAACTCACTCAATATCTAATATAAACAATTTTATGCTTTTCAACAATCTCGAGTTCTCGACCAATCTCTTGTTTTTCCAAGTATATCTTAGGTGATACCGCTAAACACCATATCATGATACTATGTAGCACATTCGTCGACACACTGAACCTCTTGACATCTTTTGCCTTAAAAAAGTGAGGCGCATGTGCACTTGTCATATTGCTTCCTTTTATCTATGATCTCGCTCGTTTGTTGTCACTCTAGATTTTGCTTTCGTCTGACTACTGTTGGTGCAGTCTTATTCCATCTAAGCTACGAGCTGCTATGACCAAGGAATGAGGACTTTTGATCACAACAATGAGTAGATAATGAGCTCGTAACAAAAGTTAATCAAAGAAAAGTGGGTATTTACCTTCAAAGTTAATCAAATGACTTTTTAAACTCGATTATAAAATAAAGGTAGTTGAAGGGTTAACTCCCCAGGCATACTCATTTCCCAACCATGATCACACCTTAATAAGGGGACTCATGTCTCGACACAACAATACTTTAAGCAGGGCCGATCCTTTTCTATACAAAAAAAATAAGCCCGGTCAAAGGCCCTTGTTTAATTTTATTTAAAAAAAATATCTGTATAATTTAGATATTATCATGTGATAGGAGTCTTTTAATAACATGTCGTTACCCATGACTTATTGGTCTAGTGGTATGGTAAATGGTGTCTCCTTTTACAAATGTGATATTGTGGATTCAAATCCTTGCAAGTGCTGTGAAATTAAGTGTTAAAAAAATTGGCTGTTAAAAAAAACTTCAAACCCCATTAATTACACTTATCTATTTTTTGTGTTTGTTTTCTTCTATTTAAATTTGACAGCCCTGCGGCCCAAAACAATCCAATAGCCATACGGCCAAATTAATCCAACTTTTGTTGACATGTTATGCAAAGTTGGCCCAACAAAATCCAAATTTTGGAAACTAAATTACTAAAATAGAGTTCCATTCCAAACAACTGAACAAGCAATTTTTCAATCTTTTTTTTTTGAGACCTAATTCAAATATTTTTCTAGTTTCCATTCCTTCATTTGCTTATTTATAATCACACATTTGGGTGTTTGATAAGTGGAATTGTGTGTATAAAATGTTGTCTTTTGGTATTAGATCTTGGATTAAGGGTCAGAAGTTCGTATGCTTAAGTCACTTGTTTTTTTTTTGTATTCATTACACTCTTAATTCTCTCATTTAATACACTTTGAACTCTAATATACACATACTCATTATCATGTAGGAGGTTGGTTATTAGGAGCACTCCCTAATCCCTTCTGTTTGTGACGAGACTAACGGTATTCTGTTTTGCAGATCCCCTTTCCCCCGAAGCAACGGTGTTCGCCACATTCCTACATTACTACTCCATCTTAGCCTCTAGGCGAGGATTTTTGTAATAATCGTCAAGGCGCGTAGGTGCGCAGAAAGCATTATTCATCCCAATAATGTGTCATTTCTTGCTAACTTTGTTACTTCATCAGATCTAAATCTTTTATGTCAACAAATTATTCCACTTTAACTATAAATGTGAAATTTATATAGTAACAACACGGCAATCTGCAATCTTTTTAATGCAGAACATCTCAAACATACTAAATGTTTTTCAGCATCAAAAACCACCAAACCCAGAACAACTTGCAATATTTACTTTATAAAGTACTAGTTGGTAAACATTATTATCCTAGCGTTGGGTCTCTTCCGGTCTGGAGATAAAGCAGATCCACACATGAACACTCAAGTATCCATATATGTCACCCTGAAGTACTAGGAATAAATTGACCTGTTATACATCTACCATGGTACAGATATATCTAAAGGTACAATACACATGCATGGGGACCCTTTGGTTATCATTGTTGAATTGACCCATCAGAAATTCAGTTGAACTTCTTTCATTGTTGGATTGTATGTTGTTATTTTGTTAACATGTGGTTACCGCTCCTGTGCATGTGGCTCGGTAATTACAAGTTCCAAGTGACTAACTGATTAGACCATGTAATGGTGGCGGTTCAATTATACGCTTAACACCATAATCATGAGGTATAACGAGACTTTTGTTGACCAGATCGACCCATGTTGACGCACACCTGACCCTTAACTTCACATCAAGTCTAGAAGTGGGTCAGTCAACAAACCATGGACCATTTGATAACTCGATGACCATTGCGTTCCAGTTCCCTTTTGAGAACAATCAAGTCGATAGGGATATCATCAAAGTGTTGCAATGAGCCTGCATTTTCACTAACTTTTCAACAAAAACGCCGTTACAAAACACATAACAAAGACCTTGATCATGAAGAGATTATGATCATTTAAAAAACCTACAAAGATAAACATAAATGTTAAAATAGTCAAATGGAACTAAACCAATACTTTACAATGTCACAAACAACTACTCCTGCATACTCAAAAAAACTGTAACCTACTTCACCTCCAAACATACGCTACATTTAAATTTTAACCCCTAATACTAATCACCCCCAAATGGGCCCTTGTTTCCATTCATCTTTGTACACAACCAATAATATCATCACACCATGACTCAAAATTTTCAAACAAGATTACTTAACAGCCTTTTGCCTCATCTCTATCACCTTCCGGTGAGAATTGGAGTGCAGAGCGGGTACAAACGTCGGACTAGCAGCCGGGCGGTACTCAGGGTAGAGTCTTCCGGACCGGTACCGGACCCCACAAGCATTGCAAAGTGTTTTAGGGCCCATCGGGCCCTCCCTCCATTGTGGGGTTTTGGTTATTTCACAATGTGCACATTTCTTGATCCCCACCAGTTCTGGTTTTGTTTCCATGATAACAGGATTTTGAGATGGTTTCTTTCTCTTTTTGTGTTTGTTTGGAAGTAGTATGATTGGGGATGTTAACCATGGATTAGCGGTTGGTCTTAAACGTTTGCTTCGAGTTCTTACAGGGATTGAGATTTCGATTCCGAATGAGGCGGCTTTGGTGTTTGAGCTGGAGGTGCGGCTTTCGAGGACTGAACTTGGGCTCGGTGTGTGAAAGGATGCTTGTGATGGATAAAGCTTTCTGTCTTCATCGAAAGCTGGCTGTTGTTTAAAGTGATATTGTTGTTGAGAAGTTTTGTTATTCTACAAAAAGAGGATAATCATACAGAATCATATATGAGAATGCCAATACATGAGAGGTAAAAAGATTCAACATATATAGGGACCAGAAAAACATGGACTTAGTTGATATAATACATATGTAGGCCTATATAAACGAACCGAACGTTCATGAATTGTTCAGGTGGAAGTTCGTTTATTTAAATAAACGAACAAACATGAACACACGCTCTGTTCGTTCATTTATGTTCGTTCATTTATTTACGTTCGTTTAAGTTTTAATAATCACATAGTTAATTATAGTTGTATAAATATAAATATTAAATGGGATTTCTAATTACTCATATAAAAGTAACTAATTAGTAATTGGGCTTTCTAATGATAAAATAATGGGTTTTGAATTGAACTTGTAATTAATCACTAATTTATATAAAAAACTTCTTTATGTTCGTTTATGTTTGGCTGATTACGTTCATTTATGTTTGTTATGTTTATTAAATTATATTTGTATAAGTTTGTTTATTTATGTTTGTTTACATTCATGAACTGTTTATTTAGGTTTTAAACGAAGGAACATGAACATGCAACATAAAAATGTGTTCGATTGTATGTTAGTGTTCGGTTAAAGTTAAATGAACGAACACGACATGCCCGCGTTCGTGTTCGTTTGGTTCGTTTACAGGCCTTGATACAGTGCTCATTTGTTTCAGAACCAATAACCAATAACATACCGAGAACTGCAATAACTGCATAATGCACTGTTACATAACCGTCTGATATGTCACATTCAAAGCCATAGAGACAAATGCATTAAGCGGTTCTCAACATGACATATGCGAAGATACTTACAAGCAGAGGATACTCGAAGGGCGAAGCCATGGAGTAACCGAAGTTACTACCGACACTAGTTTGGGGAGCCGGTGGTACAAGCTCTCTGAAAACCTCAGAAGGTATAGGCCCAAGTTTAGCTGCCCAATCTTCAGCAAGACCATCCCCATCCAAACTCTCCATTGGTAAATCAAACATGTTCAAAATGTCACCGAAACAATCCTCATCGTACACGCGATGGTCATTATTATTATTATTGTTATAATCGACTAAGGTCACACCAGAAATGCCAGATTCAGTCTTGCACATTCTCTTATCCTGGAAAAAAAAAAATTCAGTCACTCCCAATACAAGTATACAACAAACTGTCAAAAAAAGTAAAAAAAAATGTATTATTGCTTCAAATACCAAATAACCCATATGAGATAATAAAAAAGATTTGGACTTTGATAAATTTTGCATTCTTTTCATAAGTTTAATTTGTCCTGGGAAAAAAATAACTAACTATTCCATCAAAGATTTCTCTTATATTTTAGAAAGTCAACATTGTCATTTACAAATTCAAAATTAACATTTTCTTTTAAAAACTATTTCATGAATCCAATGACATTTGTTTAATAATATTAAAAATGCCGTTATAATATTTTCTAAATTATGGGGAAGGGTAATACTATTTAAATTATTTCTACCGTTACATATTGACCCATTTGACAGCAAACGTGAGGGAATTCTATAATCAACTAGAATATTTTTTTATTTAAACTTAATTTTCAAAAAAATTACTCTTTCAAAATATTGTTTCACAGCTCAAGGAATCCTGAATATATACAGAAAAGGTAAAAAAATAAAAAGTAAAAAGAGGGTGTGAAATGTGTAAATATACAATACATATATAGGCGTGAAATCTAATTTCTATTTTTTTATGTTTATTTTGTTAATGTATATTCTATTTTTTTATGTTTATATTTAACGCCTATACATGTTTTAGTAACCGAATATTTCCAACTTTCTTCAAAAAAGCAACCAAAACGACGTCGTAACACCAGAACCAACCGCTCATAAACTTCCCCTAAAAACACAAAAACTTTAACCACCATTCGCCGACGAAGAACAACATAAAACCAAAAGCATACATTAACATAACAAACTGAAGACATGTTGCACAGAAATCGATAAAACCAAAACCTTAATCTAATCAAAATGGCGGCAGAAGAACAACTGACCTGCGACTCCATCGACAATAACATGGGGGGTTGAGAGTTAGGGCAAAGAGGAGGAAAAGGGGATAATCAGAAATGGAGTAAATAGGGGGTGATGGTGCATGGGACCATGTGGTGGGGGGCGGTGTAGGAGATAAAAGGGAAGAAGAAGAAGAAGAAGATAGAGAGTAAATGTGAAGCGATTTATTATTATTATTACGTTACAACAGAAAAAGGGGGTCCAGTGTCACATGCAATGCCCCCACTTCATGGATCGGGTCCCGCAGTTGCTTCGTCATTCACCGACACCCCACATTGTTTCTAACTGGTATTAATCATTATCCATAATCTTTACGAATAAGGTTCTTGTAGGATATTTGTTATGTGATAATGGTCCCTCAACTAGACATGTTTTGTGTTTGATCTTTGTATGTTTTCAAATCTGTTAGATAGTGGAAGAAAATAAATATATTAACATATAAATTGTGGTGTAGTGGTGAGCACATGAGAGTTCGTTTATTTTCATTTAAATATGTTTGTTTGCGTTTCTTTATTTATGTTCGTTTGAATATTAATACAAAATTTTAAGATTTATCTACATATTATGTGTGTATTTGTTTGTGTTCATTAATGTTCGTTTATGGTAGTTATTGTTTTTCAGTTATGTTAATTTGTGCCTGTATACGTTTGTTCGTTTATTTGTTTGTTTCTTAATGAACAGACATCAACAACAAAATTGTTTGATTGTATTTTCGCTTTTTATAAAGTTAAATGAACGCGACAAACAACAAAATTGTTCGATTGTATTTTCGCTTTTTATAAAGTTAAATGAATGCGACATATATATGTCCCGTTCATGTTCGGTGTTTTCACTTGTTTCTTTCTTTTTTTTATGACAACAAATTTATTTTGATCTTTGTTGTCTGTAGAACTTGAACCCAATACCTCCTTCTTCTAAACCCAAGTGTTTAAAGGTTTTATCTTTACCAATCATTACCTTTTGAAGGCCATATGCCCAACACAAATGTAATTCATTTGATCCGTTAGTTAGCAGAGCATTAACAAGGTCCCATAAGTTTTCCAATTACAAGTTTTCATGGTTACCAGAAAAAATCCCCTATACAATTTGCCACTTTCTTTCTTTTTTGAGTTAGAAGTCTTGGCTCGAGAAAAAGAATTCATTTCAAAATCAAATTTTGAAGAAGACTGTATGAAAGAAAAATAAGGTAGAATAAACAAAGTACAAAGATCATATAGATGATTAAGAGTATATTTTTTTTGTTTTTGAAATATATTATCCTATTAAAAACAAAGAGAATGGCATCAAACCGTCTCAGATTGTTTCTTTGATTTTTGTTGATCAGCAATATGCATTATTAGTTGATCATAATATCGCTTGTCGGTTAGAACCAAATAAATGTATAGAAATAAAAATCCTAAAAGAGAGTAAGCTATAAAACAACAAGATCAATCCAAAACAATTACATAACCAGAGAGACTTGAAGGTTTGAGTGTATCTGTCGGTAACTAGTAATATCATCATCAAGAAACAAACCATTTGATGGATCAATCTAAGAGCATGTGTTATAAGCAAGAACATATTCTTTTAACAAAAGTCCAGGTCAGCTCGATCGATGTTAGCGTCAAGGATCTCTTGATCATTTGTTTCCTAACTTCTAAGAACTCCTAGCTCTGCATCACAATAACTTATAATTTGATCATAATTATATTTTAAGTTTTGATATTCTTCTTTTTACATTTACATAAAGGTAAATGAAGAAGAGTAAAGATATGAGCAAGATCAAGTAAAGGATTTCCCATCTAAAACTAATGTAGCTTTTACTCTGCCACCTCCCCTGAAAATAATGCAACTTTGACCAGTCAACACAAATCATCAAATACAAAACAGGGTACAACTTTGATCCACAAGGTACAAATCACTATAGCACTATGGCTATGTAGTATTTAATCAAGAAAATAAGACTATGCACTTAGAAATAAGATGAGCATGATACCGGACCGGTACCTAAAAACGGAAATAATGGGTACCGGTACCAAAAGTCAGTTAAGGTATGGTACGGTACCGGTAAATACTGGTATTTACCGGTAAGTCAACCAAAATACCGGTACTGGTCCCGAAAAATGGGAAAATTGGGTACCGGTACCGGTGGTACCGAAAATGATCGTAACCTGGTGCCAAATGCTCATCGCTACTTAGAAATGTAAAAAGATAACTCAGCTTGGGGTCAAATTCGGTAAAAGTCATTTTATATGCAGGTGCAACCCATTTACTCATATATGTTATGTTTTATCTCAAACAAGTCAAAAAGTGTAAAATATACAAAAAAATGCTTAAAAGGAAGGGTAGATCATATCAAAATTTGCCAAAACTACAATTTTAAAGCACATAACATCCTAAATTATTTATTTAAAATATTAGATTATATTAATAAAATATAGTTTTGTAATCAAATCTGACAGGAGTAATTATCTACGAAATTTTATAAGTTTTTGGATAGACTTTTTTTGGGTTGTACAAAAAAGTAAACTTTTTTGGCCCAAACTAAACTTGGCCCATTTACCAACCTGCCCGGCCCAAATGAACTATTTTGAGAGCAACCAGGTGATTAAGAAAAAAAGGAACTTACAGGCATGTCAGAATCAAGCAACTTTAGCTTCATAACTTGATGTTGTCTTGCAAAAATTTTCTGAGCATGTTTATACAGTTCAACATCTAGAGCGTTCAGCGAAGTGATTTTCTTTAAAATCGCTTCAGAAACATGAAGCCGTGCCTAAAATGTATGAGATACAACATAAATTTTACGTCGATTTACGAATCATACACAAGAAGGAAACTAAATAACTTTTTAAGTCGATGAAAACACACGTCGAAGAAGTCTTACCTCTTTTGTAAAGTTTGCCGGAGATATTCTCTTGAAAGAGTTAATACGCCGTTTTGATTGAGACGATCTTAACTTAGAAACACAAGTTCCGTAAGTTTCCATGAGTTTTTTGGCGGTCATCTAATGGAGATAAAGGCCTCTTAGTCAACATATTTTACATTTAGAGTAAAATGCCATTATCGTCCCTGAGGTTTGGCAGTTTTGCGACTTTCGGCAAAGGTTATCTTGCTATTTTCATCCAGCTCGTTAACTCAATCCATTTTTCTACGTTAAGTCAGGGGTACTTTCGTCTTTTTTGTTAACTTAAAGGGCAATTCAGTCTTTTGAATACTTGTACATTATGCTAAATGCTTGTACATAATAACAAGAAAGACGAAAATACCCGTTACTTAACAAAGAAAAATGGATGGAGTTAACAAGCCGGGTGAAAGTGGCAAGATTTCAAACCTTTTGGATCCAGTTGCGAAAAAACAAACCTTTGGACAAAAGTCGCATAACTGGCTAAACCTCAGGGACGAAAATGGCATTTTACTCTTTACATTAAGTATTGAAAAATGTAAAAAGAATAAGGGTGTGCATACATTTTCACTTTGTGCTTCAGCAGTTAACGTGTTGTTACCCTGTTAAACAAGCAAATTCAGGCAACTTTAGAACAGATTTTGAAGATAAACATTCAACTGCTGCGGTTTTCTGAAATTTACCCATTTTTACTTACTGCTTCAGTGACCGGATTCGATGCACTTAACTGTGAAATGACTTGTGAACCAACTAAGTTTGCAAACATTGCGGCAGATTCTTTGTGTTCTTCGGTAAATCCGATATATAACATGTCATCCAACCTTTTCTGCATTAAAAGGTAAAAAACAGTCAACACTTAAACTACGGGCCGGGCCCTTAGCCTTTTAATCATTACCTTTGCAACTTCAAGCACGTATTTTCCAAGAGTCTGATGTATCACTACGCAGTGGCGCACGTCATGCGCGTCCCATTTATTAGAATTGTTAGTCAAACCTGCAACCTATCAGCAACAGCATTTAGCTATAACCAACATATATAGATTAAGAGAAGAGTAAAGTGCCAATTTCGTTCCTGAGGTTTGGCCAGTTTTGCGACTTTCGTTCAGAGGTTTTTTTCCGCATCTGGATCAGGTTTAAAATCTTGCCATTTTCATCCAGCTCGTAACACCATCCATTTTTTCTCTGTTAAGTCAGGGGTATTTCCGTCGTTTTTGTTAACTTAAATAATTCGGCCTTTTTTACTCTATCTAAAAAGACCTAATACCCGTGAAAAAGACTGAATTGCCCTTTAAGTTAACAAAAATGACGGAAATACCCCTGACTCCATGGAGAAAAATGGATGTAGTTAACGAGCCGGATGAAAGTCGCATGATCTCAAACCTTTTGGATCCAGATGCAGAAAAACAAACCTTTGAACGAAAGTTGCAAAACTGACCAAACCTTAGGGACGAAAATGACATTTTACTCTTTAAGAAAATGTAATAAAGTTGGTATCTTTATGTCGAAATGTGACCAAATTTTACCAGTTACTAAAACTTATACCTGGAAAGTGGCACCGTTGTGAATGATGTCGAGAGCTACAGGGTGATTGATAAATTCATGTAATGGAATAACGATTTCCTTCATATGATATGGGTCGTTCCCGTAAGTATAAGGTGGGCCTTTTATTTTTCTAGCATCTCTCTGTTCATAACGATATAATAAATGGATTAATTAGTATTTACTAAATCATTAACAATCACTAAAAGATTATTACAATGGTATGCGTTGAAACAAACATACCCGAGAAAATAAATCCTCCATCAAAAAAGGGACTAGGTACTTCCATGGCCAAATGTCAAGTGTGCTTATAACACCTTTTTTTAAACGCAAACGTGCGGATGTTTTTGCCGCTGATGTCATGTTACGATGCACTAAGAACCTAGCAGCTACTTCTATTGAAAACTCGTAAGCGCTAAAAACACGCTCAATGGGGCTCCGAAGCAAGGTCACCACCGACGTTTTCTCTCTGGGTAGTTTGGACATTATGCTGTAGTCATCATGTGTAGCCAATAACCTACAATTCCGTTTACTACACAAAAACATGTAGCCATAATATTTAGGAACACGAAGAACAAAGAAACAGCTATAAAGTTTTAATTATTAGTTCATTACAAAGCATACCGGGGATCAAAATGTAGTTTATCATAAGAACGCGGGCATTCTAGAGAGCTAGAGTAGAGTTTCTTCAAAAAGCTGTACACATGATGTAAAATATATAAAAAAGAACCATATAAGGCAGGTGCACAAAAGGTGAAAAATTTACCAATAGAAATACGTTCGGCCTCCTGTTCTTGGTACATGAAGGAAAAACAACAAATCCTTTAGAATGTGTCCATCCTTGCTATTGGAGTGAAGAGAAGAAGACGCCCATTGCTTGACGGTAGTCGCACAATGTTCGAAATCATGAGCGTTTGAGGATGGAGATGGATAAACTGAAAGCCAATGAAACAATATTAACTACCAGGACAATTACATGTATACCGATACATATTTAATAAAACTGTATACCGACACATATTTAATAAAACTACATTGTTTCCATCGTATCGATACATTTATTTCTAGTAAGCCCTAGTGTGGTAAAATTATATCATTTCCGTGTTATCGAAAGGGATATTCAGCAGAATGTTTTATGCAAGAAACAATTCTTACCTAGTGTGGTAAAAACTAAAAACCGAAAACATTAATCTACCTTATTTTACAATGAGATGTTTTTTCGAATCGATACATTTGGAAAGAAGATAACTTGTAATTACTTCAGAGCTCTTACTTTGTTGAATGATGGCAGATTTACAGTAAATAATCTTGTTCTTAATCTTAGTAGTTAGTATGGTATGTGAGTTTGGAGGGAACAAAAGAGGGAAACTTTATGATCGATTGAAAGTAACTGTCACGCTGTTTCATATGTGGCATAACTGCGATATGAATCGATATGATATGAAACCGGTGGTAGACACATACTAGTTAATATACTTAATATGTCACAACATTATGTAAATGGGGTAGGATCAACGACAAAACAATCTTAACCTAGGAAGCATAGGAAACCGGGTTAAACGAACTCCGATTGACCTCATTCCAGCGGCGTTGGAACCGTCTCGTCCAATCCTATTCAAATATATATAGGGTTTACTCGTTTAGCTTTTAGGGTTTAGAGTTTAACATTTAAGGTTTTTGCTTTAGATTTTAGCTTTATGGTTTAGCTTTAGGGTTTAGCATTAGTATTATGGGTTTAGTGTTTAGAGTTTAGCTTAGGTTTTAGCTTTTAGGATTTATAATTTAGATTTTAGGGTTTCGCATAGGGTTTAGCCTTAGGGGTTAGAATTAGGATTTGGGGTTTAGCTTTAGGGTTAAGGGGTTAGGGTTTCTGGTTGGGTTTCGACGAGCCGGTTCCAACGCCGCTCGAATGAGCTCAATCGAAGTTGGTTCGACCTGGTTTCCTACACTTCCTAGGTTAAGGACATTTTGTACCGGATCTTTACCCTTATTTACATACATAAGACTATCATAATACTGCTAAACTTACTACCAACATACTTAGGGGTTGTCTGTTTAGCTCTTAATGAGGCTCTTAATGGTTTAGACCTCTTACTGGTTCAGTACTTAATAGTTCAAACTGTTTGTTTCGCAAGCAGATGTCTGAATGGTTAAGACATTTGCCTCTGAATGGTTAAGCATTTTACTAAGTCTGAATGGTTAAGACCTCTAGTCTGAATTTGTCTGACATTTGCATTTGAACGGTTAAGCATTATACTAGCTCTTAATGGTTCAGACTCTTACTGGTTCAGCACTTAACGGTTCAGACCTCTTACTAGTTCAGCACTTAATCATTTAGAAGTGTTGTCAAACAGCCCCTTAGCATAACATCATCACAATCCAAAAGTGTTACAGTAAAGTTTACCCTTTTGAGATTAGAATGTGCATATATGCAGTAAAGTGGGCAAGAAAATATTTCATTTTACTCGAAGAACCGAGTGGTCCTGGTGTATCATAACATAATCAGCAAAAAATCACTAAGTATACAAACTTTTTTTATAACTAATATACATACATACCTTTGGCAAGAACCACCAGCAGCAGAACTAATCTCAATGCATTATCCATCCCCTAAATTCCTAATAGTCAACTTCAATCCAACAAAATACTGAAAACAAATGTAAAAACTAATTAGCATTTTGCAAAAAAAAAAAAATCAATCTTGAAAAAAGGGTACTACTATTTTCAGTGTGAAAACCGAATAATTAGCATCTTGCAAAGAAAAAAAAAAGAAACCATAAAATTAGGGTTTTTGTGGGTTTTGTTTTTCATTGCAATTAAAATGTAAATAGAGTGTATTGGTGATTACCTAATTATAAAGTGAATGATCTGATGCCCAAAACACCTTCAAATCCTGAGATTCCACCGGAGAAAAATTCAAGATCACGGCGGCGGTACGGCAGCACAACTGCGGGGTGATTAGTTAGAGGGTGTTTGTCTGGGTTGAAGTTAGGCTAAAAACAGTAAGAAATACGGTGACGTGGCCGGCATTAATTCCGACTACCGGTATCAATTTGGATACCGGCACTCGCTATAGTATTAAAAAAACACCAAATCGATCGAAACAAAAAAAGCCACATATCGATACGGTAGCTATGTTGTTCAATTGATATCGGTTCGATGCATTTATATTTCAATTCATATTTATTGTATTTCAACAATACGATTTACTTTTTTGAAAACGAGTATTGTGCCGCTTTCGTACCAAACTCAATCGAAACTGACTGAATAACATAGGTATTGATACCAGTGGTTATTTTTATTCTTTTTGCTTTCGATAAACTGATACTGTATCACCACCATACCGCATCGAACAATATCGATACCGATATACATTCATTTTTATGGTTCCTGTTTGATAATTGGTACTTTAATCATATCTTATAAGATATATGGAAAAAAATAAGTTTAAATTAATTAAAGTAATAAAAAATAACAAAAATTTAGAAAAACAATATTAAAAAATAATAAAACACTAGTTATCCCCCTCTTTCTATTCATATGCATACATACGTATATATATATATATATATAATAATAATATAATGTATAATATAATATAATTTATGTAAAATTTAGTTGTTGAATTTATAATTATTAGTTTCTTTTTTTACAGAACATAACTTAATGAATTGTATGGGAATTTTGGTTACCATATACTTCATTTTTCAAACACTCGTGTTTAAAGGTATTATTATATATATGACTAGTCATAAATTTATGTATTACACGGGTTGAATTATAAAAAAATATAAATTATAAACTTGCATATAATTTTTATTAATGAAATGACTTATTAGATAAAATAGTAAAACAAAAAAACAATTATATTTTCAGCTATTCAAAATAATTTTCTAAGTTTTCACTTCTCTCTTGAGATACTACAATCTATCTGATTATATCACTTAAAAGAAGGAACACTAAAAAATAAAAAAATAATGATCATAAATTATAAATATTTTTTATAAAAATTTTAAGTTATGAGGTTATGGTAAATGAATTGTAATTAAATTCTACTGTGTATATCAATGATATAATAAATACTTTGATATAAATACTATTTTTGGATACATGGATTATGAGACGAGATACGAATATCATCATGGTATAGAAAATATTACATATTAAAATAAAATCATACTACAAATAAAGTATACGTTTAACAAATTAGGAATAAAGTTTTTTCAACTATAATTTTGAGAGCCTACAATGATTTCTTTAATTAGTAATCGATATTTAAATATTCAAATTAAAAGTGATATTAAAAGTCGGAATCCTATAAAGTTCTCACAACTCAATGGGGGTAATAAAGTATACATTTTAAAAAAATAAGACTAAAGTTTTTTAAACTATAATTTTGAGTGTCTACAACAACCTCTTTAATTAGTAGTCGACATTTATATATTCAAATTAAAACTCGCATGAAAAGTTGGAGTTCACTAAGTTCTCACGTGTAACACCCTGTAAAATCGTGTCCAATAGTATAGTAACACGTGATGTATTTTAAATTTAGTTTATTAAAGACCAATAAGGACTAAAGGCGTCAACATGCTCAAACCGAGCCTCTGAGTGATGATCTGATGTCAACATGCATAAGTAACAGCCTCTGAGTGACTGATATGTCAACATGCTTAAATCATTAGCCTCTGAGTGACATCGGAATCAACATGCTTATAATAAGCCTCTGAGTGATCCTTTATAAAGTCCTAACTCTCATACGTGCCACTTGTTGGACGAGAGGGTTCAATTTTGTAAATTATGTGAAAGTTGGATGATGGAGGGATTAAAAGTGTCAACATGTTAATTTATACTTCTGAGTGACCTTTTAACGAACCGAGAGCTCGACAATGTGGGCATAACCCTGGGTATGCCAAGTATTGGCTACGGAGGGCTAAAAATGCCAAAAAGGTGTTTAAAAAGGTTTTTAGAAGGTTTAATAAGTTAAGGGGTTAAAAGTGTCAAACTTTGAAAGTGGCCATGGAGCGGTCGCGGGCCGCGAGAGACCAGGCTTGGGTCTCTCGCGGGGCGCGAGAGAGGCTCTGTTGCAGAAAGTTTGTCTTGGCCTCCAAACAAAGCTCCAAAAACCATTAAATCGAAACTATGGACTTGTAAACTGCTATGCCACGTTTTGGGACACTTGTAAGCTTTCTCTTACACCCCTAAACACCTGGCTTCACCTCCTTTGAGCTCTCCAACTATAAATAGGTGCTTAAGTTCACCATTTCAACTTGCACCTTCTCATTTAATCACTCTTCTCCCTCCTCTGGAAGTTCCTAGCTGAAAGGAGCATCCAACTTAGTTCTCTTGCATTCTAGGAACCTCTTGTAAGTGTTCTTTGCTCTTGCATTTTCGTTTATAGACTTTTATAGCCAAAAGTCAAGAGTTTTACGGAAAACGCTTTGACTTTCGGTTAAGACCATTATGGTCCAGCCATTGTTCGAAATGAACATGGCTAAGTGATCGTAATAAGGTAGGTGTTAGTCCCTATAAAGGGCACCTCCCGAAGATCACGTTTGCTAGACCAATTAACGGGTCAAAATTATAATATTAAAAAGTCAAACATGCAATTTTTTGGAAAAATCATAAATTGATCTTATATATGTTATGAAACCTGTGTTGACACTTACAAGTTGGTAATAATTATTAGAACATGTAAGAACATGTTCGGCTCGTCAATTTCAGTTCTAGGGTCGGTTCGCAACCGAAAGTCGCGAAGTTTGACTTCTGCTTTGACTTTCGTTTCTGACCCGGTTTAGATTTGTTATCTACTTATCTAAAGTTGCATTATGATCATAATATAATGTAGCATAACCCTCTGAGGTTATATTACATGATCATAATCAGAATCCAAGTTTATGCTTAAGTTCCATAATTATGCCATCTTTGACCAAAATGCCCTTTTTAGATAAATCAAGGTTTTAATGATAATAAACTTAAAAATGAGTTTCCTAGTGATGTAATATTATAAGTAGGATTATTTTGGATGTTAAACCAAGTTATAAACTGAGTTTTCAAGCAGGTCCTTAAACTATGTCGATAAATGACGGTTTTAGCCCTTGTGTCTTATAAAATGGTTTTAATCAAATCTTTCCAAGGTAAATCATTTAACTACTGATATGTTATATTAAATAACATATCTAGAACATTTTAATCACGTCAGTTTTCGTAAAAATCACATAAAGACGCCAATTTACGACATAAGCGCCGTTTAAGCGCATAGTATGGTTTTAAACCATGTTAATGGATCAAGACTTGTTACCTACTGATTTTAAAACTTATTTTAAACATATTTACAGTAGGTACATGTTATAAACTCAAAATCCCAAATAATTTATAAACTATGTGTAAAATGACCAAAATGCCACTTTGGTGCATAGTTTGGTCATAAAAGATAATTTACACATATAATTGACATCCTACTAATATTATATCATAAATAAAATATTTTTCCAGAATACTTATGATGGTAAACTTAAAATATATTCAAGTTTCTTTTATACGGTATGAAATTACTAAAAATGCCCTTATGAGGCATAGTTTCGTTTTAAAACCATAACGGGCATATAAGTTAATATCCTACTGATATTTTAACTTATTTAAAGTATAATGGCATATAGAACTTGTCCATGACTTATCCGGTTACCCAATATCGCTAATATGCGCACGGTTACGTATATGTAACTATTTTACAGAAATTAACCGAAACGGTTTAACCTTGTCATTTTAGTCTCAAAATCCAGAATGTTAATAGTTTACCCATATTACGCAAGTCAAGGTACATGTTGGGATTAAACTACATTCCATCCAATCATCGTTTAATCTAGCGTCATACGTTTTGATCAAGTACGTTAGTCGGTGTAAGTCTATGACTTAAATAAGACCGTTAATATTTAAATGGTTAGTTTATGTCCTAATCCAGACTAGAGACTTGCCGGTAAATGCTATCTGCACTTAGCCATTTTTGTGTACGACTGAGTTATTAAAAATTTAAGAAGACTAGCTCAGGTAAATGCTCTCGACTTATTTCCCCTATACGGGCTTGGGTTATGGTAAATTATTACCGCTTAGTTGGAAATGGGATTAATCGAACGCCGGTTCGGGATAGAAATCCACATATTCTATTTTAATCCGTTTTGTTTGATAATTTAAACATCGGGGGTTAACTACCGTGTCCTAGATATCCTCGGCTCATTACAATCGAAATGGCCACGACCTTAGCGCGGGTGTAGGCATACACCCGATAGATGCTCAATTATGCATTCCCACAAGGTTGAGAAGAATTGACTCCTTTGTGAGTCCAAAGTGGTGTGTACGTTAATTGTGTCTCGGTTTTCGTGCTGAGCCCCGTATGTATGACAAACATGTAAATCTGTTAACAATGTTGGACGGTCAATTAACCCAAGTTATAAAAAGATGTTGTACTGATACGCACTTAAAACATTTACAAAATGTTTTCAAAGTGAGTCAGTTGTAACATCCGTCAAAAAACGGATTTACCAAACCCGCTCTGTTTATCAACCGAACAGTCAGTCAAAAATTTCGTTGCGAATTAAATGCCCAAAATATTTTTAAACGATACGTAATCGATTATTATACGGGAATATATATTTAGTTTTTGAAAAACTGTTGAAAATCGCAAAATAAAAATAAAAGTACTCTACCGGGTTTCGAACCCGGGTCTGTACCGGCTCAACAAACAGACTTATCTCACACACACAAACCACTGCGCCACTTGTTTAGTTTGTTATATATTGAAATCATTTAATTAATATCATGACGTTACGAATTCAAAACCGGCGCCCAAAAGTTCAGTCGTCGGAATCCCGGTAATCTCGCGAGCTTTTAACGAAGTTTTCAGTTATAACGTAAACTATTATTAGGACATCGGTTATAACCGACGTTTGAGTCCGCGACACTTTCTATAACCGCCGGAGTTTTTATAACCGACGAATCCAGTCGGAAATCAGACCAAATACATCTCGATTTTCCCTATAAATTCACCCTCAACCCATTGCAAACCTTTTCGCTCAAAACACCACACCTTTTCTCGACGTAATTCCACTCGCCGGAATTTCTCTGCTCATCGCCGGAAAACCGGTTTTCCTCATTTCTGAGCCCCTGAGCTTATACCGGAGATACCCACACCCTTTGTAAGCTTCCTGGAGACTCGCTGCTACAAGAAAACTCATCGCCGGAGGTGATCTCTGTCGCCGGAGTTCTGCCGGAAAACAGAGGAAAGCGAGTCGGTATACCTCACGCTTATTTTTCCTTCTTTTTACTTATATCTCATCTATAATTAACCTAAAACACTAAAGAAAACGATTAAGACTTCGAACCAGTCGATTTCCGATTCTGGTTATAACTTGATGAAGAAGACGATGACCGCTATAACGTATAAGTATAATATAAATCAAGAAATTTCTCGGGTTAGACACACAGTCCAGCGGTGGACTGTGTGCACGTTAAACATACAAACGTCTCGAGTTCGAATCCCGTTTCACACACGCTGCCTTAATAAAAATCATTTTTTTTGTTTAACTGAACCGGAGTCGCCACTGGTATATGTTAAGTATATTAATAACCGGAATAATAACCAAGTTAGACACACAGTCCAGCGGTGGACTGTGTGTTTGTTTATATCACAGGTCACGAGTTCGAGTCCGGTCTTCTGCACCGACTCGGACAATTATCTATTCTTTTTAAATAAGGCAGAAAAGGAAATAACTAATTTGTATTTAAGTATAATAAAAATCGGATTATATAACATGTTAAACACACAGTCCAGCGGTGGACTGTGTGTTAGTTTAAGCCACAGGTCCCGGGTTCGAGACCTGTGGAGTGCACGTCCGATTCGCTTAAACTGTTTTTAAAATAAAATGATTTTCGGTTTAAACTAATTAATATATATATATATAATTAAAATCAGATATATAACGGGTTAGACACGTAGCTCAGTTGGTAGAGCTGCGTGCACGCGTACGGGAGGTCTCGGGTTCGAGCCTCACTCAGCGCACTTGTATTCCGATTCGAACCGCTCAACGGTCAGGTCAACGGGCAGGTCAACGGTCAGAAAAAAATCAATTTTTATTATTATTTTTATTTAATTATTTTAATTAAAAATCAATTAAAAATACTTAAAAATAACATTTTTAAGGTTAGAAAATAGCCTTAAACTCACAAAAATACACCCAACAATCCTACTAAAATAGATTAATAAAATCCGTTTACTTACCAAACCATAATGCGATTTATCTAGGTTAAATCTCACTCGTGGTTAAAACCACTTCGCGTGCATTCAACATCATCAACCGAACGCACCCACTGTGAGTGAATCTTACAACTCCCCCTTTTAAATTACACGTTTTGGGGTGTGTCATGTGCTATGAAAATAAATAACTTATTTATTTAAACTTGTGCCATACCACATCATGACCTAAACTTAGATTGTTTATATTGTTGTGATTACTTATTTCCTTTTGTCAAATTATATGAAACTCAATCATTAAGCCCATCAGTTCCTCGTGGGAGATGAGTTGAACAACGCGTGCCTCAAATCAAATTCATTATTGTTCATGTGTGTATCATTGAGTTTATATTGTTTGTAGTAGTGTCATTTATATTATCATGTTCATGCAATTCATTCATTAGGCCCCTCAGTTCCTCGTGAGAGACGAGTTGAGCATCGCGTGCCTCTAAATGTTCCATTATTGTTCATGTGTGTTTCATTTAATATCTTATGATTGTTGTTTAAGTACATCTATTTTTACTCATGTTTGGTTGTGCACATATTTCATAATCAATCTAAATAAATTTGTTCAAATGTTTTCCATAGGATTCACTCGCCAACATTATGTTGATCCAAAAACCCTTTTACACATGATACAGGTGAACAGGTTGAAGCAAGGATAACATAGGATATGCCTTAGAAGAGAACAAAGAAGTTTAGATTGTTAGTTAGAACATGTTGTAACATTTATTGTAAATTTCAATTTAATTTGTATTAAAGAATATGAAACGCATAATAAATGTCATGAGCTTTGATGATAACCCAATCATGCCCCGATCACCTTTTCCGCTGCGGGTCGGGTGTGACATCAGTTGGGTGTATTTACCAGCGAAAGCTGACGTATTTTCAAAAAATTAATCTGCAGGTACAATATGAAAATAGGCCGGAAGTGCTCAGTAGTGATAGAGGATCTTGCAAATCCTAAATCTGCCCAAAGTCTGTTTTGTATTCTTTCCATGTACAATTTATGATATGCCTGTAAATCTTCTATTGAAAGCTTGTATATTATTTTGTATTTTCGAACATTTGGTTTGTAATAGTAATTTTACTCCAAGACTTCCGTTGTGCCGTGTTTAATTGCCTATGATGATTATCAACTAACGTCACGATACTCCCCACTCGGGTCCACCGGTGTATGGATTTCGGGTTGGAAATCCGGGGTGTGACAGGGTTGGTATCAGAGCAAACGTTTGAGAGAATTAAACACTAGCCTTTTGTGTTTAGTCTCAAACTTACACGAGCACATTCCTTAGACTTCCGAGTCTATGGAATTGACCTAGGATTACTCATTTCATTATTAAGTTATTAGTATTGTTTTTAAATTGATTTCTAACAGGAAAATGCCGCCACGTGTTTGAGGACAAAGTGGACGAGGAAAAGGTCCAATGAGAGGAGGACCATCAGGACGCATTCCCCCTCAACCTCATAATATAGATGCTTACAAAGAATCAGGAGATTCGTCTCCTTGGCAACCAGCGAGACGTTCCGTCTCTAATAGACATTCACCCTCACATTCCCAAAATTCTTACCACTCATATCATTCACATCATTCTCACCATTCCCATTCTCATCATCCTACCATGAGGAATTTAACCCCAACCATTATCTTAACACGCCTCCAGCCGATCAAAATTAGTTGGACCAGCCACACCATATGGACGAGGACTCCGACCCGGAGATGCCACCGTCGGGATCAAATATGCATCTCGTTGAAATTTCGAGCGATTCAAACTCTAATGTTGGATCGCCCTACCAAGGTCCTAATGAGTGGGACCAATACTGGAAGCAATTCACCTTCGCCCACACTCCTTCTCACTACTCTCAACCACCTCCTGTTCAAGAAGATGTCCATATGGAATCGGTGGACCAACCGCAAAAACCACCTGAGCCACCAAGAAGGAAGCGTGGAGCACGTATTCAGTACGTGCAGGACAAAGGTCGAGATCGCTACCACCTTTGCCAAACTCCTATGTCACACCCTGACCCGCAGCGGAAATGGTAGTCGGGGCATGATTGAGTTTTCATCAAAGCTCATGACATTTACTATAAAGTTTCATATTTATTATTTATTTTTAAAGAAGAAGTTACAATAAACATACAAGCACAACATGTTCAAATACATTTTTCATGACTTCTTTATTTTTCTTCTAAGGCAATTTCCTATGTGTTCCTTGCTTCAACCTGTCCACCTGTATCATGTGTAAAAATAGGGTTTTGGGTCAACAAAAGTTGGCGAGTGAATCTTATGAAAACATTTGAACGAATTTGTTATATTGGTTATAAAAAGGTGCATAACCACATATGAGTATACGTATATGTAAATTTAATCACAATACACATAATATCAATTAATGCACACGCACACACCAAATGATGAACAATGAGATCAAGGCTCAATCAAACGGAGCCGATCTAATAAGGCACGCGATGCTCAACTCGTCTCCAACGAGGAACTGATGGGCCTAATGAATTATTTGCATGCAACTTGACAAAATGTAAACACACATCACAACAAACAACATTTACGTCACACATTTTGATCATATAATGGTAATAGCACAAGTTTGAATAAACAAAATAAATAAGGTGACACATGATACACCCCAAAAACATGAATAAAAAGGGGAATTTGTAAGAATTCACTCACAGTGGGTGCATTTTTCTTGATTGATGAAGAGTGCGCATGAAGTTAGATTTAACCACGAGAGGAACTAACCTAAATAATAACGTGATAACCCGATAAGTAAATAAATTTTTATTTGAAATTAACATTTTTAATTAGTGTTTTTTGTTAGATTTTTAGGTTTATTTTTGTGGTATTTAATAAAAATTTTAAACTTAAAGAGTCCTATTTTTAAGCATTTTTATATGATTTTGAAGTAATACAAATAGAGAAAATAAATAAAATAAAAATTAAAAATATTTGACCTTGTCAGGTCTGACCGAGTCAACCGGTCGGATTGTATGAGAAATTGGCAGCGTGTAAGGTTCGAACTCGTGACCTCCCTATACGTGCACGCAGCTCTACCAACTGAGCTACGTGTCTAACCCGAAATAATATCAATTTTAATTATATATATATATATACTAGTTAGGTTAATACAGAATTTATTTATTTTAAAAAGATTTATAAATCTCCAAAACCGGTTGAGACTTCATGATTCGAACCCGAGACCTTTAGTTCCCGTACACACAGCCCAACCAGTTGGGCTGTGTGTCTGACCCGTATGAATCCTTATTTGTATTAACTTTAAACACTTGTTCCAGAGTGATCTGAGTGAGTTAAAAAGTTTGGTTTTATTTACAGAGAATCGGTAACGTATACGAGTCGAACCCAGGACATGTGTTTTGTAATTGCACACAGTCCACCACTGGACTGTGTGTCTAACCCAATTAAAACCCGCTTTAAAATTATTTATACATTGAAGAAACTTCATCCTCTTCATATGAATTTACCCAGAAATACCAACCCGACTGAAAATCTGATTAAACAGTTTTTGACTAACATTATTTTACTAAACAACTGACATTTAAAGGAAGTAAAATGAATATACCAGTCTGAGATGAGTTATGAACTTTTCCGGTTGGATTTCGGCCACGAGCAGGAAAACTCCGGCGACGGTTTTGTTTGAACGGAGAGGTATCTGGGAGTATTTGAGAGAGGAAAATCGACGAGAATGGCGAGTTCAATTGAGGTGAGATGCCTCAGTATTTATAATGTGTGTAGTCAACACCGATTTCGGTTTCACGACTCAAATCACGGGTCAATGATTAATTCCGGTCGGTATTTAATTCATGATTATGGAAATCATTGACTTCAATCGGTTACTCTCACAGAATCCGAACTTCCGTTTTAAACTTGAAAATTTCGCGACGGTTATGGATGCTAACATAGAAACAAAAACGAAACTCATGCTTGATTGAAAATGGCGGTTTCGGCTCTGATTGATGGATTTGCAGGTTGCCGTTTTGTTTAGTATTAATTTAATTAGTTTCAGTTTTATTCATAAAAGTGTGTGCAGTTTAGTGGTGTTTGGTGTGTGTAATTATACGGAGACCCGGGTTCGAGACCGGGCTACTCCTTTTGAATTTATTTATTTATTTATTTATTATTTTTTTCAAGGCTTATTTCATATAACTTATTATTATTATTTATTGGTTATCTTTTTGATTATGAGTTATTTATTAGTTATGAACTAAAATAACTAACACAATAAATACGCAACGAAAATTTAGATGAATACTTGATTTTTAAACGGAGCGGGTTTTGAAACCCGGTTACATGAATGTTACAGTATCCCCTACTTTTAGAAATTTCGTCCCGAAATTTAAGTAGTGGTATATTTGACTCGAAGGGGGGGTGTTTTAATTTGACAATTACATAATCAGAAGAGGGTGAAAGTTTAAATTTTATTTGAGGCGGTAACGTTCCTAGTAAGGGTTGAA
This sequence comes from Scalesia atractyloides, assembly GCA_947069175.1. Classification (NCBI taxonomy): domain Eukaryota; kingdom Viridiplantae; phylum Streptophyta; class Magnoliopsida; order Asterales; family Asteraceae; genus Scalesia; species Scalesia atractyloides. The sequence continues at coordinate 12,993,734 of CAMTDV010000013.1, forward strand.
TACCCTGCTACAGAAATCGCTTTTTGACGCCTAAAGTATAAAAATAAGAAACATTGATAAACAGAGTTGATTGACTGAATATGTTCCCATGCATAAGAGTTTTGAGAGAATTGATGCGTTGAAATGATAAGGTTATATCAAAACAAAAACTTCAACTATGTCAATATTAAAACCTACACGGAACTTCTTATAACCGCCTGATAATACTTTTGATCCTTTGACAAGAATACTTATATATAGGAAGTACCAGCGGCGTATCCACCATATTCTTGTCAAATTTTCATTGGCTTTGTCAGTAAGTTATGATTAGTTCTATGTGATTCTAAAATCTACAAAACATAAACAAACACAACAGCCAAAGCTTGAGTCTCAAATCTGAAAGAATACATGACTGGATAACGACATTACCTCTCTCGTTTGTTATGATGAAGGGGTCAGTCTAGGTAAAAGTGAGACGCAACCCAACTTCTTTAAATGATGAGATCGAGATACGTCGAGATGTATGATGATATGAAAGTTAAATCAATGAGTAAAGATATAAAACAAAACTGTAATATCAATTCACATTATAATTCTTGGATACATACATTCCCAATTTACAACTGGGATACGTAAAGATTGAGATAACATAAAGAAAACATAAAAACTAGACGGTTGGAGTTGAGTCTTGATTCTTGGTGAGGGAAGGCTAGTTGGGTGGTTCGTTTGGGCCGTTATTATCTTCAACAGGATTGGCGTTGATGTTGTAAGATCTTCCTCTTGCTGGTGGTGGAGCTGGGTTTGCTTGATTTGCTTGGTTAACTGGGTTTGCTTGAGCTTGGGCGTTTATGATGTTAACCAATCGAGGGCACGTGTTTCTAAAATGGGTAGGGTCCCCACAATTAAAGCAAGCTCGAACATGTGGAAACATGGGGTATCAGGGCTGTTGATATGATTGGATCATGTTTTGGGTAGGGGTGAAGCTTGGTTTTGAGGGGTACGACAAGTTTTGCTCAAATGACCATAACGCCCACAATTAGCACACAGTCGACAAGGTATGGTAGATGGATGGTGATAAAAGCAGTTGTTGCATTGAGGGTGAGGTCCAATATAAGGTTTCTTATTTGGGTAAATAAGGTTGGGTGCTACTTGAGTGATTGGGATGGCTTGGAGGGGTACGGCTTGTGAAGCTGGTTGATTGCGTTGGGTGACATGGAAATTTTGCCCATCTCGTTTTCTCTTAGAAGTGGGTTGAGAAGAGGATTCGGTCTGGGTGGAGTTTGAGGTTTCGGTTGATGCTTTATCCTTCTTCTTTTCCTCCTTGAAGTCTTTATTCCGTATATGGTTTTCAGTGAGCTCTGTAGCTAACTCCATTGCTGCCTCCAAAGTTGCAGGTGTGGTACGTATGACAGGGTCTTGAATTTTTTAAGGAAGACCTCGAATGTAGTGCTCGATCAAACGGTAGAGGGGAGTGAACAAGTTGGGGACCATCTGATTCAACTCAAGGAATCTCTTGTTGTATGTAGTGTGGTCGCCCTCCTTTTGTTTCAAAGAGTAGAACTCATCTTCTAATTTCTTGATTTCGCTTCTTGGACAAAAATGTCTTGTCATGATCTCCCTCAACTCTTCCCAAGTCAAGGTCATAGCATCCTCAGCACCTCGCTTGCCCTTCTCTGTATTCCACCATGTAAGTGCTACTCCGAACAAACGACCGGTAGCATATCACACCTTGCGATCATCGGGGCAGTCGCAATTGAGAAAAGTGTTTTCCATCTCCTCAAACCAATGAAGGAGTGCGGTGACACCTTCAGTCCCTTCGTATTTTGGAGGATCGCAGGATTTGAAATGCTTGAAGGTGCATTTAGTGGTATTTGGGGGAGGGTTGACAACGTTTTGATCTTCTTAGTTGATTGGGTTGATGGGATTAGCGGTAAGGGCTTGTTGAACTTGAACTACGATGTTGGGGATTACGGCGGCCATTTGTTGAGCGATTTGGGCGGCCATGCGCTCGCGGAATTTTTCTGATCTCCTACCTCTACGAGGGTGACTAGAAGACATCTACAAGGAATACGTATCGAGAGTATGAGTTTGACGTTTTAGGTGTCATATGTCGTATTTAGAAATGAACATTCACAAAACAAATGAAGAAAATAAATTTGCTACATCCATAGGATGTCTTGGGCTTTGCTCATGTTTGGGCTCCCATATGTCCCCATACTTGGCCTTGGTAGTCATGTGGGCCCCCATGACTACTGGGCTCTTGTAGGGTTCATATTGGTGTTGGCCTGTTAACACTTGCGCCACCCGAATGAAAATCGTAAAACATGACAGCAAAGTATAAGGTCGGAGGGTGTCCTGGTATGGACACAATGACAACTCAAAGTAGGGTTAGTTCGAACGAGGTTTGGTGTTGGCATGCTTTGGCCTAATAGGTCCTTCGTACTCTCATCGTTAGTCCCCAGGTAGGCAAACTAGTCCGTTATATTGGATTTATACGAATGCCAACCTAGACAGGACGTTTCGACTACCGGTACTTGTACCCTTCCAATTACTACATGCCCGTCGTAGAACTCACTTTGATGAGATTGAAAAACGAAAAATGCCACAAAATCTTGAATAAAGGAAAATGAGGATGATTTGAATATGTGAACATGGAAATATGCGTGATGAATGTATATGTAAGCATGTTATGTTTGACAACAAGTATAACTCATTAAGTATCACACAAAATGATAGTGGAAGTGTTTGCATGCATTTGTGTGTGTAATAAATACGAAACAAATAAACATCATGAGTTTGCATGTAACCACATAAACAATTAAAATCTAATCAACTATAGTATAGGCTCTAAGGGTCTAATAACCTATCCTATATCCCTATAGTCAAAAGCTCTGATACCAATCTGTCACACCCTGACCCGCAGCGGAAATGGCAGTCGGGGCATGATTGGGTTTTCATCAAAGCTCATGACTGTAACATTTGTCAAAAACGGGTTTTCCAAACCCGCTCCGTTTGTAATCGAATATCAAGTTTTAAATGTCTCGTTGCGTATTTATGTCCAATTTACTTTTTAATGATGCATAATTAATAAACAAACTAAACTATAAAAGTTATAATTGATAAAAAGTAAAAATAAAATAATTAAAAGAAAATGAGGCTGCCGGGACTCGAACCCAAGTCAGCCGAAAAAGAACTCCAAAGACATATCGCACACACACATAACCACTCCGCCACTTGTTGTTTTCTGTCAACTCTAGGAACAAATAAATTTTATAAACAACCATAAATCAACCGGTTACGCCAACTGTAACCGAAATCGGTCACCAAACGACCAAAGACGTTTGATTACTCGCGGTTTACCGATTATAACCGCCAATCAATTGAGCTTTGAATGAACTTAAATTCGAGAATGGATCGGTTTTAATAACCAAAAAGTTACAATTTCTGAATTACTTCAATCAAAGACCTCTCTCGCGACTCAAACATACTCTGCAAACTTCCAATTACATTTTCGCACAACTTTCAGTCCGCCGGAGAAGCTTTTTGGACTCGCCGGACTTTCGCTGGAAAACCGTATTTTCCATCAAATCAGTAAGTCTCGCAATTCTTTCGTTGTCTATCAATTGTTAAGCTATTGCTAACTCAAACCTTTCAATCGGAATCAAATTCAGACGTCGTTATCGGATAATTCCTGCTCGCCGGAAAACCTCTGAAAGTTCTTATCGTCCGCTGTAAAACGGTATGGACATTCAAACCTTCTGTTAACTCTTGTTTAGTACTTCAATTCCACGATTAGCTAATCAAAACGGTTAATGTGTTCGCTCAGTTGAGGTTCATAAAAACAGAGCCGACGCCTTGCCGGAATCCTGAGATAAATCATTCCTCCGGTATGTTTACTTCCATCACCGTCTCTGTCATTTCATTTTAGTCTTATGAATGTTGTTAATCGTTTTAAAACAAGAAACAGTTGAGTAAATTGTTGTCTGTAAAAATTAGTGAAGAAGATGAAGTGTGTTAACATTATAAGATTAATTAAAATCGGTTTTATAAACGGGTTAGACACACAGTCCAGCGGTGGACTGTGTGTAACGTTATAGCACAGGTCCCGGGTTCGAGACCTGTTGGTGACACCGGTTCGATGATTTTAAACATTTTTGAAAATAAAAGAATTTTGAATAAACTGAGTTAGTATATAAATATAATTAAAAACAGAATTATTTCGGGTTAGACACGTAGCTTAGTTGGTAGAGCTGCGTGCACGCGTACGGGAGGCCTCGGGTTCGAGCCTCACCCGGCGCATACATTTACACAATAAAACCGGTCAACGGTCAATGCAAAAGTCAACATTTTTATATTTTTATTTATTTAATTTAATTTAAAAATCAATTAAAAATACTTAAAAATAATGTTTTTAAAGATAGGAAATAGCCTTAAACTCACAAAAATATATCTAAAAATCCTATTAAAATTATTAATAAAATCCGCTCATTTACTATATTCCGTTATTATTTAGGTTAGTTAATTCTCGTTGTTCAATTCTTCCAACTCGTGCGCATCTCACCATCTCCAACCAAACGCACCCAATGTGAGTGAATCTCTACAAAATTCCCCGTTTTAATCATGCTTTTGGGGTGTATCATGTGTCTTGTCATTTATTATATTTAAATTATTGTGCATACATCATATCATGAACAAATGTGTATTCAGCTTGTTTCAACTGTTGTGTGGTTATTGTTTAGATTTAGTTTATTATTTCCAGTACATGCAATTTCATAGGCCGCCGCTCCCCATTACATTATGAACGTTGAGCATGTTCCCCATTACATTATGAGCGTGAACCTGGCGTGCGAACATACGATCGGCTCCGTTTGATTGGGCCTTGATCGCACAGACATTTATCATTTTTCAGTACATGCAATACGATCGGCTCCGTTTGATTGAGCCTTGATCGCACAGACATTTATCATTTTTCAGTACATACATTTATCATAGGTCATTCGTTCCCCATTTATGTTGTTGTATGTTGTTGTATGTTATTGTATGTTATTGTATATTATAGTTTGTGATTGTTATTATTACTGTTTGATTATCTACATTTGCTCACATATGACTATTGCACAACTTTTCCTTAATAAAAATAACATGAAATCAATGATATATGTTTATCTAACAAGGTTCACTCGCCAACTTATGTTGACCCAAAAACTCCCATTTTTACACATGATACAGGTGAACCAGCTGCAGCAAGAAACACTTAGGATTGGATTAGAAGAATAAACTGATTTAGAGCTTGGATTGTTTAGTTTGGTTATTTTCCTTTGTATTTGTATGGACATGTTTAGATTGTTGAGAATGTAATTTTGACATTAATAAATATGAAACATATTAGTAAATATCATGAGCTTTGGTGATAACCCAATTATGCCCCGACTCTTATTCCGCTGCGGGTCGGGGTGTGACAGATTGGTATCATAGCCATGACTATAGGGATATAGGATAGGTTATTAGACCCTTAGAGCCTATACTATAGTTGATTAGAAATTGTTAAGACTTTTGTGTGTTACATGCAAAATTCATGATGTTTATATGTTTTATGTTTAATGTTACATTCAATGTTATGCAAGCATGTTCATAAGTACATATTAGTATATACTGCCTATCATGAATCATATTCTCATAACATATCATATCAATGAAAGCACACATCACATCATTTTCATGATTGTTTTTACAATGATTTTTGTATTTTCAAATCACATCAAAGTGAGTTCTCATGACGGGCATGTAGTAACTGGAAGGGTACAAGTACTGGTAGTCGGAACGTCCTGTCTAGGCTGGCATTCGTATAAATCCAAAATAAAGGACCAGTTTGCCTACCTGGGGACTAACGATGAGAGTACGAAGTACCTATTAGGCCAAAGCATGCTATACCAAACGTCGTGTGAGCTAACCCCACTTTGAGTTGTCATTGTGTCTACACCTGGACACATTCCGACCATACATCTCGTAAACATATTTCGTGGTTTTCATTCGGGTGATGCAAGTGTTAAATCGCCAATACTAATGTGAATCCTACCAAGCCAATAGACATGGGGGCCCACATGACTATACAGGTGAAGGTATGGGGGACATTTGAGGCCCAACATGAGCAAACCCAAGACATCCTATGGATGTAGTTGCATTATTGATATTTATGTTATTTTCATTTTCTTTAAGACACATGACACCTAAAAAGACTCCATAAACTCACAATCTTCTTATGTATGTTCCTGTAGATGTCGGCTAGACAACAACGAGGGGGTAAAAGATCAGGAAGGTCTCACGAACACTTGGCCACTCAAATCGCAAAACAAATGGCCGCGGTGCTTCCTGACATTGTGGTTCAAGTACAACAAGCTCTCGCCACAAATCCCACTAATCCTCCTCAGCAAGAAAACCAGGACATCGGCAACCCGCCTACCAAAAAGTGCTCATATAAACATTTCAAGTCTTGTGATCCTCCTAAATTTGAAGGGATTGAAGGTGTCACTGCTCTCCTCCACTGGTTTGAGGAAATGGAAAACACCTTCCTCAACTGCGATTGTCCCGATGATCGCAAGGTTCGATACGCGACCGGAAGACTATTTGGGGTAGCTCTTACCTGGTGGAATACTGAAAAGGGTAAGAGGGGAATTGAAGATGCTATGGCCTTAACGTGGGAGGAGTTAAGGGAAATCATGACTAGGCGTTTTTGTCCTAGGAGTGAAATTAAAAAGTTGGAGGACGAATTTCATTCTTTGAAGCAAAAGGAGGGAGATCATACTTCCTACAGTAAGAGGTTCTTAGAGTTGAACCAAATGGTCTCTAACTTGTTTACCCCAGTTTACCGCTTAATTGAGCATTATATTCGAGGTCTTCCCTCGAAAATTCAAGATTAAGTTCTCAGCACTTCACCAGCAACACTTGAAGCTGCTATGGAACTTGCAACTGAACTGACCGAGAATCGAATTCGCAACGGTAAGTTTAAAGAGGAGAAGAAGAAAGCCCCCGTTGAGGGCCAAACATCCAACCATTCCACCTCCTCCTCTAAGTTTGCTAACAAGAGGAAGCGTAACACCAGAAACTTCGCTGTCACACAAACCAATTTCCCTATTCCTGCTGCGCCCATTACCCAAGTTGCCCCTTCACCTGCACCATACAAAAGACAATACTCTGGCCCACTACCAAAATGCAACCGTTGCCAATACCACCATTTTCCTGATCATCCTTGCCAACATTGCACCGGCTGTGGTCGCGCAGGTCATACTGTTCAAACCTGTCGCATACCTCAGCGAACGAACCGCCATCAACCTTCAACCCAAACCCACCAACAAATAATGGGTTAAGCCCAACAACCCCTACTATTACCACCCACCCAACATTTAGCCCAATCGTACTACCAACCCAACTATCCTATGGTACAACCTATGCGGGCTTGCTACAATTGTGGAGACCCAGCCATTTTAGAAACACTTGTCCAAGGTTGGTGAACATTATTCATGCTCAAGCCCAAGCCAATCCGGTGAATCAAGCGAACCAAGCTCCTCCACCTGCAAGAGGAAGAGCTTTCAACATCAACGCTAATCAGGCTAGAGCTGACAGCAATGTGGTTAACGGTACGTTCCTTATCAATGGTAGTTATGCATCCATGTTGTTTGATACTGGCGCTGATAAAAGTTTTGTGTCTTTAGAGTTTGAACCCATCCTAAACCAAAATCGTGATAAGCTCATGGAATCCATAACAGTAGAAGTTGCTGACGGGAAACCGGTCTCTTTAAACTCTATTATACGCAACTGTACACTCACCTTAAATGACCACGACTTTCCAGTTGACCTTATTCCTATGAAGTTGGGAAGTTTTGATATTATTATTGGTATGGACTGGCTCAGTCAACATCAGGCAGAAGTTGTATGCCGCGAAACGTTTATACGCATTCCTCTTCCAAACGGTCAGACTCTACGAATCTTTGGAGAAACCCCATCGAAAGGGCTCAGATTAATGTCGTGTCTTCAAGCTCAAAAATATCTTCGCAAGAATTATGTCGCATTTTTAACCCATGTCGTCAAAAAGGGAACCATGGAGAAGAAACTCGAAGACATCCCAGTAGTAAAAGATTTCCCGCAAGTTTTTCCTGACGACATTTCAGGACTTCCTCCAGTAAGAGAAGTTGAATTTCGCATCGATCTCATATCCTGGTGCTACACCAGTTGCAAAGTCTCCTTATAGGTTTGCCCCCTCTGAAATGCAAGAGCTAGCCAGTCAATTGCAAGATTTGACTGACAAAGGATTCATACGTCCTAGCTCCTCGCCTTGGGGTGCACCTGTCCTATTTGTGAAGAAGAAAGATGGATCTTTTCGCATGTGCATCGACTACAGAGAACTCAACAAGTTAACAATCAAGAATCGCTATCCATTACCTCGCATTGATGATCTTCTTGACCAACTTCAGGGTGCCAGCTGCTTTTCAAAAATCGACCTTCGATCTGGTTATCATCAACTTAGAGTGCATGAAGAAGACATCCCAAAGACCGCTTTTCGAACTCTTTATGGTCATTATGAATTCATGGTCATGCCATTTGGTTTAACCAACGCTCCAGCTGTCTTCATGGATCTAATGAACAGAGTCTGCAAACCCTATCTCGATCATTTTGTTATAGTCTTCATCGACGACATCCTCATTTATTCAAAGTCTAAGTCTGATCATGAGCGACATCTTCGACTCATCCTTACACTTCTAGAGAATGAAAAGCTTTACGACAAATTCTCCAAATGCGAATTTTGGTTAAAAGAGGTACAATTCCTTGGACATGTAGTCAATGACAATGGGATACATGTCGACCCCTCAAAGATCAAAGCGGTACAAGAATGGCAAGCGCCACGTACACCAACTGAAGTAAGATCTTTTCTTGTTTTGGCTGGTTATTATCTTCGTTTCATTTCAAACTTCTCACGCATTGCTGTACCACTCACGGCTTTAACTCATAAGGGGAAACCTTTCATATGGGGACCCAAACAAGAAGAAGCCTTCCAAACCCTTAAACAAAAACTCTGTGATGCACCAATCCTCACTCTGCCTGAAGGTTGTGATGACTTCGTGGTTTATTGCGACGCGTCAGGGCAAGGACTAGGCTATGTTCTAATGCAAAGAGGAAAGGTTATAGCTTATGCTTCGAGACAACTCAAGATTCATGAGAAGAACTACACCACCCATGACCTAGAACTTGGAGCCGTTGTGTTCGCTCTTAAGATATGGAGGCATTATCTCTATGGTACTAAGTGTGAAATATACACTGACCACAAGAGTCTTCAGCACATCTTCAATCAAAAGGAGTCAAACATGAGGCAACGAAGATGGGTCGAACTTCTAAATGACTACGACTGTGAAATTCGGTACCACCCTGGCAAAGCAAATGTGGTGGCTGATGCACTCAGTCGAAAGGGTTATGCGAACTCCATTCGTCTTCTATGTTTGCAAATCGTAACTAACATTAAAGATCAAATTCGAGAAGCCCAACATGTTTCAGTAATGGAAGATGATGTACGAAAGGAGCTGTCCTGTGGAGCTGAACTTAAAATTGAAACTAAATCTGACGGTATTCTGTACTATCTAGATCGCATATGGATTCCTGACCACAACAACCTTCGTGAATTTCTTATGAATGAGGCTCACAAAACACGATACTCTATACACCCAGGAGCCGATAAAATGTATCAGGACCTACGATACACCTATTGGTGGCCTGGAATGAAAAAGGATATTGCTGTTTTTGTTTCCAAGTGCCTTACATGTTCCAAGGTGAAAGCTGAACACCAAAGACCCTCAGGACTTCTGGTCCAACCTGAAATACCTGTATGGAAGTGGGAAAACATAACCATGGACTTCATTACCGGGTTACCTCGCACTTCTGGTGGGTATGACACTATATGAGTAATCATTGATCGACTTACAAAATCAGCTCACTTTATTCCTATCCGCGAAGATTTCAAGAACGAAAAGCTAGCTCGTATTTATATCAGCGAAATCGTAAGCCGACATGGTGTACCGTTAAGCATTATTTCAGATCGTGATGGTCGTTTCACTTCACGAACATGGCAAACTGTACAAGCCACTTTGGGTACACGATTAGATCTCAGTACCGCTTATCATCCTCAAACTGATGGACAATCTGAACGCACCATTCAAACTCTTGAAGATATGCTTCGAGCATGTGTCATAGACTTCAAGGGAAATTGGGACGCTCACCTACCATTAGTTGAATTTTCGTAAAACAACAGCTATCATTCAAGCATCGGCATGGCACCTTTTGAAGCCTTATATGTTCGTAAGTGCCGATCTCCAGTATTGGGGAAGCTCAAATCACTGGTCCAGAATTGATTCAAGAAACCACAGACAAGTTCCATCAAATTCGAAACAATTTTCTAGCGGCTCAAAGTCGTCAAAAGAGTTATGCAGATAAACGACGGAAGCCTTTGGAGTTTAACATTGGTGATCATGTACTTTTAAAAGTATCACCGTGGAAGGGAGTAGTTCGTTTTGGTCAAAAAGGCAAGCTAGCACCACGCTACGTAGGACCTTTCAAGATACTCGAAAGAGTAGGACCTGTAGCATACAAGCTTGATCTACCAGAAGAACTCAACAGGATTCATCCCACATTCCACGTATCAAACTTGAAGAAGTGCCTCGCTGATGAAAACCTCCACATTCCTCTGGAAGATATTCAGATTGATGAATCTATGCATTTTATTGAAAGACCTGTAGAGATCATGGATTTCGGAGAAAAACGTTTTCGACGAAGTCGCATTCCAATTGTTAGGGTACGCTGGGAGTCGAAACGGGGACCTGAGTTTACTTGGGAACGTGAAGACTCAATGCGTGAAAAATACCCGCATCTTTTTCCTACTACTACTACTTAAATTTCGGGACGAAATTCCTAAAAGTAGGGGATACTGTAACATTTGTCAAAAACGGGTTTTCCAAACCCGCTCCGTTTGTAATCGAATATCAAGTTTTAAATGTCTCGTTGCGTATTTATGTCCAATTTACTTTTTAATGATGCATAATTAATACACAAACTAAACTATAAAAGTTATAATTGATAAAAAGTAAAAATAAAATAATTAAAAAGAAAATGAGGCTGCCGGGACTCGAACCCGGGTCAGCCGGAAAAGAACTCCAAAGACTTATCGCACACACACATAACCACTCCGCCACTTGTTGTTTTCTGTCAACTCTAGGAAACAAATAAATTTTATAAACAACCATAAATCAACCGGTTACGCCAACTATAACCGAAATCGGTCACCAAACGACCAAAGACGTTTGATTACTCGCGGTTTACCGATTATAACCGCCAATCAATTGAGCTTTGAATGAACTTAAATTCGAGAATGGATCGGTTTTAATAACCAAAAACTTACAATTTCTGAATTACTTCAATCAAAGACCTCTCTCGCGACTCAAACATACTCTGCAAACTTCCAATTACATTTCGCACAACTTTCAGTCCGCCGGAGAAGCTTTTTGGACTCGCCAGACTTTCGCCGGAAAACCGTATTTTCCATCAAATCAGTAAGTCTCACAATTCTTTCGTTGTCTATCAATTGTTAAGCTATTGCTAACTCAAACCTTTCAATCGGAATCAAATTCAGACGTCGTTATCGGATAATTCCTGCTCGCCGGAAAACCTCTGAAAGTTCTTATCGTCCGCTGTAAAACGGTATGGACATTCAAACCTTCTGTTAACTCTTGTTTAGTACTTCAATTCCACGATTAGCTAATCAAAACGGTTAATGTGTTCGCTCAGTTGAGGTTCATAAAAACAGAGCCGACGCCTTGCCAGAATCCTGAGATAAATCATTCCTCCAGTATGTTTACTTCCATCACCGTCTCTGTCATTACATTTTAGTCTTATGAATGTTGTTAATCGTTTTAAAACAAGAAACAGTTGAGTAAATTGCTGTCTGTAAAAATTAGCGTAGAAGATGAAGTGTGTTAACATTATAAGATTAATTAAAATCGGTTTTATAAACGGGTTAGACACACAGTCCCGCGGTGGACTGTGTACACATACAAAACACACGAGGCGAGTTCGATCCTTGATACACACACACCCTCTGTAATTAAAATGTTATTTTTTCTAACTGAACCGGATGAACTCACATTAGATGTTAAGTATAATAAAAATCTAAATATTAACCAAGTTAGACACACAGTCCAGCGGTGGACTGTATGTAACGTTATAGCACAGGTCCCGGGTTCGAGACCTGTTGGTGACACCGGTTCGATGATTTTAAACATTTTTGAAAATAAAAGAATTTTGAATAAACTGAGTTAGTATATAAATATAATTAAAAACAGAATTATTTCGGGTTAGACACGTAGCTCAGTTGGTAGAGCTGCGTGCACGCGTACGGGAGGCCTCGGGTTCGAGCCTCACCCGGCACATACATTAAACCGGTCAACAAGTCAAACGGTCAACGGTCAACGGTCAATGCAAAAGTCAACATATTTTTATATTTTTATTTATTTAATTTAATTTAAAAATCTATTAAAAATACTTAAAAATAATGTTTTTAAAGATAGGAAATAGCCTTAAACTCACAAAAATATATCTAAAAATCCTATTAAAATTATTAATAAAATCCGCTCATTTACTATATTTTCCGTTATTATTTAGGTTAGTTAATTCTCGTTGTTCAATTCTTCCAACTCGTGCGCATCTCACCATCTCCAACCAAACGCACCGTTTAATCACGCTTTTGGGGTGTATCATATGTCTTGTCATTTATTATATTTAAATTATTGTGCATACATCATATCATGAACAAATGTGTATTCAGCTTGTTTCAACTGTTGTGTGGTTATTGTTTAGATTTAGTTTATTATTTCCAGTACATGCAATTTCATAGGCCGCCGCTCCCCATTACATTATGAGCATTGAGCATGTTCCCCATTACATTATGAGCGTGAACCTGGCATGCCAACATACGATCGGCTCCGTTTGATTGAGCCTTGATCGCACAGACATTTATCATTTTTCAGTACATGCAATACGATCGGCTCCGTTTGATTGAGCCTTGATCGCACAGACATTTATCATTTTTCAGTACATACATTTATCATAGGTCATTCATTCCCCATTTATGTTTTTGTATGTTGTTGTATGTTATTGTATGTTATTGTATGTTATAGTTTGTGATTGTTATTATTACTGTTTGATTATCTACATTTGCTCACATATGACTATTGCACAACTTTTCCTTAATAAAAATAACATGAAATCAATGATAAATGTTTATCTAACAAGGTTCACTCGCCAACTTATGTTGACCCAAAAACTCCCATTTTTACACATGATACAGGTGAACCAGCTGCAGCAAGAAACACTTAGGATTGGATTAGAAGAATAAGCTGATTTAGAGCTTGGATTGTTTAGTTTGGTTATTTTCCTTTGTATTTGTATGGACATGTTTGGATTGTTGAGAATGTAATTTTGACATTAATAAATATGAAACATATTAGTAAATATCATGAGCTTTGGTGATAACCCAATTATGCCCCGACTCTTATTCCGCTGCGGGTCGGGGTGTGACAATGACATTTAGTGTAAAGTTTCATATTTATTATTTCTTTTCAAAGAAGAAGTTACAATAAACATACTAGCACAACATGTTCAAATACATTTTTCATGACTTCTTTATTTTTCTTCTAAGGCAATTTCCTATGTGTTCCTTGCTTCAACCTGTCCACCTGTATCATGTGTAAAAATAGGGTTTTGGGTCAACAAAAGTTGGCGAGTGAATCTTATGAAAACATTTGAACGAATTTGTTATATTGGTTATAAAAAGGTGCATAACCACATATGAGTATACGTATATGTAAATTTAATCACAATACACATAATATCAATTAATGCACACGCACACACCAAATGATGAACAATGAGATCAAGGCTCAATCAAACGGAGTCGATCTAATGAGGCACACGATGCTCAACTCGTCTCCAACGAGGAACTGATGGGCCTAATGAATGATTTGCACGCAACTTGACAAAATGTTATCACACATCACAACAAACAACATTTACATCACACGTTTTGATCATATAATGGTAATAGCACAAGTTTGAATAAGCGAAATAAATAAGGTGACACATGATAGCCCCAAACATGAATAAAAAGGGGAATTTGTAAGAATTCACTCACAGTGGGTGCGTTTTTCTTGATTGATGAAGAGTGCGCACGAATTTAGATTTAACCATGAGAGGAACTAACCTAAATAATAACGTGATAACTCGATAAATAAATAATTTTTTATTTGAAATTAACATTTTTAATTAGTGCTTTTTGTTAGATTTTTAGGCTTATTTTTGTGGTATTTAATAAAAATTTTAAACTTAAAGAGTCCTATTTTTAAGCATTTTTATATGATTTTGAAGTAATACAAATAGAGAAAATAAATAAAATAAAAATTAAAAATATTTGACCTTGTCAGGTCTGACCGAGTCAACCGGTCGGATTGTATGAGAAATTGGCAACGTGTGAGGTTCGAACTCGTGACCTCCCGTGTACGTGCACGCAGCTCTACCAACTGAGCTACGTGTCTAACCCGAAATAATATCAATTTTAATTATATATATATACTAGTTAGGTTAATACAGAATTTATTTATTTTAAAAAGATTTATAAATCTCCAAACCGGTTGAGACTTCATGATTCGAACCCGAGACCTTTAGTTCCCGTGCACACAGCCCAACCAGTTGGGCTGTGTGCCTGACCCGTATGAATCCTTATTTGTATTAACTTTAAACACTTGTTCCAGAGTGATCTGAGTGAGTTAAAAAGTTTGGTTTTATTTACAGAGAATCGGTAACGTATACGAGTCGAACCCAGGACATGTGTTTTGTAATTGCAATACATTGAAGAAACTTCATCCTCTTCATATGAATTTACCCAGAAATACCAACCCGACTGAAAATCTGATTAAACAGTTTTTGACTAACATTATTTTACTAAACAACTGACATTTAAAGGAAGTAAAATGAATATACCAGTCTGAGATGAGTTATGAACTTTTCCGGTTGGATTTCGGCCACAAGCAGGAAAACTCCGGCGACGGTTTTGTTTGAACGGAGAGGTATCTGGGAGTATTTGAGAGAGGAAAATCGACGAGAATGGCGAGTTCAATTGAGGTGAGATGCCTCAGTATTTATAATGTGTGTAGTCAACACCGATTTCGGTTTCATGACTCAAATCACGGGTCAATGATTAATTCCGGTCGGTTTTTAATTCATGATTATGGAAATCATTGACTTCAATCGGTTACTCTCACAGAATCCGAACTTCCGTTTTAAACTTGAAAATTTCGCGACGGTTATGGATGCTAACATAGAAACAGAAACGAAACTCATGCTTGATTGAAAATGGCGGTTTCGGCTCTGATTGATGGATTTGCAGGTTGCCGTTTGTTTAGTATTAATTTAATTAGTTTCAGTTTTATTCATAAAAGTGTGTGCAGTTTAGTGGTGTTTGGTGTGTGTAATTATACGGGAGACCCGGGTTCGAGACCGGGCTACTCCTTTTGAATTTATTTATTTATTATTTTTTTTCAAGGCTTATTTCATATAACTTATTATTATTATTTATTGGTTATCTTTTTGATTATGAGTTATTTATTAGTTATGAATTAAAATAACTAACACAATAAATACGCAACGAACATTTAGATGAATACTTGATTTTTAAACGGAGCAGGTTTTGAAACCCGGTTTACATGAATGTTACATCCTACCCCACGATTCGAGAGGACCCACAAATGGGTGGGCCCTCTAACACCTCACCTGTGATTGAACCAACACCCACACCTACAGTTCAAACACCACAAATGGTTATTCTAACCCAATCCCCACATATCCAGACACGTCTGGATATGACCCTTTTAACCCATCTACACCGGTAGACTATCAAGCATGGTCGCAAGACCCCTACATGCAGGCGGTTATGCACAACGCACTTTACCCGTCTCCTTTCCCACCTATTTATCCACTGACTGGGTATCCAACTTATGGGTACCAGTATCCGGTTATGCCACAACCACAACCACCGCCACCACTAGAGGCCATTAACGAGGCCTTAGAAAGGATGAAAGAAATGCAGCAACAGGCAGAGAAAACGGAGAAGAAAACGAATAAGTTCTTCAAGAAACTCTCCAAATTAGTCAAAGGAAAGAAGGACGAGTAAAGTCTCTTCTAAATATGTGTAGTCCCTGCGAGGACCTTGTTATTTCTTTAGTCCCTGCGTGGACATTTCTATTTCTTTAAGTCCTTGCATGGACAAGTTTATTTCATTTTCCTAGTATTGTAATTTCTAATTTAAAATTTAATGAAGTACTTTGGAATTATATATATATATATATATGTATTCATCCTCTTGAAAAGCGAGCGTGTCGATTTTACTCAAAATTTATGCTCTGCTATATAATTCCAAAAGACCTTAATAGATTGATTATGCCAAGTGGCGTAGACCACACATTGGCCAAGAAATGATAGTTAAGTACGAAGGGGTCTTCTATCAGGATAGTTAAGGGAAGTTATCCTTCTATCCAGGAGTAAGGGACTAGGTCCAAACCTCCAAGGTCGTTAAGGTCGAAGATGACCGGGACCATTAATCAATTATTATGGTACTCTTATGTAACATTAAGAAATGTTCATACTCTTGGTAGTGTGGCTTAAGGAACCACACTAGCCGTCAGGCCAATGTGCCCAATTAATTGTCCAATGGGAAAGGCTGATATGCCATGTACATCTGATATGATGTAGGCCAATGTGCCCAATTAATTGTCCAATGGGACAGGCTGATATGCCATGTACACCTGATATGATGTAGGCCAATGTGCCCAATTAATTGTCCAATGGGACAGTCTGATATGCCATGTACAATCTGATATGATGTAGGCCAATGTGCCCAATTAATTGTCCAATGGGACAGGCTGATATGCCATGTACATCTGATATGATGTAGGCCAATGTGCCCAATTAATTGTCCAATGGGACAGGCTGATATGCCATATACATCTGATATGATGTAGGCCAATGTGCCCAAATAAATTGTCCAACGGGACAGGCTGATATGTCATATACATCTGATATGATGTAGGCCAAGGTGCCCAATTATTGTCCAATGTGACAGGCTGACATGCCATATGTATTATGTCTTAGGTGACAGGCTGATATGCCATATATATATTATGACCAATATGACCGTCCAATGTGCCCAATTATTTTGTCCATTAGTGACAAGTCTATGAGATATATAATTGTCAATAATGACAATGACAGTTGTGACATTGCGATCCACTGTCCAATAATATATGGACTATGGCCAAAATGTAATTTTCCTATGATGGTCCTATTAAAACTTAGGCCAAATATAGATATGTTAAGCCTAAGAGTTATGATGTTATTCACACTAGTATAGGCAATGGATTGTTATATCCCAATATTGAAAGCCGATATGGTTAATGCACCATGGCTAAATGAAGTTTCATTGGTATATAGAAACCAAGACTTAAAGATGGCTAACTCAAACGACGCACAAAGTAGCCACAGGAATGCTGAATCTAATAAAGCTGAAAATAAAAATATAGATGATGAAAATTTTCAAGCTCGCATTGATGCGGCCGTGGAAAGGGCCATGAGTAAGGCCATAGAAAAGCTAAGAGAGCCGAGTGCCACTCGCTCTAGACCTCTATCTATTCCACCATCTTTAGTTCATAGGGAGAGCTCTGTTCACTCTTCAAATGCGAAGAGTGAACCAAAGAAAATAGATCTTATTGAAAAGTCCCGTTCTGTTAAGGACGGATGTACTTATAAGTATCTTGTCTCATGCAAGCCCTGAGACTTTAACGGGGAGAAAGGAGCGGTAGAAGCCCTAAAGTGGCTAGATGAGATGGAAACGATTGTAGATATCAGCAATTGTGCTGATAAGGATGTGGTCAAGTACGTATCACAATCCTTCATGGGCGATGCCCTAATATGCTGGAAAGCCATGATTCAATCAACAGGTAAGGTACACCTGTACAACTTGGGATGGTCCAAGTTTGTTGATTTGGTAAAGGAAACTTACTGCCCAACCCATGAGGTGGAGAAGCTAGAGACAGACTTCTTGTCTCTATCAATGAAAAACCTAGACTGTCGGAAGTACGTCTCCGATTTCAACTCCCTATCTAGGTTAGTATCCTATTTGATCACCCCCGAATCTAAACGCATTGTGCGTTTCATAAATGGGTTGGCGCCCGAGATAAAAGGGCATGGTAAAGGCTGCACAGCCTAATACCTATAGGTCTGCTGTAGACCTATCTCTTTCCCTCACCCTAGATCTGGTAAGACAAAAGTCAATTAGGACTGAAACTGATGGAAATAGGAAATGGGAGGATAATAACTCCCAAGGATTTAAGAAGAAAGGAAATTTCGGGTTCAAGAAGAACCAGCACGTGTCTAGAGACAAACCTTTATGCAAGAATTGTAAATATAGGCACTGGGGACAATGTAGTATAAATCCACAAACCAAACCCTGTGGTATCTGCAAGAGAAAAGGGCATAAGACCTTAGATTGCAAGGATCTCAAGGATGCAGTTTCCTATAACTGCAACGAAAAAGGGCATATAACGTACAATTGCCCCAAGAAACCCAAAAGTAATGAAGCAAAGCCTGGAGAGGCCAAGAAGGGAAATGCCCGTGCCCTTCAAATGAATGCCATGGAGGCCGTTAATGACAACAACGTCATAACAGGTACTTTCCCCATTAATGATATTTATGCTAGAGTTCTTTTTGATTCGGGTGCAGATAAATCATTTGTTGACCATAATTTTAGTAAACTATTAAACTTACCCATAAGAACTCTAGACAAAATTTATGAGATAGAACTCGCCGATGGAACCTTAGAAATTGCTTCTTCCATTCTTGATGGATGCTCTATATTCATTATGAATCATTCCATCCCTATATCTCTTTTGCCAATGAAATTGGCGGGGTTCGATGTTGTCTGAGGCATGGATTGGTTATCTCATAACCAAGCCCGCATTGCCTGTGATAAAAAGTTCATCGAAATCAAAACCCCATCTGGTGAAATGATCACCATCCCTGGAGACTCACACTATGGATTGCCGGACAAGGTGTCATTATTTAAGGCATCCAAGTGTTTGAGAAGAGGTTGTTTCATCTATATGGCACAAGTTACCATAAATGAACCAAAGCCGAACCTTGAAGATCAACCCATTATCTCGGAGTATCCCGATGTTTTCCCTGAAGAATTACCAGGCCTACCTCCAGATAGGCAAGTGGAGTTCAGAATAGATATCATAACAGGATCAGCACCCGTAGCTAGAGCTCCATATAGGCTAGCTCTAACCGAAACGAATGAGTTAAGAGTTCAATTGGACGAACTCTTGGAGAAAGGCTTTATTCAGCCTAGTTCCTCGCCTTGGGGAGCTCCAATCCTCTTCGTTAAAAAGAAAGACGGATCAATGCGGATGTGCATCGACTATCGGGAGCTGAACAAGCTAACAATTAAGAATAGATATCCTCTGCCCAGGATCAATGATTTATTCGACCAGCTTCAAGGGGCTAGTTACTTTTCTAAAATAGATTTAAGATCAGGATATCATCAACTGAAGGTTAGAAGTGAAGATGTTCCTAAGACAGCCTTCAGGACCCGCTATGGTCATTTTGAATTCTTAGTGATGCCTTTTGAGCTCACAAATGCACCAGCAGCATTCATGGATCTCATGAATAGAGTCTGCAAACCGTATTTGGATAAGTTTGTCATTGTCTTCATAGACGACATACTTATCTATTCTCGTAATCAAAATGATCACGAGAAACATCTTCGGTGTATCCTAGAATTATTAAGGCAGGAGAAACTTTATGCAAAGTTCTCTAAATGCGAATTTTGGCTTAGAGAAGTCCAATTTCTTGGACACATGGTAAGTGAGCGTGGTATCCAAGTGAATCCCGCCAAAATTGAGGCCATAATGAATTGGGAAGTGCCCAAGACCCCAACGTAGGTTCGTAGTTTCTTGGGATTGGCTGGTTACTATAGGAGGTTCATTGAGAACTTTTCAAGAATAGCCACTTCTTTAACTTCCTTGACCCGTAAGAATATTAAGTATAATTGGGGTCCAAAGCAACAAGAATCTTTTGAGATTCTTAAACACAAGTTGAGCAACGCTCCTGTGTTATCTCTACCTGAGGGTATTGAGAATTTTGTTGTTTATTGTGATGCATCACACTCCGGTATGGGCTGTGTGCTAATGCAAAATGGCAAGGTAATTGCGTATGCATCACGACAATTAATGGTGCATGAAAAGAATTACACCACCCACGATTTGGAATTGGGTGCCATTGTATTTGCATTAAAACTATGGAGACATTACTTGTATGGCACAAAGTGTGTTATATACACAGACCATAAAAGTCTCCAGCATCTGTTCAATCAGAAAGAATTGAACATGCGACAACGCTATTGGATGGAAACTCTTAATGATTATGATTGCGAGATTTGCTACCATCCAGGCAAAGCAAATGTAGTTGCCGATGCCTTAAGTCGCAAGGAAAATGTTAAACCTATTAGGATTAATGCCAAGAGCAGAAATAGCTTGAGTGAAAAGCTACTAGATGCGCAGAAACAAGCCCTATTAGAGGCTAATATTCCTAATGAAGGATTAGGCAGAACTGTTGATCAATTAACGCCTGGAAATAATGGAATCCTAAGATTAAATGATAGAATTTGGGTTCCTATATTTGGAGGACTTAGAGATCTAATCCTTCAAGAAGCGCACAATTCAAGATACTCGGTTCACCTGGGAGGTGACAAGATGTATCAAGACTTGAAGAAGAATTATTGGTGGATGGGTTTGAAGAAGTCCATAGCCACTTATGTAGCTAAAGGTCTGACGTGTTCGCAAGTTAAGGCCGAACATCAGAAACCGTCAGGACTTCTACAACAACTTGAGATTCCCACTTGGAAATGGGAAATGGTAACTATGGATTTGATTACCAAGTTACCTAAGACCAAAAGTGGAAATGACACTATTTGGGTCATAGTGGATAGGCTGACTAAGTCAGCACATTTCTTGCCAATTAAAGAGACTTATAGTTCTGATAAATTGGCTAAATTTTACACAGTAACTATTGTATCTGATAGAGATACTAGATACACATCTCATTTTTGGAAAAGTTTCCAACAATTACTATTCAGACTTTGGAAGACATGCTTAGGGCATGTGTGGTTGATTTAGGTGGAAGTTGGGATGACCACTTACCCCTAATAGAATTCTCCTACAATAACAACTATCATACTAGCATCAAGGCTGCTTCTTTTGAGGCCTCGTATGGGAGAAAATGTAGAACGCCCGTATGTTGGGCAGAAGTTGGGGAAGCCCAACTATCAGGACCAGAGATTGTCCTGGAGACCATGGAAAAGATTGTGCAAATCCATGATCATCTCAAAGCTGCCAGGGACAGGCAGAAGAGCTATGCTGACAAGAGGCGTAACTCTCAAGTTCCAAGTAGGGGAGAAAGTCATGCTGAAATTATCACCCTGGAAAGGTGTTATGCGTTTTGGAAAGAAGGGCAAGTTGAGCCCAAGATATATTGGACCATTCGAGATAGTCGAATGTGTTGGCACTGTAGCTTATAAGCTCAGGTTGCCAAAGGAGCTTAGTGGAATCCATGATGTATTCCACATATCTAATCTTAAGAAATGTCTAGCCGATGAGTCGCTAGCAATGTCGCACAAAGATGTGCAGATAGATGAAAACCCGAGGTTCGTTGAGAAACCAATTTTGATCGAGGATCGACATGTTAAGAAGCTCTGAAGAAAAATGATACCTATAGTAAAGGTTAAGTGGGACGCTTTTAGAGGTCCTTAGTATACATGGGAGGTTGAGTCCACTATGCGACAAAAGTACCCCCCATCTTTTTGAATAAAATCTCGAGGTCGAGATTTCTTTTAAGAGGGTGAGGATGTAACACCCTGTAAAATCGTGTCCAATAGTATAGTGACACGTGATGTATTTTAAATATAGTCTATTAAAGATCAATAAGGATTAAAGGCGTCAACATGCTCAAACCAAGCCTCTGAGTGACGATCCGATGTCAACATGCATAAATAACAGCCTCTGAGTGACTGATATGTCAAAATGCTTAAATCATTAGCCTCTGAGTGACTGATATGTCAACATGCTTAAATCATTAGCCTCTGAGTGACATCGGAATCAACATGCTATAATAAGCCTCTGAGTGATCCTTTATAAAGTCCTAACTCGCATACGTGCCACTTGTTGAACGAGAGGGTTCAATTTTGTAAATTATGTGAAAGTTGGAGGATGGAGGGATTAAAAGTGTCAACATGTTAATTTATACCTCTGAGTGACCTTTTAACGAACCGAGAGCTCGACAATGTGGGCATAACCCCGGGTATGCCAAGTATTGGCTACGGAGGGCTAAAAATGCCAAAAAGGTGTTTAAAAAGGTTTTTAGAAGTTTTAATAAGTTAAGGGGTTAAAAGTGTAAACTTTGAAAGTGGCCATGGGGCGGTCGCGGGCCGCGAGAGACCAGGCCTGGGTCTCTCGCGGGGCGCGAGAGAGGTTCTGTTGCAGAAAGTTTGTCTTGGCCTCCAAACAAAGCTCCAAAAACCATTAAATCGAAACTATGGACTTGTAAGCTGCTATGCCACGTTTTAGGACACTTGTAAGCTTTCTCTTACACCCCTAAACACCTGGCTTCACCTCATTTGAGCTCTCCAACTACAAATAGGTGCTTAAGTTCACCATTTCAACTTGCACCTTCTCATTTAATTACTCTTCCCCCTCCTCTGGAAGTTCCTAGCTGAAAGGAGCATCCAACTTAGTTCTCTTGCATTCTAGGAACCTCTTGTAGGTGTTCCTTGCTCTTGCATTTTCGTTTATAGACTTTTATAGCCAAAAGTCAAGCATTTTACGGAAAACGCTTTGACTTTCGGTTAAGACCATTATGGTCCAGCCATTGTTCGAAATGAACATGGCTAAGTGATCGTAATAAGGTAGGTGTTAGTCCCTATAAAGGGCACCTCCCGAAGATCACGTTTGCTAGACCAATTAACGGGTCAAAGTTATAATATTAAAAAGTCAAACATGCCATTTTTGGAAAAATCATAAATTGATCTTATATATGTTATGAAACCTGTTTTGATACTTAAACAAGTTGGTAATAATTATTAGAGCATGTAAGAACATGTTGGGCTCATCAATTTCAGTTCTAGGGTCGGTTCGCAACCGAAAGTCGCGAAGTTTGACTTCTGCTTTGACTTTCGATTCTGACCCGATTTAGATTAGTTATCTACTGATCTAAAGTTGCATTATGATCATAATATAATGTAGCATAACCCTCTGAGGTTATATTACATGATCATAATCAGAGTCCAAGTTTATGCGCAAGTTACATAATTATGCCATCTTTGACCAAAATGCCATTTTTACATAAATCAAGGTTTTAATGATAATAAACTTGAAAATGAGTTTCCTACTGATGTAATATTATAAGTAGGATTATTTGGGATGTTAAACCAAGTTATAAACCGAGTTTTCAAGCAGGTCCTTAAACTATGTCGATAAATGACGGTTTTAGCCCTTGTGGCTTATAAAATGGTTTTAATCAAATCTTTCCAAGGTAAATCATTTAACTACTGATATGTTATATTAAATAACATATCTAGAACATTTTAATCATGTCAGTTTTCGTAAAAATCACATAAAGACGCCATTTTACGACATAAGCGCCGTTTAAGCGCATAGTATGGTTTTAAACCATATTAATGGACCAAGACTTTTTACCTACTGATTTTAAAACTTATTTTAAACATATTTACAGTAGGTACATGTTATAAACTCAAAATCCCAAATAATTTATAAACTATGTGTAAAATGACCAAAATGCCCCTTTAGTGCATAGTTTGGTCATAAAAGATAATTTACACATACAATTGACATCCTACTAATATTATATCATAAATAAATATTTTTCCAGAATAATTATGATGGTAAACTTAAAATATATTCAAGTTTCTTTTATACGGTATGAAATTACCAAAAATGCCTTATGAGGCATAGTTTCGTTTTAAAACCATAACGGGCATATAAGTTAATATCCTACAAATATTTCAACTTATTTAAAGAATAATGGCATATAGAACTTGTCCATGACTTATCCGGTTACCCGATATCGCTAATATGCGCATGGTTACGTATATGTAACTATTTTACGGAAATTAACCGAAACGGGTTTAACCTTGTCATTTAAGTCTCAAAATCCAGAATTTTAATAGTTTACCCATATTAAGCAAGTCAAAGTACTTGTTGGGATTAAACTACATTCTATCCAATCATCATTTAATCTAGCGTCATACGTTTTGATCAAGTACGCTAGTCGGTCTAAGTCTATGACTTAAATAAGACCGTTAGTATTTAAATGGTTAGTTTATGCCATAATCCAGACTAGAGACTTGCCGGCAAATGCTATCTACACTTAGCCCTTTTTGTGTATGACTGACTTATTAAAAATTTAAGAAGACTAGCTCGGTAAATACTCTCGACTTATTTCTCCTATACGGGCTTGGGTTACGGTAAATTATTACCGCTTGGTCGAAAATGGGATTAATCGAACGCCGGTTCAGGATAGAAATCCGCATATTCTGTTTTAATCAGTTTTGTTTGATAATTTAAACATCGGGGGTTAACTACTGTGTCCTGGATATCCTCGGCTCATTACAATCGAAATGGCCACGACCTTAGCGCGGATGTAGGCATACACCGATAGACGCTCAATTATGCATTCCCACAAGGTTGGGAGGAATTGACTCTTTCGTGAGTCCAAAGTGGTGTGTACGTTAATTGTGTCTCGGATTTTGTGCCGAGCCCCGTATGTATGACAAACATGTAAATCTGTTAACAAGGTTGGACGGTCAATTAACTCAAGTTATAAATAGATTTTGTACTGATACGCACTTAAACCATTTTCGAAATGTTTTCAAAATGAGTCAGTTGGGTGTATTTACCAGCGAAAGCTTACGTATTTTCAAAAAACTAATCTGCAGGTACAATACGAAAATAGGCCGGAAGTGCTCGGTAGTGATAGAGGATCTTGCAAATCCTAAATCTGCCCAAAGTCTGTTTTGTATTCTTTCCATGTACAATTTATGATCTGCCTGTAAATCTTCTATTGAAAGCTTGTATATTATTTTGTATTTTCGAACATTTGGTTTGTAATAGTAATTTTACTCCAAGACTTCCGCTGTGCCGTGTTTAATTGCCTATGATGATTATCAACTGACGTCACGATACTCGCCACCCGGGCCCACCGATGTATGGACTTCGGGTTGGAAATCCGGGGTGTGACATCACAACTCAAGCGGGTTTTCTCTTAATCCAAATATATATAAAAGAATTTTCGTTTATTAGAATAGCAAGGTAACAGAGCAAATGTTTAGCTATAGTATAATAAAAAACATTATTTATTATATGAAAATTATAATAATTTTTCACAAAAGTAAAATAAGATAAAGCAAATGTTTAGCTACAATAAAATAAAATTTGTCTTTTAGTACATGAAAGCTATAATAATTTTTCTTAAAGTAAAATGAGAATTTTGATTATTAATAACCTTTCTTAACCATTAAAAAGTGATTATTATATTGATTAACTATTTTACATTTATAACAGAGTGAATTGTAAGTTTTATCCTTTATCTTTATATCACATTTTAGGTAATCTCCTTTTATTTTTGAAACTGACGAGTTTTGTAATTGATACTTCAAATCTTGTACGTTATATCATTTTGCTTCAAATCTAGTTAAATCTTTTAGTTAGATAAGTCACACAAGGGTAATAAAGTATTTTTCACTCATTTATTAAAATAAACTAAAAAGTCCCTTTGTCTCTCTCTCTAAGACGTCATTTTCCCCATCAGATTCCCCTCCTTTCTCTTGATTTTTGATCAAAATCTTTGGTGAATGGATCCGTCCGGTGAGCAGCTCTCATTGAAAAAGACCTCCAATCGTTGAAGAATTCTTTTGATGAGACAGTTTTTTTTCTCATAACGCAAGTCTTTCCATAAAGGATTTGCATTAGCCGGTTGTATCTCACAAGCAAGATTCGGGATCCTTTGTTCGACATAAATGGCAGGTTTTTTCGCTGTAAGGACTCCTATAAGCGTGGGCATAGGGATCGGTTTGCATCGTTTTATAATCATAATAGCCATAGAGCTTTGATTGTTGAAGGTATCCTGGACTCCATTTCTGTTGGGATTTTAATTTTATATGGCTTTAGTGGATTTGATTGTTGCTGAATTCTTGAGTAAGAAGAGGATGAGAAGCAATTTGGGGATCAACTGGTGTCTTTTCCGAAGTGGTAAGTGGTGTTGGGTTTGGGTTTTGGTGTGATGAGCTTGATGTTGTTCCTGCTTTATATCAAGTGCAGATCTGCGATATTAAAGCAGATGGGTGGTGTGGGGTGGGTGGGGTGGTGGCGGTGGAAGCAGGTGATGTTGGGTGAATGGTGGTGGTGGTGGTGGTTGCAGTGGAAGAGAGAGGTGAGTTTAAGAGTAGTTTTTTTATATATAATACAGGTTTCTTTATTTTTGTTATAAATTAGTGGATTCGTCGCACATTGCCGTGGGCATTTGGTTGGTATCAATTCGTTACAATATTCGTACGATACAGACACTTAGTATAGCAATCGAGAAAGTTGTGTCAAAGAGGATATCGACACGTGTTTTATATGGATCGAAAACCATAAAAACAACTACCGACACCGATTCAAGCAACAATAGAATATTATTGAAACTTTAATGATTGTTTTAATCAGTAGAATATCTAAGGGGCTTTACTAAAACACTAAAGAAACCAGCTTTGTTATGTTTTTCATATGGTCAAT
The DNA here is from genome assembly GCA_947069175.1 of Scalesia atractyloides. NCBI lineage: Eukaryota > Viridiplantae > Streptophyta > Magnoliopsida > Asterales > Asteraceae > Scalesia > Scalesia atractyloides. The sequence goes on from CAMTDV010000013.1 coordinate 13,020,697, forward strand.
GGCTTATGATTAGATATGATCATATTTTGTAACTTGAAGCTAAGCTAATTGTTATCTTTTGTTTTTTTCTTAATCAATGGCTCCAGACAGGTTAACCTTCAAGTACCATTGGATGCCATATATCTAAAACTTTTATGAATGCAAAACAACTGAAGTTACAAAATCCCAACCATCTATAGTCTCATGCATTTGTTACAAGACTCAAACCATATGAACTTTCTATAAACCAAATGGGACAAAAAAATTAAATAGCCTTATACACATTTCAATTATTTTCTTTTAATAACAAAGTGTAGTATTTCACGATCATCTTTCAGTCTGGACCTACAATATAGCACACCCTTTGGGTTGAGATTTAAATAACTTGTATGGTTTTTGTCATTGGTTTGCCCAAACAGCTTTAGAGACATCGAGATGGGTTAAACGACATGCTCCAAGTAGATGCTCAGGAAGCTCGTCTCGTGTATTTGCCTGCACAAGTTTCATTAATCCTTACTTAAAAAACTATTATCAAAATTTAGTACCAAACTCATAGGTGACTTTCATAGATTTGGTTTTAAAGTTTACTTGCCTGTATAACAAATGCAGTATCAATTATTAAATTATTGAAGCAACAGAAAGTCTTGCCGGCCAACCCCCTAGCACATGCTGATGAACCAACATCGATGTCCAGCTATAACATCTTTCAAACGGTTAGATTTAAGGATAATAAAATTGATAAGGTTCTGATCCAAGAGTTAGTAGACTCTAACTTGGACCAGTCATGTCAAAAACATAACTCCATGGTTTGCTAATTCACCTCCAAGTAGTTTTCCCCACGGATGTAGTTGATTTGAAGCATATGACCGATTAGAGTCGGTCTGCGAATAGCCTGTCTGAGAATCCATGGTCCCTAAAAAAGAATTTTGCGCTTGTAAGAACACTAATTTAATATTTGTCTGCTCCATTCGATCATATATTGATAAAACGGCGTGTACTCACCTTAGCTACTCGAGGGATGATCTTAAATCTTGAATTCTTAAATGCATCATCTCCTTCTATAAATCTCTCAAGCAAGGGTACATCTTTGATATGCGTACGGGTTGTATAATAAAAAGCAAGATTATAATTTGTTGAACCTGGGACCTGATTAATCACAATTCGTACAAAAAATATTAATGAACTCTAGTTAGAACTACTCTTGTTGTGTTAAACACTTCATAAAACATAGTTTAACACTTTAACTACCTGGAAGTTAACAACAATGAAAAATTCTGGGCGACCATCGGCTGCGTATTTCTGCAAAATAATTAAATTCGGTGAATTTTGTTAATTTCAAGCCAAGAAATATATATTTTTTTTACCAACCTGAACAATGTTCCCGGGTCTACTAGCAAGATGATCTTCTCGTTTATCAGATTTTAGCCAGTCAACTGCAGCAGTTTGCAGCAATGTATTTTCTGCTGTAATCTGGAGGACCAATATTAACATTATTATACAAAAATGCACATATAATAACAAAAAAATTAATGAATGCAACATAAGTTAACCTTGTTATGGTCTTCCAAAAAGGTTTCTCCTCGAATTTGAAATAAAGAAGGTTCTGGTGTTGACCAACTGTGAGGCAGCTCACCAGTTTGATCTTCTGGGAGAGAGATTGTGAAGTTGTGCGATACACATTCCTCCCACACGATTGTCTGTGAATTTAGACAACCTTTTTTCTGCGCTGCAGTGCATATAGATTTCGTATCAAACGTGAATTCACACACGAAATCATGCTTCTTTTCTGCTACAGCGTATGCATCCTGAAAATATATATAAAAGCAAAAAGAATGACTGATTGTATGTATCATGTATTATGCTTTGATAAATTTATATGTTAATTAAAAGAAATATCTAGTACCTACCGGAGAATAAATTCTAGAGTTATTATCTGCAGCCCAGCTACCTTTTGATTCATCACCAAACAATGATTCTTCGAAATCAAAAAACTCATCTGACTCATCAGATATTCTTCCATCTGATCCATCTTCCGTCTTATGCAGCATACTATCTTTTTTCGATTCTTGTAACGAGAATGCAGGTGATAAGTAATCAGCAAAGTTTGTTTTGAAATGTTCTCTTAAAGCTACAAATATATGCATAAACAGTGATTCAGTATACCAAATAAGGAAGAACATTAAAATGAAAAAAAATAACATCCTCTCATATTGAGGAGCAACCAGCAAGCGTTTCAAGCACGTGAATCGTGAGGCGTCGCTCATAAGATTTATGAAGATTATGTTTCCAAGACTTCCAGTCAATAGCAAGCATGTGTCTTACAACTGATTGTTTATATTGATTCCCAGGTGATATCACATACCCACCACCTGTAAAAGTATAAATCAGTTTAAGAAAAAAAAAATGTTTCTATACTTCATAATTTATGTCACGCTTACATTTAAGGAATGCACGGATAAAGCCTTTTTGATATGGGCACTTCTTGTGATATACAGATTGATAAAGAATAACTGCAATGGAATAAATAATCGCAATCACTTTTTAATTTTTTGAGTGACTAGAACTTGAGTAGACATTATCCGAAAGCCATAATATATAAACAACGAATTTGTGTACCGTAAGTCCCGTTGTCTTCCCTCCTCCAATGCCGTTGCAATAATAAATCTCTCCGTTTCATAGACCTAAATTTAGAGAAGTAAAATAGTGATTTTATATATGGATTCATAGCCAAGTAAGCATAGATATTGTTATGACAAAGTCAAATGTCATTTATACCAAGGCAACCAATCACCATCTAATTGATTGTGAATAATATCAGTGTGATTATCTATGTTTTCGATCACACTACCCTTCAGGAAACAGAAGTCCCACCTGCAATATAACATTATGATACATTATGTATGATTATATATATATATAAATATAATCAATATTCCAGGCATACAAAAACGGAAAATATGTTTATCGTTACTGTGATCTTGAAGAACCAAGAGACATGAGTGTATGGAAAACTGCCTCTGGAGTTTCTTCTATGACACTAACGGCTGCTAATGCAGGATGCCCATCTCTCTACAACACGATATAAACTTAAAATTCTTAGGTGTTTGCGAGAAAGGGGGTGTAAGATAATAGGATATAAGCATGGTACTAACCTTATTATGACTTTCTTCATATCTTGCTTGTTTAAATAGCCTGAGACCTGAAGCCAAAAAAAAGGGAAACTTTTAAGTGTCTACGTTTGATCTTATTTAATCTTATTGAGGAAACATATCATTAGCTTAATGTTTACCATTGCGACAACCGATGATTATCCAGTATGAGGGTTCACACATGTCAGCAGTTCTTGGATCCATGGTTGAGGCTAAAGAGAGGATGCCATCAACGTCGTTCTTATCATACACTTTTCTAGAATAGTTTGACCTGAACATCAAACTATTCGTATTAAGAATAAAGGATTAACGACTTTTAGTTGCTAAATCTACTTTGATAAGATTTATCTTGGAAAACAGTTATTGATACAACTTTGTTGTCAGTTAAAATTCAAAAGATAATATTGTTTTACACATACCTAGGACACTCCAAAAGGTTTCCAGTATTCTGGTTCACCTACATTTATTAAAGCAGTTTAGTCATGACCAACATTAAAATTTAGTTGTTGGTTTCTGAATGTTAAGCAATTTGCACCTTATGAGACAATTCTCGGAACGATTTAATCCATTTTGCAACTTCTTCTGGATTGCTTGCCCCTAACTATGTGATATGAGATGTAACAATGATCAACATATGTACAATTTTCATAATTAAGTTTACTTTGATTTGCTGAAAGGAAAGAATATACCTTTACATGAGCATCATGGTTTGAGGCATCACTGAGTGTGAAAACAAAGAAGACCTGAATTAGACATTATAATGTTGTTTGTAATGAGTAACAATTAACATGAAAAATACCTTCAAGCACTCGAACACGAATAGAGTTATCTAATAATGATACTATACATAAATTGTTCAATACCTTTCCCCGTATGCATTTCCTCCCATTGTCTGTTACACGAATGTTGGAGTCCACGACTGCGCTTCGAATAGGATCCTGGAATGATGAACCGAATTCCAATTGGTTTTTAGAATAATGTGGCATACAACTTAAGAGTTAAACATGAAATCCGTTTTTTTTAATAAAAATCTACTTGTAAATCATACATCATGAAAACAATGCATATCTACGTTTATCAATGGGTTAGAGTTGATCCATAGAAAACTTGACCAACTAGATAAATTGAAACACGACATGAAATGCCAAACACAAAAAGAATAAAAATTCCGGCTATGAGTGAAGTTACTGGGCCTATAAGCAGTGGAAGAAAAGGGTTTGACGAGTTGTATTATGTGGCAAATGCCATGGGCGGCTCGGCTAACTGTCATGCCCAAATTCCATCATTTAGGTCTCTGATTTTGACACTAAAGGCTTTTCCCCAATTTTAGACACATCTAAGTCTTTCCCTTTGATCTAAAACACCCAAATCACTCATTGTCTTAATTTACATGTTTATTTTTGTGTTTAATTTCAATAATTAATTGTTGGTTGTCTATATGTTATAATACCTATCAATTTAAAATTCCCTATATAAGGACCCTTTAATGTTTTTATTAATTCAAAACAATATACTATTTTTTTTAGAATTCTTATTATTTTTCTGCTCTGTGTCAAAAACAAACTTAAAAAACTCAAAATAATTTTATTATATCTTAAAAAACTTATTTAAAACGGGTGGGGTGTTAGAGTTCATGAATAATTGATGATCGAGATGATGCCTAAAGGAATGCAGATCTAGTGAACCAACCCTTTGTAAAAATTTAATATGTCGGTCCATAAACAACAACAATGTTTGACACATATCTACAACCTTCTTATTAGAGACATAAAACAATATAAAATATTAATATGTCCACATCTTTTCTTCCTAGACAGCGTAATTAAAATGACCCGCAAATGAAATTTAATACTAAACAATGACTATGATTTTGAAACTTAACTACAAGTTTTTTGTATGTGTTCAAGACCTCTTCTAGCAGAATTTTCCATCTTAATGCCAAAAGGGGGTCGTTAAATCGATCAATTGTTAGGACTTTCCAGAGTAAACAAACAGTTATTTTGAGCTAAAATATGTTTTTGCGACTAAAGTTCGGTTGCAAATAAGCCACAAAATACCTTAGCGACAAATTTGGTGGGCTCTGGCTCGGCTCGATTATCTTAACGAATCGAAATATTAAGCTTAAACTCAGCTCATAAAAAGCTTGAGCTAGCTCGTTTATTTTATTTCAAATAATTTTTATTTTCTTAACATATTGAATATATAGAATTAAACAATAATATTGTTTGAATAAACATAATGCAGAATTTGTGAACAAATTAAAGAGTTTATAATCTATATATTATAATTTGGATTTTAATATCTATGAGCCAAACGACTGAGTCAACGAATCAAGCTTACCCGGGCCAGGCTACTTTTTAATAGTTAGTTCTATGATAACGAGTAGCATTCAACACAGGAAGGATGATGTTTCTTGAAAAACAAAATCAAAAACACGAAATATTATAGCAAAACAAAATTCGTATTCCGGAGAACGTTTCATAAGTTGCTCTCATAACATAACATCAAACAACAAATCAATCTTAAACAAAATGATAGAATTTATTCAAAAATCATCCTCATATATAGAACAAATGGGGAAAGGAGTGTATAAGTCGAAATGCTAATGAAAACCTCATCAAGTATTATTTATAAACAAAACGGTGAAATTATTAAATATCATCCTTTAAAGCAAGCGGCCGTAGAAGAGCAGATTGCTAATGAAAACCCCATAAGATATTATTTACTACTAATAAATAAATTATAAAGTTAACGTAAAGAATTAAATCATACGTTCTAATTACGGTAAGGATTAAACAGAGCTAGCGAGTTGAAAACGAACGCACGAACAAACAAAGAAACAAACAAACCTACCTTGTTGTATGAATGCGAGATAGATCTGAAGCTCTTGAAACGAGAATTTTGAAGAACATAATAAAGCTTTCGTGAGTATTTGAACCCAATAGTGTTAGACCGGATGAGATAAAGCCAACCTTCCATTAATATGACTCTTTCATCATCCATTTAGCGACACTTCTCTGACACTTGTGGGCTACTGAAAACTGGCTAACTCAGAAACCAAAAGGAACAGTTTATGCTGCTATATATCACCAGTTGCATGATCGAACCGGGACCAAGGGTCAGTGAATTTGTGATCCAAACCGGTCCGAGGGGATGGGCCCGTTTATACCGCTACACGTTACAGTCTGTCGAATGTATTTATCATTGCATGTAAAGCCAGTTTTTGGTGTCCATCGATAATTTTATATTATTAATTTTATTATTATTACTATTATTATTATTATTATATAAAAATAAACGTAAACAAGTTAAGTTTCTTATATTTGGTTTATAGTTTAAAATCTTATTTATTAATTGGTTGGTTGAACGTTCAAACGATTTAGTTCTTTTTATTTTTCTAAAATAACTTAAGTTTGTTTAATTATAATATCAAAAAATCCTAGGTCTTTTGTGAAAAATATTCATAGTTTGTTTACATTATAATAATAAAATCCTAGGTCTTTTGTGAAATATATCCATAGTTTGTGTACATTATTAGATATCTTGAGTTTAAAGTATGATAGTTCATAAAAAGAAAATCCAACTATCTATATTTTATCTTAAAATTACACTATTACCCAAAACTATTTTGTACATCATGTACTGAATCTAAAAAAAGAACATATTGAGTATTGAACGAGGAGAAACTTTTTTTTTAGTTTCTAAGCATTTCAAATTTAACAAAAATATGTTTGGGTTTTCAAAAGTTCTAAGGTTATGTTCGCGATTGATGTATTTTTTGACGGATTAACTAGTATATATGAACCGTTTGTGTGTGTATATATGTATAAGCATATGTGTCTATGTAGGTATGCATAATCATGGTGTGCCAAATGAAACATCCAAATATTTAGTAAAAACTTATTCGTTAGTAAATATTATAATATTGATGTACAAATTGTATACTTAGTGGCTAATATAGATAATTCAACAAATAGTTTATTCTACGATAAACAAGATGGTTTTATATATTTTGTAACTAGGTTAGAAACTGTGTATTACATATATTGAATATAGAAAGTCTAAATATTTAGTGATGAATATCTATTAATTATAAAAGGTATTACATATGTTGAATTAAAAATAAACAAATATTTAGTGATGAATATCTATTAATTATAAAACAATATATTAAAATAATAAGATAAGACGTTACTAATAAAACTGACATTTTCTGACGAAGATTTTGTCAGAAATTGAAATGTTTTTCGACGAATTTCCAACAAAGAGTCATTTGTTGGAAAATAATATTTTGAGATGGATTGATACGATTGACTTCGTGATATTCACAATTAACATTTTATAAATTAAACAAAATAAAAAAAGGTGGAAACGAAAATCTTATACCCACATAATTGTGACATTTGGCAACCGGTTACTTATTTATTAGATATTGATTTTCATTTGAATTCATGATAATGTATATAATGGATGATTTAAACGAGAATGCTAAATGTTGTAAGAACGAATAAAAAAATCGCAAGAAATTGGTCAAAAACAATTAAAATTAAAAATTTCTTTTACACTTATCATTGTTATCGAATACATTGTTAAAAATAAAATTTACATGTTTAAATTTACGTGAATTCGTAAATAAAGAAAATTTACACATGTGTAAGTTTGCCATATACATATGCGTAAATTTGTTGTATTGTTGTTTTGAGAGTAAAAAATTATTTGATGGTTAATTACAATGATTTATATTAAATAAAATAGTTTTGATTATTTTTTTCATTTGTTCTAATGGTTCTCACAGCGTTCTCAAATATATATACACATATGTATGCCTTCACAGTTTATAAAATAGTTTTGATAACCTTAATACAAAAGTTTAAATAGTTGCTATACTTCTATATTTATCCTCATATTATTTACTCGTTTCATAAAATATATACAAAATAGGTCAAATATATAAGATAATTCAATGAAAATCACTTGTAACCACTTTCATTTAGGTTGAGATCGAGTTGTTTTTTAATAGACATTTCGTATGTTTGACGAGCGGCAGCATTCATGTGATCTGCAAAACGACCAGAGATGATCTGCAAGTGGTTGGATAGATTAACTATAGTGAAGAAACAAAGATATATTTTTTTAATATTATAGATTTTTATTTATATTGCTTAGTTATTTTTTATCCTTTTTTTTTCCTTTGATTATACTATGAATCTCGGTACTTGATACATAGTATTAGACATATCATGACTATTTTTCATATATTGCATTTATCATCAACAAAACAAATTTTAAGAATTTATTTGACCCATGTGATAAGTAGTTCAACTACTTGAATGAATGAGCAGTGAAGTAAATCAACGCACTTAATGATGAATGAGTTGTTACACGTTACCCATTTTGATAAGGTTAAAGTAATTTTAACGTTTAGGTAAGAGGTTGCTTTTGTTTTCTAAGTTTTTTTTTAATAAAAAGGTTTTTTTGAGTTTTTTGTGTCTAAAATAATTATTAGACATTGGGGTATACTTTAACAAGTCTCAAATGCATTTGCATGTCATATCGCCAATGTTCCCTTAATTTACTATGCCACAGTCTAGTTTACCTAAACGAGCATGCCTTCTAGTTAATGCCTTTATTCAAGCTTCGTCTCGAAAATTCGAATATCTCATATTCATTCTTGAAACTCATGCTTTCACATATTGATGCTCTAGCCAATTTACAATTTTTCTTACGTATGCTAGAACCATAAATCATTGTCGGAGAACAAATGACTCAAAAAAGAAGTCGATAATTGTTATGTGTTTGTGTAATTATAAATATAGATGCGTAATTATAAACATAGGTTGCGTAACTATTAATATTAGTTGCGAAATCATTACATATGGTGTGTAATTATTTATAAAATCTATGTTATATATTGCGAACTTATTTTTATATGTTGTGTAATATTACGCACAATTAGTTATATATGGTTGCGTAAGTATTTATATTTGTGCGTAATTATATACCCTCGTTTGTGCGTCACACGTTGCATTTTGACTGTTTTAGAGGTATTCAAGATTAAGTTTGAAAATTAATTATTGACTTATTTTTTTTTTCAAAAATCTAGTACTGATTATTCTAAAAGCAAGAATTTAAGGCTTTTCAAAATTATTTATTGATACCCTTTGGCTATTAGTCAATGTGGATGTATATTATCACTTCTGCAATAAAAAAAGGTAAATATAATTTCGTGAAATTAAGTTGCGTGAGGGCAAGCAAGATTTTGACTAGAGCCAACTCTCCACCTCTTTCTTTTGTGAGAGCTTTGATAGAAACTTTAATAATTGTAGTATTTGTGTCGTTTAAGTTTTTCTTTTTTAATAAAACAAACATTTAGTGTTTTTATAAATATATTCGTTTGATTTATTCATCTATAAACTATGAGACCAAGGTTAAAACTCGGTTGAATTAATTGACCCGAATTGATCATGATGATCACTCATCAAGTAAGAAAATATTTTGCATCAATTTGTCTTGCTTGGTATAAAATTGACGAGTTAAACCAAAGATAAAAGGAAAGGTCAGACATTTCAAAGTGAATTAAGTTTTACATAAATTGTTATTAACGTATTGTGTGTGACAAAATTTAAAAGATCATTTTAATACAAACTTTTAAAACTTTTGACAATTTAGTTCATGTGGTTTACATTAAATTGCACCTTGAGGTTCTAACTTGTTTTTTTAACTTCTGAGTCCTCATGGTTGCAATTTCTTGCCATCTGAGTCTTCCCTGTTGTTGAGCGTTACATTTTTTTCATGAAATGATAAAATTACCCTCAAGGTGCATTGTTGTTGTTGTTGTTGTTCACCTTAACCTGCAACCCAACCGCAAAACCCACCCACCCATCACCACCACATCAATCCCTCTCACATCCGGCAACCACTTCCTTCACCTCCGACAAACTTACACATTCCGTCCTAATATAATAAGCACAATCCTCAACGTCTAATCTAAAACGAATAATAATAACCTTTCAATTTGCCCTTATCTTCGACATTTTTTTTTCTCATTTTCCGTATCTTCAATATCTATCTCGTTCTTTTCCTTCAAATCCCCAATTTCTCGCTCTTCTAAATGGCTCCATTTTTGCAGGATAACCTGCCATCAGAATCCTGATTTCTTAGATTGGTTCCAATTGATATTTGTCAGATTGATTCAAACATCTTCTTTGTTGACATCAGAATCACGATCTCTTCTTCGCTATCACCTGAAACCTTATTTTAAAACCTGAAACCCATAGCTTCACCATCGAGACTAAAGATCTAAAAACTACACGTGAGGATTACTTGGAAGGTGTGATTTCATGATAACTATTGTCCTCTCTACTTTCTTGAGATTGTTCCTGGTAATCAGACTCGTTTCATGCTTATTTGATCGAATTCCCCTCTCAGTTTTCTTTTAGATTAGACCATGTTTCATTAGGAATTTTATAAATTTGATTTCTTACTAAAACAAAGTAGATTTGATTAATCCTATTTTGGTAATTTGGAGAAAGAACAAGATTCAAAGTAGATTTGATCCATTACGATGTCGTCTCCTACGACTCCGGCTAACTGTATATGGTTGAGGGTCGGGGGGCTCCGATGGTGATGGTCGTTGTGGGTGCTCAGAATTGGTTAACTGGTGGTGGCATTTGGTAAGTTGGTTATCCGACGGTTTAGTGGTTGTAGATGGTGGTTCTTAGCAGGTGGTTGGTGTGTACTTATGCTCAAAGAAAAGTTGACCAGTGCTCCAAATGCTCAATGAAAATTTTGTTGGAGTGACGAACAAGAAAGGGCGTTCCAAATATTCAAAGAAAAGTTGACCAGTGCTCTGGTACTGACTTTACCGGATGGCACCGATGACTTGGTAGTGTACTCTGACACATGACACCTAGGTCTTGGGTGTAACATTTGTCGTAAAACAGGTACTAAAACCCGCTCCATTTTGTAATCAAGTATATGCCATGAATCTCCTTTTTCAAATTCACGTTAGCTGTTGATAGTATTTTGTAATATTAATAAATATAAGTCGTAATGATATTAATAAAGTAATAATAATTAATTCAAAATAAAATAAAATAAAAAGTTTATTAAATTAAAACATAAAAAGGGTGGACCGCGGGGATCAAACCCGGGTCTCCACCCTAACCGCACACATTACACACCACTACACCACACATACATATCTGAAACAATCTCAAACCAAATAAGTTTATATAACACTCGAAATCAAATTTCAAAACACCCGCCCAGTAACGGCTGAAACCTTCAAATAAATCATCAAAACTCCGTTTATTTTGCGAATTAAACAGAAGAACCGTTTTCCAATCATGTGTTAGACTCAATCATTAGGTCAGCAATGTTCAATTCGGTTATGCAATCATTGCGGCAATCAGTTTTTGACCGAAACCTAGGAAACCGAAACCCAACTCAAACCAACACTTTTAGCTATAAGTAGTGATCCTTGAAACCCATTTAGAACTTGCTCACACTCGCAATTTTCTTTGTAAACCTCTGGAATCAAGATCCTTTGTCGGAGAATACTTGTTTTCACCGGAAAAGTTACAGATCGTCGGAGATTCAGCGACTTCTGTTGGTACATGTTCCATCCTAATCTTTCATTTTCATAAACCATAATTGAAGTTATTTAGAGGTAACTGATATGGTTGTTAAGCTAATCAAATCAATCGGGTATATGTTTTATGATTTTATAATGAAAAAGATGAAGTGGAGTTGTGTTTAAAAGGAATTAAAACTTGTGATTTCAGGTTAGACACACAGTCCAGCGGTGGACTGTGTGCATATAAACCAGATGGTCGCCGGTTCGAGTCTCGCATACGTTTCCGATTTCTATATATAGCTCAACCCTTTTTATAACTAATATATAAAACAATTCAGTTAGTATATAAGATTAAATAAAATATTATATCATTCGGGTTAGTCACACATCCCAATTGGTCGGGCTGTGTGCAACACGAAGCAGAGGTCATGCGTTCGAGTCCGGTTATACACATCCTACTGTTAATAGAACAAACCTTTTTTTTAAAATTAAATATGTTTAACCGTAGTAAGTGTATATATATATAATTAAAATCGGACATATTTCGGGTTAGACACGTAGCTCAGTTGGTAGAGCTGCATGCACGTAAACGAGAGGTCACGAATTCGATCCCCATATGCTGCCAAATCCACCCGTTTCGATCCGAAAAAGAAACAATTGTTTTTTTAATTAAACTTTTGTTATTTTTCTTTAAAAACCATAAAATATATATTCAAATAATTCCACTTTTAAGCATAAAAATAGTAATAAATACAATAAAATTATCTAAAGAGTCTAATCAAATTTTATTAAATAAAAATACTAATTTTAACTAAAAGAAATATATATATTTACCAAATTATTACGTGAATATTTAGGTTAGTCTTTCTCGTCGGTTGGTATCTCTAATGCTAAATCGTGCGCACTCTTCACCAAATCGAAAACGCACCCACTGTGAGTGAATTCCTACAACTTCCCTTTTTATTCATGTTTTTGGGGTGTATCATGTGTCGCTTTTATTTATTTCATTATCTCAAATCTCGTGCTATTATCTTTATGTGTTCTAACGTGTTTTGTGATGAAGTTGATTATTATTATTTGTGTTTATATTTTTCATTACAGTCAAGTTCTCACATTAGGCCCATTTGTTCCCTGTTACTTACGGGTAGAGCGTCGCGTTGCCTAATATATAAGATCGGCTCCGTTTGATTGAGCCTTGATCAACAACACATCGGTTATCGTGCTCACATATTTATTGCTAGATGATTGTGTGGTTTGTGGTTTAAATTACATATACGTTGCTCATGTATAGATAATGCACATTTTATCAAAATAATAAACATACCATTTTTCCTTATTTTAAACGGGATTCACTCGCCAACTTATGTTGACCCAAAACTCTATTTTTACACATGATACAGGTGAACATGTTGAAGTAAGGAACACATAGGACATGGGCCTTAGAAGAAAATAAACGTTACTTGAAAGTTTTGTTTAGAACATCTTATGTTTGTATGGATTATGTGTTGATTGGAATATTTCATTTTAATTTGAATTAATAAATATAAAACTTTTATAATAGTAAATGTCATGAGCTTTGATGAAAATCCAATCATGCCCCGACTACCATATCTGCTGCGGGTCAGGGTGTGACAGATTGGTATCAGAGCTTGTGACTATAGGGATATAGGATAGGTTATTAGACCCTTAGAGCCTATACTATCATCAGTTAGAATTTAATTGCTTACGTGTTAAATGGTTACATGCAAACTTATGACATTTACTTGTTTACATCTCTTTCACACACAATTACATCCAAGCACTTTCATTACTATATGTTTTGTGTGACATTCAATGTGTTATAAATATTGTCAATAAAACATGCATATATATATATATATATATACACGTATATTATCGTCTTAACGCACGTCTCGATTCTCACACATTTAAACACTTTCTTGCTTTTCTTTTCAAAGAATTTGGGATGTTTTTATTTTTCAATCTCATCAAAGTGAGTTCTACGATGGGCATGTAGTAACTGGAAGATTACAAGTACCGGTAGTCGAAACGTCCTGTCTAGGATTGGCATTCGTATAAATCCAAAATAATGGACCAGTTTGCCTACATGTGGACTAACGATGAGAGTACGAAGGACCGATTAGGCCAAAGCATGCCACACCAAACGTCATGTGAACTAACCACACTTTGAGTTGTCACTGTGTCTACACCAGGACACCATCCGACCTTACACCTCGCAATCATGTTTTACGATTTTCATTCGAGTGGTGCTAGTGTTAACAGGCCAAAATCAATGTGAACTCTACAAAGCCCAGTGGTCATGGGGGCCCAGATGACTACCTAGGCCAAGTATGGAGAACATATGTAGGCCCAAACATGAGCAAAGCCTAAGACATCCTATGGATGTAGTGGATTTATTTTCTCATTTAGTTTGTGAATGTTTACTTTGTTTTAAAACTCTATGCGACACACATGACACCTATACGCCAAACTCATAATCTCGTTACGTATTTCCTGTAGATGTCTTCTAGGCACTCTCATGGAGGTAGGAGATCGGGAAGATCCGGCAAGCGCATGGCTGCTCAAATAGCCCAACAAATGGCCGCCGTGAATCCCAATATTGTAATTCAAGTCCAACAAGCTCTCGCTGCTAATCCTATCAACCCAATCAACCAAGAGGGTCAAAATGCTGCCAACCCTCCCACAAACACCACCAAGTGCACTTACAAGCACTTCAACTCATGTGACCCTCCAAAGTATGAGGGAACTGAAGGGGTCACTGCTTTCCTTCGATGGTTTGAAGAAATGGAGAGTACTTTTCTCAATTGTGACTGCCCCAACGACCGAAAAGTTCGTTATGCTACTGGTCGTCTATTTGGGGTAGCACTCACGTGGTGGAATGCCGAAAAGGGCAGGGGGGTGCTTAAGCCATAGTAGGCCTAACTTGGGAAGAATTGAGAGAACTCATGACACGACGTTTTTGCCCAAGAAGCGAAATTAAGAAGCTAGAAGATGAGTTCTATTTCTTGAAACAGAAAGAGGGGGAACATATAACCTACAACAAGAGGTTTCTCGAGTTGAATCAAATGGTTCCCAATTTGTTCACTCCTCTCTACCGTCTGATCGAGCACTACATTCCGGGTCTTCCTTCGAAGATTCAGGACTCTGTGATGAGTACTACGCCTGCAACTCTGGAAGCAGCAATGGAGCTAGCTACTGAGCTAACCGAAAACCACATCAGGAATGGGGATTTCAAGGATGAAAAGAAGAAAGATAAAACACCAACTGAAACCCCAAACCCAACTCAAGCTAGATCCTCATCTCGATTCGCTGGCAAGAGAAAAATGGGAAGAATTTTGCCGTCACTCAAACAAACCAGCCAACTCAACACAACCAACCTATTGCAGCCACTCCAATCACCCAAGTTGCTCCCCCTACCGCTCCATTCAAGAAGCAGTACACAGCACCTCACCCGAAGTGCAATCGATGTCAATACCATCACCCTCTTGAGAACCCACATCTCCACTGCACAGGTTGTGGTCGTGCAGGTCATACAATCCAAACCTGCCGCTCTCTTCAAAGGCAAGCCCGCAACCAACCGCAAGCCCAACACAACAACCCAACAGTAGGCCAAGTTCCCTACCAAAAACCTTTACTATTACCACATGCACAACTAATGGCCCAACCCTTTTACCAACCTAACTACCCTATAATGCCACCTGTCAGAGCTTGTTTCAATTGCAGTGATCCAACTCATTTCTGCAACGCCTACCCACGTTTAGTGAACATCATTAATGCGTAAGCCCAAGCTAATCCTGTGATCCAAGCCAATCTAGCAAATCCGCCAGCAAGAGGTAGAGCTTTTAACATTAACGCCAATCAGGCTAGAGCGGTACGTTTCTCATAAATTATAGCTATGCATCTATACTTTTTGACACAGGCGCGGATAAGAGTTTTGTGTCCCTAGAGTTCGAATCTATTCTTGGTTTACCTCGCGTTAGTTTAGCCGAATCGTTTACAGTGGAAGTAGCAGACGATGAACCTATTATGTTGGATTCTATCATTCGCGACTGTACTCTTACTCTTAATGATCACGATTTTCCAATCGATCTCATTTCCATGAAATTGGGAAGCTTCGACATCATCATTGGTATGGACTGGCTCAGCCAGCATCATGCCGAAGTCGTATGTTATGAAAAATTCATTCGAACGCCGATGGCCAAACCCTTCGTATTTTTGGTGAAAACCCAACCAAGAGACTCAAGTTGATGTCGTGTCTTCAAGCCAGAAAGTATCTTTGCAAAGATTACATCACATTCTTAGCTCATATCGTCAAGAAAGGAGGCAGTGAGAAGAAACTCGAAGATATTCCGATTGTTAGAGATTTTCCTCAAGTCTTTCCAGATGACGTTTCAGGACTTCCTCCGATGCGAGAAGGCGAATTTTGAATCGATCTTGTAACTGGTGCCACTCCAGTTGCAAAATCTCCATATCGGTTATCCCCATCCGAAATGCAAGAGTTAGCTAGTCAGTTACAAGAGCCGATTGACAAAGGATTCATACGTCCCAGCTCATCACCTTGGGGTGTGCCGGTTCTTTTCGTCAAAAAGAAAGATGGAACTTTCCGAATGTGTATCGACTATCGAGAACTCAACAAGCTGACCATCAAGAACCGTTATCCTTTACCTCGCATTGAAGACCTTCTAGACCAACTTCAGGGTGCCACCTGTTTCTCAAAAATCGATCTTCGATCTGGTTATCATCAGCTTAGAGTACGTGAAGAAGACATTCCAAAGACTACCTTTCGAACTCGCTATGGTCACTATGAATTCATGGTCATGCCTTTTGGGTTGACCAATGCTCCCGCCTTTTTCATGGATCTAATGAATAGGGTGTGCAAACCCTACATTGATCGTTTCGTTATTGTTTTTATCGATGATATTCTTATTTATTCCAAGACTAAGTCAGATCATGAACGACATCTTCGTCTTATTCTAACACTTTTGAAAACGGAAAAGCTTTACGCTAAGTTTTCAAAATGTGAATTCTGGTTAAAAGAAGTTCAATTCCTTGGTCACGTCGTCAACGACAAAGGAATTCATGTCAACCCTGCAAAGATCAAAGTAGTGCAAGAATGGCAGGCGCCACGCACTCCTACTGAAGTTAGGTCATTTCTCGGCTTAGCGGGTTATTATCGACGTTTTATCGCAAATTTCTCCCGCATAGACTTACCGCTCACAGCCTGACTCATAAGGGCAAACCCTTCGAATGGGGGCCCAAACTGGAAAAGACTTTCCAAACCTTGAAACAGCGACTTTGTGATGCACCTATTCTCACTCTCCCTGACGGTTGTGAAACAACGACTTTGTGAAACAGGATGGCACCAATGACTTGGTAGTGTACTCTGACGCATGACACCTAGGTCTTGGGTGTAACATTTGTTGTAAAACGGGTTCTAAAACCCGCTCCCTTTTGTAATCAAGTATATGTCATGAATCTCCTGTTTCGAATTCACGTTAGTTGTTGATAGTATTTTCTAATATTAATAAATATAAATAGTAATGATGTTAATAAAGTAATAATAATTAATTCAAAATAAAATAAAATAAAATAAAAAGTTTATTAAATTAAAACATAAAAAGGGTGGACCGCGGGGATCGAACCCGGGTCTCCACCCTAACCGCACACATTACACACCACTACACCACACGTACATATCTGAAACGTTTCATGCTTATTACTTGGAAGGTGTGATTTCATGATAACTATTGTCCTCTCTACTTTCTTGAGATTGTTCCTGGTAATCAGACTCGTTTCATGCTTATTTGATCGAATTCCCCTCTCAGTTTTCTTTTAGATTAGACCATGTTTCATTAGGAATTTTATAAATTTGATTTCTTACTAAAACAAAGTAGATTTGATTCATCCTATTTTGGTAATTTGGAGAAAGAACAAGATCCAAAGTAGATTTGATCCATTACGATGTCGTCTCCTACGACTCCGGCTAACTGTATATGGTTGAGGGTCGGGGGGCTCCGATGGTGATGGTTGTTGTGGGTGCTCAGAATTGGTTAACTGGTGGTGGCATTTGGTAAGTTGGTCATCCGACGGTTTAGTGGTTGTAGATACTTATGCTCAAAGAAAAGTTGACCAGTGCTCCAAATACTCAATGAAAATTTTGTTGGAGTGACGAACAAGAAAGGGCGTTCCAAATGTTCAAAGAAAAGTTGACCAGTGCTCTGGTACTGACTTTACCGGATTGCACCGATGACTTGGTAGTGTACTCTGACGCATGACACCTAGGTCTTGGGTGTAACATTTGTCGTAAAACAGGTTCTAAAATCCGCTCCATTTTGTAATCTAGTATATGCCATGAATCTCCTGTTTTGAATTCACGTTAGTTGTTGATAGTATTTTGTAATATTAATAGATATAAGTCGTAATGATATTAATAAAGTAATAATAATTAATTCAAAATAAAATAAAAAGTTTATTAAATTAAAACATAAAAAGGGTGCACCGCGGGGATCAAACCCGGGTGCCACCCTAACCGCACACATTACACACCACTATACACACATACATATCTGAAACAATCTCAAACCAAATAAGTTTATATAACACTCGAAATGAAATTTCAAAACACCCGCCCAGTAACGGCTGAAACCTTCAAATAAATCATCAAAACTCCGTTTCTTTTGCGAATTACAGCGAAGAACCATTTTCCAATCATGTGTTAGACTCAATCATTAGGTCAGCAATGTTCAATTCGGTTATGCAATCATCGCGACAATCAATTTTTGACCGAAACCTATGAAACCGAAACCCAACTCAAACAAGCACTTTTAGCTATAAGTAGTGATCCTTGAAACCCATTTAGAACTTGCTCACACTCGCAATTTTCTTTGTAAACCTCTGGAATCAAGATCCTTTGTCGGAGAACACTTGTTTTCGCTGGAAAAGTTACAGATCGTCGGAGATTCAGCGATTTCTGCTAGTACATGTTCCATCCTAATCTTTCATTTTCCTAAACCATAATTGAAGTTATTTAGAGGTAACTGATATGGTTGTTAAGCTAATCAAATCAATCGGGTATATGTTCTGTGATTTTATAATGAAAAAGATGAAGTGGAGTTGTGTTTGAAAGGAATTAAAACTTCTGATTTCATCGGGTTAGACACACAGTCCAACGGTGGACTGTGTGCATATAAACCCGATGGTCGCCGGTTCGAGTCTCGCATACATTTCCAATTTCCAGATATAGTTCAACCCTTTTTATAACTAATATATAAAACAATTCAGTTAGTATATAAGATTAATTAAAATCTTATATCCTTCAGTTAGTATATAAGATTAATTAAAATCTTATACCCTATTCATGAGATCCATGAATGCTGCAGGTGCATTTGTGAGCCCAAAAGGCATCACTAAGAATTCAAAGTGACCATATCGAGTCCTGAAGGCGGTCTTAGGAACATCTTCATTCCTAACCTTCAGCTGATGATATCCTGATCTCAAATCGATCTTGGAGAAGTAACTAGCCCCTTGAAGTTGATCGAATAAATCATCGATCCTGGGTAGAGGATATCTATTCTTGATTGTTAATTTGTTTAGCTCTCGGTAATCGATGCTCATTTGCATCAAAACGTCTTTCTTCTTTACAAAGAGGATAGGAGCTTCCCAAGGTGAGGAACTAGGCTGAATAAAGCCTTTCTCTAAGAGTTCATCTAATTGTGTCCTCAACTCCTTCATCTCCGTTGGTGCTAGCCTATATGGAGCTCTAGCCACGGGTGCTGATCCTGGCAGGATATCAATTCTAAACTCCACTTGTCTGTCTGGAGGTAGGCCTGGTAATTCTTCTGGAAAGACATATGAATATTTTGAGATAACTGGTAGGTCTTCCATGTTTAGCTTAGGTTCATTTATAGTCACTTATGCCATGTAAATAACACAGTCTTTCCTCAAACACTTGGATGCCTTAAATAACGACACCTTGTCTGGCAATCCATAGTGTGAGTCTCTAGGGATGGTGATCAATTCACCAGATGGGGTTCTAATCTCGATGAGCTTCTTATCACAGGAAATGCGGGCTGGGTTATGAGATGACCAATCCATGCCTAAAACTACGTCGAACCCCGCCAATTTCATTGGCAGAAGAGAGATAGGGATGGAATGATTCTTAATGGATATAGAGCATCCATCAAGAATGGAAGATGCTGTTTCTATCGTTCCATCAACAAGTTCTATCTCATAAGTTTTATCTTGAGTTCTTAAGGGCAGGTTTAATAGTTTACTAAACTTATGATCAACAAAAGATCTATCTGCACCTGAATCAAAAAGAACTCTAGCACAAACATTGTTAATGAGGAATGTACCTGTTATGACATTGTCGTCATTAACAACCTCTCTTGCAATTAATTGAAAGGCTCGAGCATTCCCCTTCTTAGACTCTCCAGGCTTTGCATTATTATTCTTAAGAATTTTAGGGCAGTTAGTCTTAATATGCCCCTTTTCATTGCAGACGTAGCAGACGGCATCCTTAAGATCCTTACATTCTTGGGTCTTATGCCCCTTTCTCTTACAGATGCCACAGGATTTGGCCTGTGAACCAAAATTACACTGTCCCCAGTGTCTGCGATTGCAAGTTTTGCATGTTGGCATTACAGTCTTTTTTCCTTGGTTCCCTTTGAACCCAAATCTCCCTTTATTTTTCTTATTAAACCTATGGGAGTTGTCATCTTCCCTCTTCCTTTTCCCATCAGTTTCAGACTTAACCGACTTTTGCCTTACTAGATCAAGGGTGAGGGAGAAAGATAGGTCAACAGCAGACCTATAGGTAGTAGGCTGAGCAGCCTTTACCATTCCCTTTATCTCGGGAGCTAACCCATTAATAAAACGCGCAATGCGTTTGGGCTCCGAGGTAATCAAATAGGAAACTAACCTAGATAGGGAATTGAAATCGTAAACATATTTCCGACAGTCTAGGTTTTTCATGGAAAGGGATAAGAAGTCAGTTTCTAATTTCTCCACCTCATGAGGTGGGCAGTGTGTTTCCTTAACAAGGTCCACAAATTTGGACCACCCCAAATTATACATGTGTACTTTACCTGTAGACTGAATCATGGCTTTCCACCAGATTATGGCATCACCCTTAAAGGACTGTGATACATATTTGACCACATCCTTATCAGCACAGTTGCTGATATCTACAATTGTTTGCATCTCGTCTAGCCACTTTAGGGCTTCCACAACTCTCTTCTCCCCGTTAAAGTCTCGGGCTTACAAGAGACAAAGTACTTATAGGTACATCCGTCTTTAACAGAACAAGACTTTTCAACAAAATCTATTTTCTTTGGTTCACTCCTCGCATTTGAAGAGTGAACGGAGCTCTCCTTATGAGCTGAGGATGGTGGAATAGATAACGGTCTAGAGCGAGTGGCACTCGACTCTCTAAGCCTTTCTATGGCCTTTCCCATGGCCTTTTCAACTGCCGCATCAATGCGAGCTTGAAAATTATCATTATCGACATCTCTATTTTCAGCTTTGTTAGATTCCACATTCCAGTGGCTACGTTGTGCTTCATTTGAGTTAGCCATCCTTGAGATTTGGTTCTATACACCAAATAAAATTTCCCTTAGCCATGGTATTAATTAACCATATTGGCTTTTAACATTGGATATAACAATCCATTGCCTAAACTAGTGTGAATAACATCACAACTCTTAGGCTTAACATAACTATATTTGGCCTAGGTCTTAATAGGACCATCAAAGGCAAATTACAATTTGGACATAGTCCATATTGGACAGTGGATCGCATTGTCACAACTGTCATTGTCATAATTTGACAATTTTTATTTAGCTCATAGGCTTATCTCGAAGGACATAAAATATTATGGCACATAGGCATGTCACTAATGGACATAAAATATGGCACATAGGCCTATCACTAATAGACATAAAATATGTAACATAGGCCTGTCATTAATGGACATGAGATATGGCACATAGGCCCTACATCTCTAATGGATGTTTGAATCATAGCCCCAAGGGCATTACATCACTAATAGATGTTTTAATCATAGCCCCAAGGGCAATACATCATTAATGGATGTTTAATCATAGCCCCAAGGGCAATACATCACTAATAGATGTTTAATCGTAGCCCCAATGGCAATACATCACTAATGGATGTTTTAATCATAGCCCCAAGGGCAATACATCACTAATGGATGTTTAATCATAGCCCCAAGGGCAATACATCACTAATGGATGTTTTAATCATAGCCCCAAGGGCAATACATCACTAATGGATGTTTTAATCATAGCCCCAAGGGCAATACATCACTAATGGATGTTTAATCATAGTCCCAAGGGTAATACATCACTAATGGATGTTTTAATCATAGCCCCAAGGGCAATACATCACTAATGGATGTTTTAATCATAGCCCCAAGGGCAATACATCACTAATGGATGTTTAATCATAGTCCCAATGGAAATACATCACTAATGGATGTTTTAATCATAGCCCCATGGGCAATACATCACTAATGGATGTTTTAATCATCGCAATGATGATATTAGCCGGGATCAAATTTGATCACATGGGCTATATAAGGTCAGGACATAGTCCTTTACCTTGAAGGCTAGTGTGATTCCTCAAGTCACACTACCAAGAGTATGAACATTCTTGAATGTTAACATAAGAGTACCTTAATGGTTGATTAATAGTCCCGGTCGTACTGACCTTAACGACTTGGAGGCTTGAACTTAAGTTCACCACCTTTGGATAGAAGGATAACTTCCCTTAACTATCCTGATAGAAGACCCCTTCGTACTTAACTATCATTTATAATTTGGCCAAATGTGTGGTCTGTGCCACTTGGCTAATCAAAACCATTAAGATCTTTTTGGAATTATATCACAGAGCATAAAGTTTGAGTAAAAATCAAGACGCTCGTTTAAAGAGGATGAATACATATATATATATATATATATGTATTCATCCTCTTATATATATATATATATATATATATATATATATATATATATATATATATATATATATATATTTCCAAAAGTACTTCATTAAATTCCAAATTAGAAATTACAATACTAGAAAAATGAAATAAACTGTCCATGCAAGGACTTTAAAGAAATAAACTTGTCCACGCAGGGACTAAAGAAATAACAATGTCCTCGCAGGGACTACATATAATTAGAAGAGACTTTACTCGTCCTTCTTTCCCTTGACCAACTTGGAGAGTTTCTTGAAGAAATTGTTTGTCTTCTTCTCCGTTTTCTCCGCTTGCTGCTGCATTTCTTTCATTCTTTCTAAGGCCTCATTAATGGCCTCAAGTGGCGGCGGAGGTTGTGGTTGTTGTTGTGGCATAATCGGTTACTGGTACCCATAAGTTGGATATCCAGTCGGTGGATAAGTAGGTGGGAAAGGAGACGGATAAAGTGAATTGTGCATAACTGCTTGCATATAAGGGTCTTGCGACCATGCTTGATAGTCTCCTAGTGTAGATGGGTTAAAAGGAACATATCCAGACATGTCTGGATATGTGGGGATCGGGTTACTATAACCCGATGTTGGTGGTTTAGCTGCATGTGTTGGTGTTGGTTCCACTATAGGTGAAACATTAGAGGGTCCACCCATTTGTGGATCCTCTTGAATTGTGGTGTAGGAGTTGGGCAAAGGTGGCAGCGATCCCGACCTTTGTCCGACACGTACCGACATACGTGCTCCACACTTTCTCCTTGGTGGTTCAGGTGGTGGTTGAGGTTGGTCCACGGGTTCTATGTGGACATCTTCTTGAACAGGGGGTGGTTGAGAGTGATGAGAAGGAATGTGGGTGAAGGTAAATTGGTTCCAATATTGGTCCCACTCATTAGGACCTTGGTAGGGCGATCCGACATAAGAGTTCGAATCGTTTGAAATTTCAATGGGATGCGTATTCGATCCCGACGGTGGCATCTCCGGCGTCGGAGTCCTCATCCATACGGTTTGGCTGGTCCAACTGATTTAGATCGGCTGGAGGCGTGTTAAAGTAATGGTTAGGGTTAAATTCTTCATGGTAAGAATGTGAATGGGAATGATGAGAATGGTGAGAATATGATAGGAGTGGTGAGAGTGGTAAGAATTTTGGGAATGTGGAGGTGAGTGTCTATGAGAGACAGAGCGTCTCGCTAGTTGCCAAGGAGATGAATCTCCAGATTCTTGGGAAGCATCTGAGTTATGAGGTTGAGGGGGAATGCGCCCCGATGGTCCTCCCCTCATTAATGCGCCCCGATGGTCCTCCCCTCATTGGACCTTTTCCTCTCCCACTTTGTCCTCGTACACGTGGTGGCATTTTCCTGTTAAAAATCAATTTAAAACAATACTAATAACTTAATAATGAATTGAGTAATCCTAGGTCAATGCCTAGACTCGGAAGTCTAAGGAATGTGCTCATGTAAGTTTGAGATTAAACACAAGACGGATAATGTTTAATTCTCTCAAACGTTGGCCCTGATACCAACCTGTCACACCCGGATTTCCAACCCAAATCCATACATCGGTGGGCCCGGGTGGGGAGTATCGTGACGTCAGTTGATAATCATCATAGTCAATTAAACATGGCAAAGCGGAAGTCTTGGAGTAAAATTACTATTACAAACAAACTGTTCGAAATAAAATAACATACAGGCTCGTAATAGAAGATCCACAGGCGGATCATTATAATGTACAATAAAGAATATAAAACAGACTTTAGGGCAGATCTAAGGATTTGCAAGATCCTCTTATTCACTACCGAGCAGCTTCCGGCCTATTTCGTATTGTACCTGCAGTTTAGTATTTGGAGATACGTCAGCTTTCGCTGGTAAATACACCCAACTGACTCATTTTGAAAACATTTTAAAATGATTTTAAGTGCACAGGGCACAAAATCTTTTATAACTTGGGAAAGTTACTTTGTAACCTTGTTAACAGATTCACATGTTTGTCCATACATACAAGGCCCAGTACAGAGACCGGGACATGATTAGATACACACCACTTAGAACTCACAGAGGAGTTATCTCCAACGTCTTGGGTAATTTGCATTTGAGCGTCTGTCAGGTGTATGCCGACACCCCGTGCTAAGGTCGTGGCCATTAACTAATCTAATGAGCTGAGGATATCCAGGACACGGTTTAACCCCTGATGTTTAAGTTATCAAGCAAAACTGATTAAAACAGAAATGCGGATTTACTAGCCACAATCCGGCATTCGGTTGATCCCATTTCTGACCAAGCGGCAATAGTTTACCGTATCCCAAGCCCGTATAGGGAAAATAAGTCGAGAGTATTTACCTGAGCTAGTCTTCTTTTAATTTCAATAACTCAGCCGTATTCAAAAGTACTAACGTGCAGATAGCATTTACCGGCAAGGCTCTAGTCTGGATTATGGCATAAGCTAACCAATTAAATACATCGGTTTTTATTTAAGTCATAGACTTAGACCGAGTAGTGTACATGATCAAGACGTATAACGCTTGATTAAACGATGATTGGATAGAATTTATTTAAACCCGATAAGTACTTTGACTTGCATAATATGGGTAAACAATTAACATTCTGGATTTTGAGATTGAAATGATAAGGTTAAACCCGTTTCGATTGAATTCCGTAAACTAGTTATGTATAATCAACCGTATGCTTATAAGCGATAATGGGTAACCGGATAAGTCATGGACAAGTTCTATATGCCATTAGATTTTAAATAAGTTAAAATATTAGTAGGATATCAACTTATATGCCCGTTAAGGTTTTAAAACGAAATTATTCCTCATAAGGGCATTTTGGTAATTTCATACCGTATAAAAGGAACTTGAATATAATTTAAGTTTATAATCATGAGTATTCTGGAAAAATAGTTTATTTATGATATAATATCAGTAGGATATCATTTATATGTGTATTTTATCTTTTATGACCAAACTATGCACCGAAGGGGCGTTTTGGTAATTTTACACATAGTTTATAAATTATTTGGGATTCTAAGTTTATTACATGTACCTACTGTGAATATATTTAAAATATGTTTTAAAATCAGTAGGTAACAAGTCTTGTTCAATTAATATGGTTTAAAACCATACTATGCGCCGAAATGGCGCTTATGTCGTGAAATGACGTCTTTAAGCGATGTTTACGAAAACTGATGTTAAGGTCAGATTAAAATGTTTAATATCTGTTATTTAATATAACATATCAGTAGGTAAATAATTTACCTTGAAAAGATTCGATTAAAACTATTTTATGAGCCACAAGGGCTAAAATCGTTATTTATCGACATAGTTTAAGGACCTGTTTGAAAACTCAGTTTATAACTTGGTTTAACATCCCAAATAATCCTAATTATAATATTACATTAGTAGGAAACTCATTTCAAGTTCATTACCATTTAAAATCTTGTTTTATGCAAAAAGGGCATTTTAGTCAAAGATGGCATAATTATGGAACTTGCGCATAAACTTAGATTCTGATTATGATCATGTAATATAACCTCATAGGGTTATGCTACATTATATTACGATCGTAATGCAACTTTAGATCAGTAGGTTACTAATCTAAATCGGTTCAGAATCAAAAGTCAAAACAGAAGTTAAACTTCGCGACTTTCGGTTGCGAACCGACCCTAGAACTGAAATTGACGAGCCGAACGTGTTTTTACATGTTCTAATAACTATTACCAACTTGTTTAAGTGTCAAAACAGGTTTCATAACATACATAAGATCAATTTATGATTTTTCTGAAAAACGGCATGTTTGACTTTTTAATATCATAACTTTGACCTGTCAATTGGTCTAGCAAACGTGATCTTCAGGAGGTGCCCTTTATAGGGATTAACACCTACCTTATTACGATCACTTAGCCATGTTCATTTCGAACAATGGCAGGACCATAATGGTCTTAACCGAAAGTCAAAGCGTTTTTCGTAAAACGCTTGACTTTTGGCTATAAAAGCCTATAAACGAAAATGAACAAGGAAGGAACACTTACCAGTGATTCCTAGGGTGCAAAAGAACTATGTTGGATGCTCCTTTTAGCTAGGAACTATCAGAGGAGGGAGAAGAGTGTGAATAAGAAAGGTGCAAGTTCAAATGGTGAACTTGATCACCTATTTATAGTTGGAGAACTCAAAAGAGGTGATGCAAGGTGTTTAGGGTGTAAGAGGAAGCTTAGAAGTGTCTCAAAATGTGGCATAGCTGATTGCAAGTCCATAGTTTCTAATACATGGTTTTTTGGAGTTTTGTTTGGAGGCCAAGCATAACTTTCTACAGCAGAGAGCTTCTCGCGCCCCGCGACCGCCCTTTGGCCAGTTTCAAAAATTGGCACTTTAGCCCCTTAACTTTAATAAGCTTCTAAAAACCTTTTAAAACACCTTTTTGGCACTTTTAGCCCTCTGTAGCCAATACTTGGCATACCCGGGATTATGACTGGTCATTGTCGAGTTCTCGATTAGTTAAAAGGTCACTCAAAGGTATAAATTAACATGTTGACACTTTTAATCCCTCCGTTATCAAACTTTCATATATTTACAAAATTGAACCCTCTCGTCCAACAGATGGCACATATGAGAGTTAGGACTTTGCAAAGGATCACTCAGAGGCTTATTATAAGCATGTTGATTCCGATGTCACTCAGAGGCTGGCATGTTGACATATCAGTCACTCAGAGGCTAAGTTTCAAGCATGTTGACATATCAGTCACTAAAAGGCTGTTATTTATGCATGTTGACATCAGATCGTCACCCAGAGGCTCAGTTTGAGCATGTTGACGACCTTAATCCTTATAGGTCTTTAATAGACTATATTTTAAAATACAACACGCGTCACTATACTATTGAGCACGATTTTACAGGTTGTTACAGACACGTAGCTCAGTTGGTAGAGCTGTGTGCACGTAAACGAGAAGTCACGAGTTCGATCCCCACACGCTGCCAAATCCATCCGGTTCGATCCGAAAACGAAACAATTATTTTTTTGGTTAAACTTTTGTTTATTTTCCTTTAAAAAACAAAAAATATATATTCAAATAATTCCACTTTTAAGCATAAAAATAGTAATAAATACAATAAAATTATCTAAAGAGTCTAATCAAATTTTATTAAGTAAAAATACTAATTTTAACTAAAAGGAATATATATATTTACCAAATTATTACGTGAATATTTAGGTTAGTCTTTCTCGTCGGTTGGTATCTCTAATGCTAAATCGTGCGCACTCTTCACCAAATCGAAAACGCACCCACTGTGAGTGAATTCCTACAACTTCCCTTTTTATTCATGCTTTTGGGGTGTATCATGTGTCGCTTTTGTTTATTTCATTATCTCAAATCACATGCTATTATCTTTATGTGTTCTAACATGTTTCGTGATGAAGTTGATTATTATTTTTTGTGTTTATATTTCTCATTACAGTCAAGTTCTCATATTAGGCCCATTTGTTCCTCGTTACTTATGGGTAGAGCATCGCGTTGCCTAATATATAAGATCGGCTCCGTTTGATTGAGCCTTGATCTCACAACGCATCGCTTATCATGCTCACATATTTATTGCTAGATGATTGTGTGGTTTGTGGTTTAAATTACATTTACGTTTCTCATATATAGATAATGCACATTTTATCAAAATAATAAACATACCATTTTTCCTAATGATTAAACGGGATTCACTCGCCAACTTATGTTGACCCAAAACTCTATTTTTACAGATTATATAGGTGAACAGGTTGAAGTAAGGAACACATAGGACATGGGCGTTAGAAGAAAATAAAATGTTACTTGAAAGTTTTGTTTAGAACATCTTGTGTTTGTATGGATTATGTGTTGATTAGAATGTTTCATTTTAATTTGAATTAATAAATATGAAACTTTTATAATAGTAAATGTCATGAGCTTTGATGAAAACCCAATCCGACTACCATATCCGCTGCGGGTCAGGGTGTGACAGATTGTATCAGAGCCTGTGACTATAGGAATATAGGATATGTTATTAGACCCTTAGAGCCTATACTATCGTCAGTTAGAATTTAATTGCATACGTGTTAAGCGGTTACATGCAAACTTATGACATTTACTTGTTTTATATCTCTTTCACACATAATTACATGCAAGCACTTTCATTACTATATGATTTTGTGTGACATTCATTGTGTTATAAATATTGTCAATAGAATATGCATATATATACACGGATATTATCGTCTTAACGCACGTCTCGATTCTCACACATTTAAACATTTTCTTGCTATTCTTTTCAAAGAATTTGGGATGTTTTTATTTTTCAATCTCATGAAAGTGAGTTCTACGATGGGCATGTAGTAACTGGAAGGGTACAAGTACCGGTAGTCGAAACGTCCTGTCTAGGATTGGCATTCGTATAAATCCAAAATAATGGACCAGTATGCCTACCTGGGGACTAATGATGAGAGTACGAAGGACTGATTAGGCCAAAGCACGCCACACCAAACGTCATGTGAACTAACCACACTTTGAGTTGTCACTGTGTCTACACCAGGATACCTTTCGACCTTACACCTCACAATCATGTTTTACGATTTTCATTCGGGTGGTGCTAGTGTTAACAGGCTAAAACCAGTGTGAACTCTACAAAGCCCAATGGTCATGGGGGCCCACATGACTGACTACCTAGGCCAAGTATGGAGAACATATGTAGGCCCAAACATGAGCAAAGCCCAAGACATCTTATGAATGTAGTGGATTTATTTTCTCATTTAGTTTGTGAATCTTTACTTTGTTTCAAAACTCTATGCGACACACATGACACCAATACGCCAAACTCATAATCTCGTTACGTATTTCCTGTAGATGTCTTCTAGGCACTCTCGTGGAGGTAAGAGATCAGGAAGATCGGCGAGTGCATGGCTGCTCAAATAGCCCAACAAATGGCCGCCGTGATTCCCAATATTGTAATTCAAGTCCAACAAGCTCTCGCCACTAATCGTATCAACCTAATCAACCAAGAGGGTCAAAATGCTTCCAACCCTCCCACAAACACCACCAAGTGCACTTTCAAGCACTTCAACTCATGTGACCCTTCCGAAGTTTGTTATGCTACTGGTTGTCTATTTGGGGTAGCACTCACGTGGTGGAATGCCGAAAAGGGCAGAAGAGGTGCTGAAGCCGTAGTAGCCCTAACTTGGGAAGAACTGAGAGAACTCATGAGACGACGTTTTTGCCAAGAAGCGAAACTAAGAAGCTAGAAGATGAGTTCTATTTCTTGAAATAGAAAGAGGGGGATCATATAACCTACAACAAGAGGTTTCTCAAGTTGAATCAAATGGTTCCCAATTTGTTCACTCCTCTCTACCCTCTGATCGAGCACTACATTCGGGGTCTTCCTTCGAAGATTTAGGACTCTTTGATGAGTACTACGCCTGCAACTCTGGAAGCAGCAAAGGAGCTAGCGACTGAGCTAACCGAAAACCACATCAGGAATGAGGATTTCAAGGATGAAAAGAAGAAAGATAAAACACCAACCGAAACCCCAAACCCAACTCAAGCTGGATCCTCATCTCAATTTGCTGGCAAGAGAAAACGAAATGGGAAGAATTTTGTCGTCACTCAAACAAACCAGCCAACTCAACACAACCAACCTATTGCATCCGCTCCAATCACCCAAGTTGCTCCCCCTACAGCTCCATTCAAGAAGCAGTACACAGGACCTCACCCGAAGTGCAATCGATGTCAATACCATCACCCTCTTGAGAACCCACGTCTCCACTGCACAGGTTGTGGTCGTGCAGGTCATACAATCCAAACCTGCCGCTCTCTTCAAAGGCATGGCCGTAACCAACCGTAAGCCTAACCCAACAACCCAACAGTGGGCCAAGTTCCCTACCAAAAACCTTTACTACTACCACCTGCACAACCAATGCGCCAACCCTTTTACCAACCTAACTACCCTATAATGCCACCTGTCAGAGCTTGTTTCAATTGCGGTGATCCAACTCATTTCGCAACACCTACCCATGTTTAGTGAACATCATTAGTGCGTAAGCCCAAGCTAATCCTGTGAACCAAGCCAATCTAGCCAATCCGCCAGCAAGAGGTAGAGCTTTTAGCATCAACGACAATCAGGCTAGAGCAGATACCAACGTGGTCAACGGTACGTTTCTCATAAATGATAGCTATGCATCTATACTTTTTGACACAAGCGTGGATAAGAGTTTTGTGTCCCTAGAGTTCGAATCTTTCTTGGTTTACCTCGCGTTAGTTTAGCTAAATCGTTTACAGTGGAAGTAGCAGACGGTAAACCTATTACGTTGGATTCTATCATTCGCGATTGTACTCTTACTCTTAATGATCAAGATTTTCCAATCGATCTCATTCCCATGAAATCGGGAAGCTTCGACATCATCGTTGGTATGGACTGGCTCAGCCAGTTTCATGCCGAAGTCGTATGTTATGAAAAATTCATTCGAATTACACTCGTCGATGGCCAAACCCTTCGTATTTTTGGTGAAAACCCAACCAAGAGACTCAAGTTGATGTCGTGTCTTCAAGCCAGAAAGTATCTTCGCAAAGATTATATCGCATTCTTAGCTCATATCATCAAGAAAGGAGGCAGGGAGAAGAAACTCGAAGATATTCCGATTGTTAGAGATTTTCCTCAAGTCTTTCCAGATGACGTTTTAGGACTTCCTCCGATGAGAGAAGTCGAATTTTGAATCGATCTTGTACCTGGTGCCACTCCAGTTGCAAAATCTCCATATCGGTTAGCCCTATCCGAAATGCAAGAGTTAGCTAGTCAGTTACAAGAGCTGACTGACAAAGGATTCATACGTCCTAGCTCATCACCTTGGGGTGCGCCGGTTCTTTTCGTAAAAAAAAAAGATGGAACTTTCCAAATGTGTATCGACTATCGAGAACTCAACAAGCTGACCATCAAGAACCGTTATCCTTTACCTCGCATTGATAACCTTCTAGACCAACTTCAGGGTGCCACATGTTTCTCAAAAATCGACCTTCGATCTGGTTATCATCAGCTTAGAGTACCTGAAGAAGACATTCCAAAGACTGCCTTTCGAACTCACTATGGTCACTACGAATTCATGGTCATACTTTATGGGTTGACCAATGCTCCCGCCGTTTTCATGGATCTGATGAATAGGGTGTGCAAACCCTACCTTGATCGTTTCGTTATTGTTTTTATCGATGATATTCTTATTTATTCCAAGACTAAGTCAGATCATGAACGACATCTTCGTCTTATTCTAACACTTTTGAAAACGGAAAAGCTTTACGCTAAGTTTTCAAAATGTGAATTCTGGTTAAAAGAAGTTCAATTCCTTGGTCACGTCGTCAACGACAAAGGAATTCATGTTGATCCTGCAAAGATCAAAGCAGTGCAAGAATGGCAGGCACCACACACTCCTACTGAAGTTAGATCATTTCTCGACTTAGCGGGTTATTATCGACGTTTTATCACCAATTTCTCCCGCATAGCCTTACCGCTCACAGCCTTGACTCATAAGGACAAACCCTTCAAATGGGGGCCCAAACAGGAAAAGGCTTTCCAAACCTTGAAACAACGAATTTTGTGATGCACCTATTCTCACTCTCCCTGACGGTTGTGAAACAGCGACTTTGTGAAACGGGATGGCACCGATGACTTGGTAGTGTACTCTGACGCATGACACCTAGGACTAGGGTCTAACATTTATCGTAAAACGGGTTCTAAAACCCGCTCCGTTTTGTAATCAAGTATGTGTCATGAATCTCCTGTTTCGAATTCACGTTAGTTGTTGATAGTATTTTCTAATATTAATATATATAAATAGTAATGATATTAATAAAATAATAATAATTAATTCAAAATAAAATAAAAAGTTTTAAACATTAAAACATAAAAAGGGTGGACCGCAGGGATCGAACCCGGGTCTCCACCCTAACCGCACACATTACACATCACTAAAACCTGCTCCATTTTGTAATCTAGTATATGCCATGAATCTCCTGTTTCGAATTCACGTTAGTTGTTGATAGTATTTTGTAATATTAATAAATATAAATCGTAATGATATTAATAAAGTAATAATAATTAATTCAAAATAAAATAAAAAGTTTATTAAATTAAAACATAAAAAGGGTGGACCGCGAGGATCAAACCCGGGTGCCACCCTAACCGCACACATTACACACCACTACACACACATACATATCTGAAACAATCTCAAACCAAATAAGTTTATATAACACTCGAAATCAAATTTCAAAACACCCGCCCAGTAACGGCTAAAACCTTCAAATCAATCATCAAAACTCCGTTTCTTTTGCGAATTAAACCGAAGAACCGTTTTCCAATCATGTGTTAGACTCAATCATTGGGTCAGCAATGTTCAACTCGGTTATGCGATCATTGCGGCAATCAATTTTTGACCGAAACCTATGAAACCGAAACCCAACTCAAACCAGCACTTTTAGCTATAAATAGTGATCCTTGAAACCCATTTAGAACTTGCTCACACACGCAATTTTCTCTGTAAATCTCTGGAATCAAGATCCTTTGTCAGAGAACACTTGTTTTCGCCGGAAAAGTTACAGATCATTGGAGATTCAGCGACTTCTGCTGGTACATGTTCCATCCTAATCTTTCATTTTCATAAACCATAATTGAAGTTATTTAGAGGTAACTGATATGGTTGTTAAGCTAATCAAATCAATCGGGTATATGTTCTGTGATTTTATAATGAAAAAGATGAAGTGGAGTTGTGTTTAAAGGGAATTAAAACTTGTGATTTCATCGTGTTAGACACACAGTCCAGCGGTGGACTGTGTGCATATAAACCAGATGGTTGCCGTTTCGAGTCTCACATACGTTTCCGATTTCCAGATATAGCTCAACCCTTTTTATAACTAATATAAAAAACAATTTAATTAGTATATAAGATTAATTAAAATCTTATATCCTTCGGGTTAGTCACACAGCCCAATTGGTCGGGCTGTGTGCAACACGAAGCAGAGGTCGCGCGTTCGAGTCCGGTTATACACATCGTGCTGTTAATAGAACAAACCTTTTTATTAAAATTAAATATATATAACCGCAGTAAGTGTATATATATAATTAAATCGGATATATTTCGGGTTAAACACGTAGCTTAGTTGGTAGAGCTGCGTGCACGTAAACGAGAGGTCACTAGTTCGATCCCCACACGCTGCCAAATCCACCCGGTTCGATCCGAAAAAGAAACCATTATTTTTTTAATTGAACTTTTGTTTATTTTCCTTTAAAAACCATAAAATATATATTCAAATAATTCCACTTTTAAGCATAAAAATAGTAATAAATACAATAAAATTATCTAAAGAGTCTAATAAAATTTTATTAAGTAAAAATACTAATTTTAACTAAAAGAAATATATATTTACCAAATTATTACATGAACATTTAGGTTAGTCTTTCTCGTCGGTTGGTTTTCCCAACGCTAAACGTGCGCACTCTTCACCAAATCAAAAACGCACCCACTGTGAGTGAATTCCTACAACTTCCCTTTTTATTCATGCTTTTGGGGTGTATCATGTGTCGCTTTTGTTTATTTCATTATCTCATATCTCGTGCTATTATCTTTATGTGTTCTAACGTGTTTCGTGATGAAGTTGATTATTATTATTTGTGTTTATATTTCTCATTACAGTCAAGTTCTCACATTAGGCCCATTTGTTCCCCGTTACTTACGGGTAGAGCGTCGCGTTGCCTAATATATAAGATCGACTCCGTTTGATTGAGCCTTAATCTCACAGCACATCGCTTATCGTGCTCACATATTTATTGCTAGATGATTGTGCGGTTTGTGGTTTAAATTACATATACGTTGCTCATATATAGATAATGCACATTTTATCAAAATCATAATCATACCATTTTTCCTAATGATTAAACGGGATTCACTCTCCAACTTATGTTGACCCAAAACTCTATTTTTACACATGATACAGGTGAACATGTTGAAGCAAGGAACACATAGGACATGGGCGTTAGAAGAAAATAAAACATTACTTGAAAGTTTTGTTTAGAACATCTTGTGTTTGTATGGATTATGTGTTGATTGGAATATTTCATCTTAATTTGAATTAATAAATATGAAACTTTTATAATAGTAAATGTCATGAGCTTTGATGAAAACCCAATCATGCTCCGACTACCATATTCGCTACGGGTCAGGCTTTGACATTGGATGTGTACTAATGCAACGGGGCAAGGTGATTTCCTATGCCTCGAGACAACTGAAGGTCCACGAAAAGAAATAGTCGAGTCACACCTCGAATTGGCGGAAGTGGTATTTGCGTTGAAGATTTGGAGGCACTACTAATATGGAGTGAAGTGCACTATTTTCACCGACCATAAGAGTTTAAAATACTTCTTTGATAAAAAAGAGTTAAACATGAGACAAAGACGTTGGCTAGAAACGGTGAAGTATTATGATTGGGAGATACATTATCATCCAGGAAAAGCTAATGTAGTAGCGGATGCGCTAAGTCGAAAAGAGGGATACACTCCCATTCGAGTGCGGTTGATGCAACTTATGGTAACCTCGGGTTTACTTGAACGAATCGAGAAGTACAAATCGAGGCGGTAAAGGAAGAGAATTGGAGAAGGGAACGAGTAAAAGGCCCAGTGAAAGATTTAATAAATGGCGATAACGGGTTGAAAACCCGGTTCGGTAGAATCTGTGTTCCAAACACGTGTGATGTTAAGGATCTCCTTCTTGGCGAAGCTCATATATCGCGTTATTTGATTCACCTGGGGTGACCAAGATGTATCGAGACTTGAAACAAAATTATTGGTGGCCCAGGATGAAAAGAGATGTGACAAAATTGTCGGAATATGCCTAAGTGTTTACAAGTAAAAGCGGAGCATCAAAAGCCTTAAAGCAAACTTCAACCGCTAGACATACCGGTTTGGAAAGGGGAACATGTTACTATGTACCTATTAACCAAACTGCCAAGAACGGTTCATGGATTTGACGCCATTTGGGTGGTCGTAGATAGACTGACAAAAAATTCTCATTTTATTCCTATTCGTGAGACTTATACTTCTGAAAAGATGTCGAAAGTGTATACGAACGAGGTCATAACGCGCCATGGAGTGTCGGTATCCATCATGTCCGATAGAGATACTCGGTTCAATTCAAATTTTTGGTGTGACTTCTAAGAGTATATGGGTACCAAGCTGTTAATTAGTACGACATATCACCTCAAACCGACGGGTAAAGCGAACGAACAATTCAAACATTGGAATGAAATTTGAGCAACAGTTATCATTTGAGCATTGTTATGGCGCTATATGAAATTCTTTATGGTAGAAGATGCCGAACCCCAGTATGTTGGGTGAAGTGTAACATTTGTCATAAAACGGGGTCTAAAACCCGCTCCGTTTTGTAATTTAAACATACGTATGATGTTCGTTACGCATTTATGTTGAAAGTATAAGATTTATTATATTGTTATTAGTATTTAATAATAAATAAGATAATAAAGTTAAAACATAATGTTAATAAATAAAATATAAATAATAGAAATAAAATATAAAAAAAGTGTAGACCGCGGGTTTCGAACCCGGGTCTCCACTCAAACAAAACACTCATCACACCACTACACTACACACACATATCTGAAATTATCTTAAATCAAATAAATCTTATATCGAAACAACTATCTAAACCCATTTCAAAACAACTGCATGTGACGGCTATAACCTCCCAATTCATCCACAAATTCTGTTTCAATTACGACTTTAACTGAAGAAAACTGTTTTCCCAATCATGAATTAATAGTCAACCCATGGTCAAATCAGTGATATGAAATAATTCGATAATCAATATCCTTACCGAAACCGATGAAACCGTTAATCAACTCAAATCAGTACGTGCGCCTATAAATAGCGATCCTTAAACCTTGTGGAACTCGCTCACACTCACAAATAATCAAGAAAAACCTCTTTTAACGCTCTGTGTTCAAAACCCACTTCGCCGGAAAATTTCTTGTCGCTGGAATTTCATCGGAGGGATCAAAGCTATTCCCCTGTTCGGTATATCATCTTTAAATCACTTATCATCTCCTTATTATGTAATTGTTTTTAGATAATTCAATAAGTTTCAGAAGTTAACTAAAACAGTATGTATAAATTGTAGAAGATGAAGTTGAATCAGTGAATAAGAGAAATTAAATTTGGCAATTATACAGGGTTAGACACACAATCCAGTGGTGGACTATGTGCACCTTAAACAAATGGTCCCGGGTTCAATCTTTACATACGCTGCCGATTTCCTGAACAAAACCAACCTTTTTAATACTTATATATATATCAACATCCAGTAAGTGTATAAATCTAATAGAAATCATATATTCTCCGGGTTAGTCACACAACCCAATTGGCCGGGCTGTGTGCAACACGAAGCTATGGTCGCATGTTCGAGTTCGGTCCGTTACATGGTTATGAAAGTATCAAACCCTTTTGAATAAAATCAGAATATGCTTTAATCTAATGTGTGTATATATGTAATTAAAAATGGATATATTCCGGGTTAGACACGTAGCTCAGTTGGTAGAGCTGCGTGCACCTATACGAGAGGTCACGAGTTCGAATCCCACACGCTGCCCCGAATTCTAACCGGTTCGACTCCTGAAAGGGTTAATTTTTTTAATTAACATTTTCTTTATTTTCCTCCAAAAATCACAATATATAATAAAGTGAATCCTTTTAAGCACAAAAATAGTAATAAATACTATAAAATTACCTAAAAAGTGTAATAAAATTCATTAAATAAAAATACTATAAAAGAAATGTATTTACTGAATTATTACGTTAATATTTAGGTTAGTTATCTCGTCGGTTGGAATCTTTAAATCGTGCGCGCTCATTAGCAAATCAAGAACGCACCCACTATGAGTGAATTCCTACAAACTTCCCCTTTTTATTTATGTTTTGGGGTGTATCATGTGTCGTTTATTATATCTTTTAATCAAACACTTGTGCTACTACCATTATATGAACTAACGTGCTATGTGATATTTGGATTATTGTTATTTACATTTTCTCATCTAAGTCAAGCTTTCACATTAGGCCCATCAGTTCCTTGTTTCATACGGGTAGAGCATCGTGTTGCCTAATTAGATCGGCTCCGTTTGATTGAGCCTTGATCTCACAGCTCATCATTTATCATACTCATGTGTACATTGCTAGATGTTTATGTGGTTTGTGGATAGTTTACATATACGTTTGCTTATATTTGGTTTATGCACATCTTTATAAAATTAATCAACATATCATTTCTTTCAAATGTTCAAACGAGATTCACTCGCCAACTTTTGTTGACCCAACTCTCTATTTTTACACATGATACAGGTGAACAGGTTGAAGCAAGGAACACATAGGATTGGGCCTTAGAAGATAAATAAAGCATTATTTGAATGTCATGTTTAGAACATTTGTACTTGTATGGTTTATGTGTTTATTGAAATTTTCCCTTTTAAATTGGAATAATAAATATGAAACTTTATTATAGTAAATGTCATGAGCTTTGATGAAAACCCAATCATGCCCCGACTACCATATCTGCTACGGGTCATGGTGTGACAGATTGGTATCAGAGCTTTTGATTATAGGGATATATGATAGGTTATTAGATCCTTAGAGCCTATACTATAGTCGATTAGATTTTAATTGCTTACGTGTTAATTGATTACGTGCAAACTCATGATATTTATTTGTTTCATATTTATCTCACACATAAATGCATGCAAGCACTTCTACTACTATATGATTTGTGTGATATTCAATGTGATATACATATTGTTAACATAACATGCTTACATATATACGCATCACGCACGTCTCAATTTTCACATATTATTTTTCATGCTTTCTTTCTCAAAATTTTGTGATGTTTTCATTTATCAATCTCATCAAAGTGAGTTCTACAACGGGCATGTAGTAACTAGAAGGGTACAAGTACCGGTAGTCGAAATGTCCTGTCTAGGATTGGCATTCATATAAATCCAATATAACGAACCAGTTTGCCTACTTGAGGACTAACGATGAGAGTACGAAGAACCTATTAGGCCAAAGCATGCCACACCAAACGTCATGTGAAATAACCCCACTTTGAGTTGTCACTGTGTCTACACCATGACACCTTCCGACTTTATACCTCGCAATCATGTTTTACGATTTTCATTCGGCTGGTGCAAGTGTTAACAGGCCAAAACCAATGTGAACCCTACATAGCCCAGTAGTCATGGGGGCCCACATGACTACCTAGGCCAAGTATGGGGGACATATGGAGGCCCAAACATGAGCAAGGCCCAAGACATCGAATGGATGTAGTGAATTTAATTTTCTCAATTATTTTGTGGATGTTAATTTCTAAATGCGACATACGAGACCAAAACATCAA
The DNA here is from genome assembly GCA_947069175.1 of Scalesia atractyloides. Taxonomy (NCBI): domain Eukaryota; kingdom Viridiplantae; phylum Streptophyta; class Magnoliopsida; order Asterales; family Asteraceae; genus Scalesia; species Scalesia atractyloides. Next base: position 13,059,852 of record CAMTDV010000013.1, read on the forward strand.
ACTCATAATCTTGTTACGTATTCCTGTAGATGTCTTCTAGGCACTCTCGTGGAGGTAGGAGATCAGGAAGATCCGGCGAGCGCATGGCTGCTCAAATAGCCCAACAAATGGCCGCCGTAATTCCCGACATTGTAATTCAAGTCCAACAAGCCCTCGCCGCTAATCCTGTCAACCCAATCAACCAAGAGGGTCAAAATGCTGCAAACCCTCCCACAAACACCACCAAGTGCACCTACAAGCACTTCAACTCATGTGACCCTCCAAAGTACGAAGGGACTGAAGGGGTCACCGCTCTCCTTCGTTGGTTTGAAGAGATGGAGAGTATCTTCCTCAACTGTGATTGTTCCAACGACCGCAAGGTGCGTTATGCTCCTTGTCGTCTGTATGGGGTAGCACTCACATGGTGGAATGCTGAGAAAGGCAGGCGAGGTGTCGAAGCCGTGGTAGCCCTAACTTGGGAAGAATTGAGATAACTCATAACCAGACGCTTCTGTCCAAGAAGTGAAATTAAGAAGTTAGAAGACGAGTTTTATTTCTTGAAACAAAAAGAGGGAGACCATTGTAGGTCCCCTAGTCCTTATGGATCTTGACAGAATCGTCTATCCAACCTAGAGTGCGGAATCCCCTAGATCAGATTTAACAGAAAACACAAGAACACGAACACGAATTCCTTTAAACAGTCTTCTATTGATTATCCAACACAATTGTTTTACAATCAATTCAAGACTCTTCTCACAAACTCTCTAAAGCAATTCTTCTAGCAACTGAACAATAGAACCAGCAACCTTAACCCTAATCACAACCTCCCTACATATAGAGATAGATTATGCTCATGGGTTAGGGTTTCCTACATGGACTTACTAATGGGTTTTAGGCCCAATTCGCCTACCATGCTCTCTTTTGTATCTAGTTCAGCCCAAATGCTTCTAATTCACTATTACAAAACTAAACCCGCTAACCGTTTATCATTTTACTAATTACAAGATATCCAAAGACCAAATCTAAGCTGTTGTCACAAATATGCACCAACAAACTCCCCCTTTACAATAGCTTCATAAAATAACTTAGTCTTCAGTCTTCTTGCAATCTTCAACATCTTTGAAAAACGTTGGTCTTTGGATAGCTTCAGCTTTAACAGCTTCTGTCAGCAACAGACTCCCCCTAAGCTGATGCATCCAATCATCAAATCTTCTAAATCGTTAGCGTTTGAGTAAACTCCAGTTTAGCCCTTGCATAGCAATCTTCCATACTCTTCAACTTTGTCTGCAATGTAGAAAGGAGGTTCTACCATGCATCCAAGGAAACTCCTCTTCACCAAACTTCTCAGCAACACACTGCTACAATCTGTATACTATAAAACAAACATCTCGAGAAACCATAAGAATTTTTCAACACAAGTTAAATAAATTATTATTATTCAAGAGATAGTTAAACTGTATCACAGATTAAGCACTTCTCAACTCAAACCATATACTCAAAATTTTAAGCACATAGAACCTGCACGATCGTAAAAATTTTGAACTCAGCTTCTAACATCGTCTCCCCCTATCGGTAATAACTCCTCCAATAACAAACCAATATCCGTACAATAAGAATTTACAAGAAAATGAAATATTTTTGGATTTTTATATTTTCTTAAAGCAAATAAATAACAAAATAACAAACACTCTATTTTTGTGAGTATCACCATTAAGAAGATCATATCAACAATATCAAACTGTTTTCACACTCTTTTATATCTCTATATGCAATATTCATGAATAGCAGTCCAAGACGATTACCAGTATTGTTTAACCACTTAAACAAAATACATAAACATTTCAAGTACCATTACCTTGTGATCTGTTTAGATAGTTTATACTGATATACTAGTGTGTCCCACTTCAGGACATACCCCCACGATCAAGGTATGCACAAAGATTCATCGTAGTAGGTGAGTATATCGAAATTCATCCTTTTTGATTTACAACGTTTGATAATTGGTGATCAGGTCAGTACTTCAGTACAACAAAGAGACCAAATTATCCAACGAGGGTTAGGACAAATACCAAATTTTGGTACGAATAATGCAATTTGCACATTTGAATGACTCTCTAGGAGAGCTTCTTCAATATTTGGGATTTGGCATTTTTTCCCTTTAAGATATCCAGGTTGTGCCTAGGTCAGCATATATCTGGATGCAGCAAAAAGACAACCTTGATACCCCGGATGAAATAACGATATAAAGACCTAAAACCTCAGATTTTGGTAATCTATCAACGCAAGATTTAAGGTTATAAAACCATACGCCTCTGATATGTTACCCACTCATACATAGTTTATTATAATATCTTGTATCACAAAGGTAAGCTGATTATTTCATGCGTTTTGCCTACTGGTACATCATATGATGAAGCTGCTATCACACTTAAGCAATTTTCTTTTAATTTCAGTGTGACAGTCTAACTTGCTGATGTACTATCATTTCTTCTTTTTCACACAGTGAAAACTCATTTTTGAATTTCTATTATTTTTAAGTTTTTGATTTTCTATTTTTTTGTTTTTGATTTTTGAAAAGCAATAATTATTTACAAACTATTTTTATGGAAAAATGGTTATTTAGGATTCCTCATCCCGTTGAGTTCGACTAAATGTTCAAAACGAGCCCTGTCAAATGCTTTTGTGTAAAGATCTGCCAGGTTATCTAGTGTATCGACTCGATGCAGTTCAATTAATTTCTTTTCAGCACAATCCCGTATAAAATGATGACGAATATAGTGGCATTATTGTCTATCATAATAGGAGTACGAGTGAAATTCAAACCGTAATCGCGCATTTGCTGTTGGATCCAGAGAACCTGAGAGCAACAGCTACCCGCAGCAATATATTCAGCTTCACTCGTCAAGGTAAACACGCAAGACTGCTTCTTGCATTGCCATGACACAAGCCTCCCTCCTAAGAACTGACAACCACCTGTGGTAGACTTCCTTGATGATTTGCATCCTCCAAAGTCCGAATCAGTAAAAACAACAAACTTCAGATCACTAGCAGCTGGATACCATAACCCAAGTTTAGGTTTCCCCTTCAAGTAACAAAGAATCCGCTTCACCGCTTTCATGTGGGACTCCTTTGGATTCGCTTGATATTTGGCACAAAGACACACTACGAACATGATGTCGGGTCTTGAAGCAGTCAAGTACATCAGAGAACGAATCATTGCCCTGTATTGAGTTGGATCAACATCCTCCACACTCTCATGATCCGGACCAAGATTGTGATTCTCACAGATAGGTGTATTGAAAGTAGCGCAATCCTCTATTTTGAAACAAGACAGAATGTCATACACATACTTGCCTGATGTATGAACATCCCATCCTTGTTTTGTTCAACTTGTAAACCCAGAAAGTAGGATAATTCACCCATCGTACTCATCTCAAACTTTCTCTTCATTACCTCTTCGAAATCACGACACATGTTCTCATCAGATGACCCAAAGATGATGTCATCTACATATACCTGTACCAGCAGAAAGTCTTCCTTCTTCCCTTTAAAGAACAGTGTACTGTCAATCTGGCCTCTTTCGAAACCATGTTTTAACAAGTGTGCTGACAGTTCTCATACCACGCCCTAGGTGCCTAATGCAATCCATACAATGCCTTATCAAGTCGATAGACTCGATCTGGATAGTCTGGATCAGTAAACCCGTCTGGCTGTGAGACATACACCACTTCTTAGACTTTCCGGTAAAGAAAAGCACTCTTCACGTCAAGTTGGTAAACCTTGAAGCCCTTGAATGAAGCAAAAGCTAGGAACAAACGAATTGCTTCCAACCTTGCTACTGGTCCAAACACTTCGTTATAATCAATCCCCTCTTGCTGATTGAACCCTTTTACCACCAACCGAGCCTTATTCCGTATCACGATCCCTCGGTCGTATTTCTTGCACTTAAACACCCACTTAGTGCCTATTTCCTTCTCTTATTCAGGTAGATCAACTAGCTCCCAAACTTTCAACTTCTTGAACTGAGCTAGTTCCTCTTGCATATCTTCAACCCAACAATTGTCTTTTAGAGCCATATGAACATTCTTCGGCTCCTCTTGGGCAATAAAGCAGCTATATAAACATTCATTAATCAACCCAGTCTTCTGAATCGAAGTAAACAAACAGGAACCTTCGAGCGCACCTCTTCTCGTCTAAACACCTGCAGCAGGATCACCAATGATGTTTTTAACTGGATGATCTTTGTGTTTGTGGTAGCAATGGTGTCAACAACCAGATTATCTCCCAGATTAGATCCAACCTTCCCCTGACTATTGGCAAATGGATTTGTGAAGTCCTCCCCCTTAATAGGTTCAGACTCACTATCACTGGAGTCCTCTGGAGCTGTACTAGAAGAAGTTTCTGGAGCATCTGTCATCGATACACTCGATCTAGGCATGAAGTCACACTCTCCATCTTCACTGATCACAATATGGATCACTTGAGACTCATCTGCATTTGAAACATCAGGAATATTAAATGATTTAAAGACACTTTCATAATCATATAATATAGCAGGACCACTCGTTGATTGTTGAGGTGAATAACTAGTGATTTCCATGTTAAACACCACCTCAATTTTACCATTTTTTAGATTAAAAACCCTTTTATTCGATGTTCCAGGCATATAGCCTAGAAAGTAACCCTCATTGGCTACCTCACCGAATTTTTGCTTATCTTTGTTTCGCACAATGGTGCAGGGTAATCCAAATGGTTCAAAGCCTTTTAAGTTTGGTTTTCGGTTAAACAATTGTCATGTGACATGTTTTGTTAAACCGTTTAACCGTCAAAACTTTGTTCAGGACATAGCAAGCTGTGTTAAAATCTGCTGCATGCAGAAAATTTTATGGTAAAATTTTTCTGTAGAACACCCTTGAAGAAGAAATCTGCAAAAATTTGAATCTGATTAGTCTTGGTAGGGTTGACATTTTCTGACTTGGATCTGGACTTGGACTGTTGACTGATATAACTGTTAAAAATATGTGTTTTAACTAAAAGTGGGTAAGACAACAGGTATTTTCGAAAAAGCAGGTCTACACAAGAAAGGAAATTTCTCACCAAACCATTTCTGAAAAGTTTCCTCTGAAAAACGCTGACAAAACAGTTTGTGCGACTGAAAAGTTTCATACGATTCATCTGAACCACACGAAACACTTGATCCGCACGAAATACTATTTCGCACGAAACATCCTGTTTCGCCCGAAAAAGTTGTTTTATCCGCACGAAATCAGTTTCGTACGAATTACTTTTGTTACTGTTTGTTTTTCATGTTTTTCAAAGCTTTGTGATTTTAAGAATTTGTCATATTTTTAGATTTGTGAATTTTAAAAGGTAATTATAATTGTGAAACTTTAAAACCTTTAATTTTTCATAAAACAAGAAAATATAATGAGTTCTAACCCGTGGGATTGGAGTTGTTCAAGCTCAAATAAGGAGTCTTCGCAAAGCTCCAACATCATGGGTAAAATCTTTGATGCCTCAACATACAGCAATGATCTCTGCAAATCAATGGGCGTGTGTTGCGGATCAGAATCAAAGCATCCAAACTCTTTTAATGAGCGAAAGTGAAACAGGGAGTAATAACCGACCGCCGAAGTTAAATCACATGAACGATTATCCTTCATGGAAAAGTCGTTTTCATACGTGTTCTCGGTCAAACACGGAATTATGGACGTGTTTCACTACCCCCTACAATGAAACACTTGAAGAAGCTGGATCAAATCCAACCACATTGGCCAATCTAGTTGAAAGTGACAAGAAAGCTTACGATCTAGAGAAAAAGGCATTTGCTATCCTCACACAAGCTCTACATAAAGACATTTATCATTAGTTTGTGTATTGTACTACAACGAAAAATTTGTGGGACACTTTGGAAGCAAGAGGTGAAGGTAATGCTGCTACCAGGAAGATTCGGCATGATCTGCTCAAGAAAGAGTTTGAAGGTTTCATGTTCATGGAGAACGAAACCTTGAATGATATGACCACTCGGTTTTATCTTCTTCTCAGCGAAATGTACTCGTATAAAGTGTTAGCAGCACCACAAGAAATTGTGATGCGATTTGCTGATGCTTTACCACCAAAATGGGGTCAATTTATTGATCTTTTAAAACATACAGGTGTTTTGGACTCAATTAGTATTTATGAATTTGTGAAGAAACTGGAGAACAAGAATGAAGAAGAACTCCGGAAGGCACAACGAGCCTCTGCTCCACAAAACCCTGAAATGTATTTTGGAGGTATAAATGCAGGTACAAGCTCAAATCAACAACCGAAGCTGCAGACCGCGTTTGTGTCAAACGCGAGCCCCTTTCTACCCCAACCAGTTCAAACAAGTCAGTCTACAGGTTCGAGCAATCAAACCTATGGACATGCTTTTGATCCGAAAGCATTCCTTCCACAGCCAAGGGATTTAGCGCATAAGGCTCCACAGCAAGCTCCTCAACAAGCTTTCTATGGGAGCAACAGTCAATCGGCAAATCCCAACACTGTCAAACTTGACACGTCAAATCTCTCCAAAATCAACGTAGAAGTTGCACAGGAATATGCAGAACTTCTAAATACCATGGTCAGTGCGTATTATGGTTTAGTTGCAGGTCAAATAGGGAACATCAATTTGACGAACGAAGACTATGAGCAAATTGACCGAGATGAAATGAGCTGATGGACATCAAGTGGGCATTTGCAAGTGCTATGAGAAGAGCAAAGGATTATATGAGAAGAACGGGTAGAACCAGTTTGGAAAGCAAGAAGGATACAAAATACGGCTTTGACAAAACCACCGTCACTTGCTTCAACTGTGGAGAAAGAGGTCACTTCAAGCGGGAATGCACAAGACCCAGCAAGGAAGGAAATCACAATCCCTTTTGTAATCAGTCTCAACCATCCAACACAGCACCGTACAACAATGAAAGAAGAATAGTAGCTGTTGGCAACTCTAACAATACCAATCAATCAGGACCTTCAAACACGCACAGAGCTTTGGTAGTTCAGTCTGATGAAGGATGGGATTGGTCAGTACAGTTGGGAACTGAGAACAACGGAAGAATTGCATGCTACGCGAGGATCGTGGATCAAATCAAGCATGATTACAGCATCAACACTCCAAATAATGATGATACATCTGGGGATGCTGGTAGTTCTGATGAAGAATGTTCAAGTTCAGATGGTTATGAATCTGATTCTGATGTGAAGAAAGGAAGTGAAACTGAGGTTGAAAAGTTGTTGAGTGAAGCTGAGATGTTGAAATCTGAAAAGGTAGGTATGACGAGGAATGCAGAAGCTGCGGTGAAAGAGACAGAGACACTCTCTACAGATGGTGCAGCTTTTCCTCATCACACTGCCTTTATGGCAAATGTTGAAGGTTCTTCAAAACAGGTAAATTCTGAACCTCCTACTGTTTGCAATGACTATGTTGAATTAAAAATAAAATATGAAACCGTCAACAGTCATAATCAGAATTTAGTTGTTGAATTATCAAAATGCAAAGAGGCAAATTTGGCGCTAACTAGAAATGAAAAAGAATTCAAATCTGTAATAGAAAACCTTAAGAAAAGTGTTTCTGAATTGACAAAAACAGTTTTGAATAAACAGACAGGAATTAATAATTACATTAATCTCCTAGAAGAAACAAAGAAAGAGTTAGCCATCGCCAAATGCGAATGTAACATCCGTCAAAAAACGGGTTTTCAAAACCCGCTTCGTTTATCAATCAAATATCCAGTTATAATTTTCGTTGCGTATTTATAGTTGTTATTAATTTTAAACGATACATAGTTAATAAATATATTAGAATTTAAAAACCATAATTTAAAATTACTAATAAATAAGGAATAAAAAAATAAATGTAGACGCCGGGTTTCGAACCCGGGTCACCCACAAGCCAAAACACACAACACACCACTCCGCCACACACTGTCTTTGTGATAAACATTAAAACAAATAACACTTATAATGAAACTGAAAGTCAAACCGGTAATCAGCACGCCCAAATTCGCAGTCGCCGGAAAAGCCGAGATTATCGCGAATTATGACCGTTTCCTTTGACTGAAACGCGTGATCTAATTTCGACATCGGTTATAACCGATTCCTAACCCTCGATTCCAGTCATAACCGCCGGAAAACTTTGACCACAATCAAGACCCAAATTCGAACCAAATACATCCTGTTCCTCCTTATAAATACCCACCCAAACCTCTGGTAACCTTTTCGCTCAGAATCGCACTCTCTTTCGAAGCTTTAATCCTTCCAGAGCACGTCGCCGGAAACTTCAATTTCGCCGGAACTTCGCCGGAATCGATCGTCAGAAAACCGTATTCATTCATCAGTCGGTATAACTGTCTAAACTTCTCTGCTATCTCTTAATTTATGTTTTAATCGTTCAAATCAATAATCAAAACTGTTAAACAGTTCATACAGCCGGACATCGCAAATCAGAGCCGACGACACTTGTCGGAAAATCGAAGCAAACCCGCTGTTCTGGTATACCGTATCATTTAATTTCTCTGTTTATTTCAATCGAGTTTAGGTCGTGAACGATTAAACAAGAACAGTCGGATTTCACTGTTCTGTATTCTTAAACGAAGAAGATGAAGTCACAAATAAGTATAAGTATAATTAAATTCAGATATTCAAACGGGTTAGACACACAGTCCAGCGGTGGACTGTGTGCACAAACAATACACACGTCCCGAGTTCGAATCGCACACGTACCGACTTTCAGAAATAAAACCAACATTTTTAAAACTTAATCAGATCACGTCACAGAATGTTTATAAGAGTAATATAATCCATAAGTTAAACAGATTTAACACACAGCCCAACTGGTTGGGCTGTGTGCACTCGAACCGAAGGACCCGAGTTCGACTCCGGGTCCCTGCAACCGGTTCGGCCGTATAAATCGTTTTTAATAAAAAAACCAAATAAGTTAAAAATTAATTAGTATATAAATATAATTAAAACAGAGAATATTTCGGGTTAGACACGTAGCTCAGTTGGTAGAGCTGCGTGCACGTATACGAGAGGTCCCGAGTTCGAACCTCACTCAGCGCATATAAACACACAGTCCGACCGGTCAACGGTCAACGGGGTCAAAAAAGTCAATGTTTTTATTTCTTTTTATTTATTTATTTAATCAGAAAATCATTTAAAAATACTTAAAAATAAGATTTTTAAAGTTAGAAAACTTCCTTAAACTCACAAAAATAAATCTAAAAATCCCATTAAGAGTATGAATTAAAAGTATTAATCTCAATTAAAATCCATTTATTTACCGAATCATTTCGTTATTATTTTAGGTTAGTTTTTCCCTCGTCGATCAAATCCTAAAATTCGTGCGTATCCAACGTCATCAAAGAACGCACCCAAGGTGAGTGAATCTCTACCAATTCCTCGTTTTAATCATGTTTTGGGGTGTGTCATGTGTCGTTTAATTCTTTATTATATTTAAACACTTGTGCATCCATCATATCCGTGAACAAATGTGTATCAAATGTGTATCAATTGTTGTGTGGATTATATGTAGTTTGGATTTATCATTTTCAGTGCACGCATTTCATTAGGCCCATCAGTTCCCCGTGGGAGACGGGTTGAGCATCAGGTGCCTCATAAGATCGGCTCCGTTTGATTGAGCCTTGATCTCACATTCATCATCATTCATATCATATACTCATTCAAAGTGGTTTGTGTTGTTTACTTACATATGTTTGCTCACATGTGATTATTGCACAAATTTTCCATATTAAATAAAACAAGAAATTAATAACGATGTTTTATCAAGGTTCACTCGCCAACTTTTGTTGACCCAAAATATCCCCCGTTTTACACATGATACAGGTGATCCAGCTGAGGCATGAAACACATAGGAATGCCTAGAAGAATAAACCAGTTTAAGCTTTGGATTATTTACATAGTTTCATTTACTTGTAATTGTATGAATTTTGATTTGGATATTTAAGTTGTAATTTGAATTTAATAAATATGAAACATTTTAGTAAACATCAGAGCTTTGGTGATAACCCAATTATGCCCCGACTCTTATTCCGCTGCGGGTCGGGGTGTGACAGCGAATATGATTCGATCAAACGCAAATTGGAAAGTTATTCTAACTCCCAATGTGTGCTTGATCATATCATTGAAGTTCAAAAACTAAAGGGAGATATTCAATGCATAGGGTATAAGTCGTGTCCACCCCCAATGAAACACAACAATACCGAAATGCCTGATGAAGAGGAGATGCCTCATTTTGAACCCTCTGTACCTTTGAATCCTGAGGACTTCGCAGCAGGGTTAGGGTTCAAACTAGGCAATTCCTCTCAAGAACCAAGCAATCCAGAAAGTTCATCATCTGATGAAGAAGAGGATGATACATCAGATAATGAATCAAAAAATGATGATCAGGATCAGCCTCTTGATGAAAGGAAAATAGTATAATTGTCTTCTACTCCTAGTACTCAATCTGTTGAGAATCAAGAGACTGTCCCTAAGAAATCCGTGAAGACAAGTGTGTCTACACAAGAAGTAGATAATGTGTTATATACTTTGGTTGCAGATAAGAAAATCTATTCAAACAAAGATTTTCCAATTAAAAACGTAAATCCAATCTCTATAGATCAGGTTTTTGAAAAGTCAACAACCAAACCTTTAGAGAAGAAAAAGTCAACCAAATCACAACCATTATCTGCTTCAAAAGAAAGAGAATGGAAGCGAGTTGAAAAGCCCACAACTTCTCAACCGAAGGTTGAAGCAAAAGGCTCTCGTTACCAGAAAAAGGCTAAAACTGTTAAATTTGTGAGTTCTAAAGGTACCGATAAAGTCGAAACTTTTCAAGAAAAATCTAATGTTGATTTTGTAAAGAAAGTTAAGATTTTGAAAAGAAATAGTCAAAACAATTACACCCAACACACTGATGGATGTAATGAAAATGAACTCAGTACCTCAAAACCCACAAGTTCAACGTCAAGCCAAGAAACACGACCTCCTAGTTTTGTTGAAAGGAGAACTTGTTTCAAATGTGGAGAATTTGGCCACATTATATAGGATTGTCAAAATCCAACCAAATCAAGATGTATAGAGAAAACCCCTCATGAACCAACTTGCAAACGTAAATCTGTTTCTCCGACACAAGATAAACGAATTATTAAAGATCAAAAAGAGAAACAAAAACGTAAACAAGTAAAAGCAGTTGAGAAAGCTTTAAAATCGGATTCTTTGAAAAAGGATCAAAGATCTTCAAAGTCAACAAAACAAGACGCTGTTAAAACTGTAAATAATAGGAAATCTGGTAATAAATGGTTCAAAAGGAGTTTCTCAGTTTGATAATCATCAAGAAATTGAGATTACATTTCTCGATGATAAAGGACGACCCAAGACCACTAAGGCTTGGGTCCCCATCTCAAACTAATCTTGTTTTTGCAATGTGCAGGGTGTTCCAGGAGGAACTGTAAGCAATCATTGGATTGTTGACGGTAGAGCATCAAGGCACATGACGGGCAACTTGCGGCTCCTATATGATGTGAAAAGCATAAGGGGTGGTTATGTTGCTTTTGCAGGTGACAAAGGTGGATACATCACTGGAGAAGGAATGGTCTCCAATGGTGTTGTGAGCTTCGACAAGATCAATTATGTGCGGCAAATTGATCACAATCTTCTTAGCGTGTCTCAAATCTGCGACAAGAAGTTCACGGTACATTTTGATGATGCCGGATGTTATGTCTTGAAGCCTGGATTCAAGATCCCCAAGGAATGGATTCTCCTGTCGGCTCCAAGAATTAATGATTTGTATATTCTTGATATGAGCCAAGCTGTTACAACATCTGCACAAGTCACATGTTTTGTCTCCAAAGCCACCGAGAAGGAATCAATCTCCTGGCACAGACGTATGGGACACATTCACCTGAGAAAAATGAACTATTTGGTGAAGAACAATCTAGTGAATGGTGTACCAGTGAAGAACTTTCATATTCAAGACGTTTGTGTATCATGCTAGAAAGGGAAGCAAGCAAGAAAGTCCCATCCCGTGAAGAAGATCAACACTGTAAATATGCCACTGGAACGTTTTCATATGGACCTCTTTGGACCTATGAAACACAATACAACCTTTGGTGATTCTTATTGTCTGGTAGTTACTGATGACTATTCCAGATTCTCATGGGTAAACATGCTGGCACACAAGAGTGAAGTTCCTACTATCCTCAAGAATCTCCTGACTCTGCTAGAAAATACGTATAATCTGAAGGTAAGGAGAATCAGAAGCGACAATGGCACGGAATTCAAGAATCAAGTTATGGATGAGTACTGTTCCTCAAAGGGTATTCTGCATGAGTATAGTTCTCGCTACACTCCACAACAAAATGGCGTCGCTGAGAGGAAGAATAGAACTCTTATTGAAGCTGCAAGAACCATGTTAGTAGAATTAGAACTTCCCGTTCAATTTTGGGGAGAAGCTGTTGCTACTGCGTGCTACACGATGAATAGAGTTCTGACGGTGAAGAGACATGGGAAGACATGCTTTGAGTTGTTAAATAAAAGGAAACCGGATGTTTCTTTCTTAGAACCTTTTGGAGCTCCATGCACTATGATCGACCGACATGGAAAGTTTGGTCCCAAGGCTATCGAAGGTTTCTTTCTTGGATATGCTACTCCAAATTTCCGGGTGTGGAATTTGTCTTCGAAGAAGATTGAAGAATGGGGTGAAGTCAAGGTTCAGAGATATACAGAAGCTACAAGAGCTCCGGGTGCTCCTTGGATGTTTGACTATGATGGGCTATTTGACTCCTTTAATCTGCCAACTTTTGATGATGCAACGCTGCTGCTCAGATGTTATTGGAAAGTGATATTGCAGTAGACTCGTCATTAGTTCGACCAATTATTGTTAACCCTCTAGTGTCGACTTCGGTTAACAATCTTATTCAAAATGAGGAATTCGAAGACGCTGCGGATTATAATGTTTCATCAGAAGATGATGAGTTTCATGATGCAAATGAAGCTGCCTCTGGTGCGGTTCCTGGATTTTCAAATGATACGTCAAATATTCAACCTCAAGGAACGACTGAAGGTCAGGCATCTACAACGTCATCAAATCCAGCTCTCGATGTAACTGTTGATCTGAATATCAACAATTTGGGTATAAATTCTCGAGTTCCTGATGTGCCAAAAACTCGAATTCATAATATCCATCCTCAGCAGAATATTATTGGAGATGTACAGAGTGGTGTGCAGACTCGTAATCAGCTTCGAAACAACCAGAATGCTGGATTGTATTCGGAAATCAGGGAATCTGGTGGTCTGAATGATTGGTCTTTTGCCTGCTATGTGTGCCAAGTAGAACCAAAATCTTGGAAGGAGGCAATGAAAGAAGACTCGTGGGTTGAAGCCATGCAGGAAGAACTTCAGCAGTTTCAGAAGTTAGGCGTCTGGAAATTGGTTGACAGGCCTGACGGCTACAAGAAGATTGGTACACGATGGGTGTACAAGTGCAAGAAGGATGACCGAGGTGTTGTTGTAAGAAATAAAGCACGATTGGTTGTTCAAGGTTTTAATCAGGTCGAAGGGATCAATTACAATGAAGTTTATGCACCGGTTGCACGACTTGAGGCCATAAGAATCTTTTTGGCTTATGCGTCCTTCAAGAAGTTCACCGTTTATCAGATGGATGTGAAGAGTGCATTTCTTCATGGTGTGGTAGAAGAGGAAGTATATGTTGAGCAACCGCCAGGTTTTGAAGATCCTCTCCATCCTGACAAGGTTTGGCTTCTCAACAAGCCGTTATATGGTCTTCATCAAGCTTCGAGGGCTTGGTATGAAACGTTGTCTACCTATCTGTTGAAGAGTGGTTTTCGACGAGGCCTGATCGACTGTACTCTCTTCATTAAGGAACAGGACGAGGACTTGCTGCTAGTACAGGTTTATGTTGATGATATTATATTTGGGTCTACTAACACTCGAATGTGCAAAGAATTCGAACAGGTTATGCAGGAGAAGTTCGAGATGAGCGCTATGGGAGCAATGAATTTCTTTTTAGGTTTGCAGGTTCAACAATCAAAGGAAGGGATTTTTATCCATCAAACCAAGTACGTCGGAGATATTCTCAAGCGATTTCAGATGGATGACTCAAAACCTTTGGGAATTCCATTAGCTCAAAATCATGGGATTACTCCAGACGGAATGGGTGAACATGTAGAACCATCTCTCTATCGTGCAATGATTGGATCTCTCATGTATCTTACTGCTTCAAGACCCGATATAATGTACCCAACATGCCTTCTGGCATGCTATCAGTCTAGTCCGAAGGTTTCTCATTTGATGGCTGTGAAAAGGATCTTTTGTTATCTAAAGGGTCGTCCTGACACTAGTCTATGGTACCCTAAGAATGATAACTTTGATCTGACAGAATTAAGTGATTCTGATCATGGCGGATGCAAAATCGATGCAAAGTCAACAACAACGGGATGTCAGTTCTTGGGAAATCGCCTAGTCACGTGGCAATGCAAAAAGCAGACTTGTGTAGCTACATCACCATGTGAGGCTGAGTATATTTCAGCTTCTAGTTGCTGCTCTCAAGTTCTATGGATTCAACAGCAAATGCGCGACTACGGTTTTGAATTTCTTACTACTCCTATTTTTGTTGATAATGAAGCTGCTTTGCAGATCACTCGGAATCCTATACATCATTCAAAAACAAAACACATTGAGATTAAGTATCATTTCATACGTGATTGTTATGAAAAGAGACTTATCGATGTTGTTAAAATCCACACAGATCACCAACGTGCCGACCTTTTTACCAAAGCCTTTGATAAATCACGTTTTGATTATCTACTTTTGGTCAATGGCATCAAGGTGAAGCCCGAGTAACTCAACCATGGCTAACTATTTTTGTATATCCGTTTTCTAAAAATCTAAAACTACAAAAAGATTTCCAGTTTTATATTTTAGGGGGAGTAAATTTCAAGAAAATACAAAAATATATCTTTCATTTACCTTCTTTGTTTAAGGGGGAGAAAATTTCAAAAACAATAGAAAAATCGAAAATGAGTTTCTTGGATAAGTTGAAGATGATGAAATTCACCGGTAAATCTGTTAGAAATGGTCAAAAGCATAGAAAGAAGATTGAAAGTAGCTTGTCTTATGATGTATCGGTAGGCTCACAATCAGATTAAAATGTGCAGGTTGGTATAAACTTAACAGACAGAACGCCAGGTGGGAACCATTCATTGGGATATGGTCTTGGTACCGAAATTTCGTTTGATGGAGTGTCGAGGTCTGAGATATACGGTCTTTATGCTGGCTTATCATCTGGGTATCATGGTTGAATCTTTTGCCGAAAAATAACGGTGGTGCAAGTCTAGAACTTCCATGATATCATACATACGTGTACATACTGCATACGACCATCAAATAAGTGATAAAAATATCACATCCCCAAAATAAGTGATAAAATATCACAGCTTTATGCGGGAGGTAAGTTCGTCTCTTTGTCGGTACGATGGTACTAACCTGTTCACGGATTTACTTCTGTGCCCTCATGCATATGAAAATCAAGTTCCTTATCAATAAGTGATTAAATCACAAAGGGCTTGTTCTCAATAAAAAATAAGTGAGTATCTCACATCTTTCATATACGTCAAAACAGATGATAAAGCAGTATACTCACCGGTAAGATTTTCTCTCGTGCATATCTTGATACGGGAATGTGTCGTGATGTGGTTGAACACCGGCTAGTAAGTATAAATCCATACTTTAATCATATCTCCTAATCATGATTACATCTGATAAGTCTGAGCTTACGTGGATAACAATACAGATAATCATAGTTGAATACTTATCTGTTTAATTTTGAAAACCTAATACCGTTTGACAAAGATTAAAATGTTGGTATGATTCCTTTACCTTGAAACTCGAAAAAGATTGTTCAATAGATATGTAGTTTATCTGTATATTTTGTTTTTATGTCTAGTTTACTTAGTTGCTTATGTAATTACTTTTTGAAAGTTAGCCAAAATTGATACTCGAGAGTTTCTACCAAGGTACGCCAGAAAACCATTGGTTTGATATTGCAACTTCATAAAAGTAATATCTTGCAACAAGTAATTCATCAAAGAAATCCAAAATCTGAAGTTCGTTTGAGTGTGTGTATCTCATACGAATGAACCTAGTCATTAATTTGACTTGGTCACTTGTTTTTCTCAAATCTGCCGCTGGAATTCATACGAGTGTGTGTATCTCGTTTAGGGAATACAATCATACGAAGAATTTATGATAAGTCTCTCGTGTGTATTCCCTGAGAAACTTGTGTTCTAATTATATTTGTCTGTTGAGTACAGATTGATACAAAAAGAACATGAACAAAGACCAGCAACAAATAAGTCTGACAAGTCAGAAGAGGAAACAAGAAAGATTTGAAGTTTCTTAGAAGTTCGAAGACCTGATGCTCTAATCATTGGATAGCAGATCTATCAATGAATAGCAGATCTTCAGGGGGAGTTTGTTGATACTCCAAATCATTCATGTGAAGACCAACATATGAAGACCATAGACCGAAGACCGAAGACCAAGCAACATCCAAGGGGGAGTTTGTTGATACAGTTTTGTGTCTGTCGCTTGTTCTTAATTACAGTTGTAATTGTACGGTCTTTGCTCAAGTGTCTGCATAGGTTTGGTCATGTCGAATAGATCGAGATATCCTTCTATCTTGATCTAGTATGACATCTTAGCTTGTCTGTGTTAATCAGTTGCATGTGTGCATACTGATAAGTCTTGTGTACGTCAAGTCTACACACGTTTTCCTGAAATAAGGATTTTGTGCGAGTCAGAGAATTCGTACGAATCACATGATTCGTACGAAATACTTGAGTAACAAGTGTGTTACTTGTTTCGTACGACATAAGTATTTCGTACGAAACAGTTGACTCGTACCAAATCCCTGGAATGTGTCTCGTGTGAAATAGTGTGTTCCATATGTCTGGATTTGTGATTCATACGAATCTAGACGGACACTATATAAGCAGACATGCACCTCTCAGTGAGGGTTAGCTAGTTGGTCTAAGTGAGCCTCTCAGTATTCTCTCTGAAGACGAAGACACAAGAACACAACAAGTTTGTTTGAGTCATACGAGCATTGTGTGTATATGTTTGTACTTGTTCTCAATCATTAATCAAGATAGTGAATCTTTGGTTACCCCGTGTTCTTTACTTTGCTTTGGTTGCATGCACACTTAGATTCCGCACTTGTGTGTATGTCATTTGAATAAGGAACAGGTTTAACACCATCCGCATGTGGACCTACAAATAGTACTTTCCACCTATGCTCCTTACGTTCACTGGACCGAGTAGATCCATATGAAGTAATTCATAAGGGGCATCTATGGAATTTACTGTTTTAGACTTATGAGGTTTCTTATGTTGTTTTCCCTTTTGACATGGAAGACATTTATCTTCCACGTGAAACCTCTGCACTGGCACCCCTTTCACTAAACCATTTTTAATAATATAGTTCATTTTTGATAGTGGATGTGGGTCATGCGTCTGTGCCACAACAATGACTCAAAGCCTCAGATGCTTTTGATAGTAGACATGCCACCACATTGGAAGAATCCTTAGCACCCATGTCCCTGACATAAGTGTCATTTCTCCTTGGCGCTCTCATCACTCTCCAGTCATCCAGTATCACCAAACTAGGTTTCAACACCAAAGCTTCAGACTTAGTAAAGTGGACCGTGTGACCCTTGTCGCAGACTTGAGACACGCTCATCAGATTGTGCTTCAGCTGCTCAACATAGTTCACTTTGTCTAGTGTGATCTTCCCGTTTGTCACTTTTCCTCGACCGGTAATGTGCCCTCCTTTAGCACCTGCAAAATTCACATATCCACCATCTATATTCTCAAACTCTGTCAACAACCTCGCATCCCCCGTCATGTGCCTGGAGCAGCCACTATCAACATACCACAAGTTGATAATCCTCCATAGCAGCTCCTGCACCCTCCAACAAAATTAGTTAGATTGGGGGACCCAAGCCTTAATGGTCTTGGGTCTTCCAGATTCATCAATCATAGGAACATCCATCCAGTATCCATCACTCCTAATAGGAGTCTTGGATCTTAGACCTGTTGATGGAAATGGTTTTCGAATTCCACTAGGTCTGTGGTCCTGAGGTTTCCTAACCATGTTTGGACTTTGTGACCTTTGGAAATTATGATTTTGGTTCCATGAATTTTGATGATGATGATTTCTAAAGCCATCGTTATAAAACTTTTGATTACCAACATTCTGGTATCGATTTTGATATTGACCTTGACTTCTAAAATTATTTGATTGACCATGAAAGTTATTCATTCTTGGTGAACTACTTCTAGGTCTATCATATCTGCCTGATATAGATGCAGGCTGAAATCTTTGTTGATTTCTTTGAAAGCGAGGAACTTAGTGAGTTCCTTTTTCAGCCTTATCTACACCAACAGCAACACTCTGTTTCTTGGTAGCAGATATCTTTGGTGAGTTAACCTTCTTCTCACCATCACCACTTTTTGCTGGTGATTTCTCTTTCTGCCTCTCACTTACCTGTGCTTCACTCTTTTTATTAGGACAGCAGCTAGCTACATGTCCTTTTTCATGACATTTGAAACACGATTTTCTAGCCGAAGACTTCTTAGTTGAAGCCTCTTGCTTACATTCATCAGGCGGTGATGATGACGATGCCCTCGAAGGATCTTGTTTAGTTTGCTTAACTTCCAATTTTTCTTTGTTTTTATTTTTAGCAAACTGCACATTAGACTCTTTAGTAATAACAGGGACCTCTTCATTCATGTCACCCCTTAACAAAATCAACCTTTTTAACAAAAAATGTTTTTGATTCTTAGGGTGTGTATTTTTTGTTTGCAAAACTGGTAGCCTGTTATTATCCTTCTTGGCATTCTCAGAACCATCAACACATCCTGATGTGGAACTACAAGGTGTAGTTGACACAAAGTCTGTAAACTCTTCTTCATCTGGCAAGAAAGAATAGTCGTGACCAAGAGGTGGTGGAACTTCATTCAAACCTTTAAATCCCACACACGTCTTGTCATTACTCTTCTTCAAGCCATTCATCATATGTTTCATGACAAAAGATGAATATCTGAATTGATTTAATTTCTTTTCAAGTTCACAGATTTTAAGTTGTGCTTCAGACAACTCTTTGCACTTTTCAGAAACCTCTTTTGTTTTTTCACTCATCGTATCATAAGCTAAGTCAATAACTTGAAGTTTTTCATTAAGCTTACAGGTTAGAATGTTAATTTCTTCTTCATAACCTTTAATTTCTTCAAATATAATGACTCATTTCATTTTACAAAAAAGTTTGATTCTTTTAAGTTCGAGAGCTCATTAGCCAGACTTTGGTTTTGTTGGGTTAATGTATCAACCTCACTTTAAAAACAGAACTACCAGAGTGAGAACATACCTCGCCTGTTGATTTGCTTAGATCAGCCATGAAAGCATCAAAATCAGCAGCCATCTTCTTCTCTGTAGCCTTCTGTTCTTCATCAGCTTTCTCAGTTTCTTTCTCTTGCTCTCCCTCAGCATCAGCTTTCACTTCTTCATCAGCAACTGGAGCTATCTCAGCTATGAACACATGTGAGGCGTTGTTATCACTCTCTAGATGAACACTCCAATCATAAGAACCCTCTCTGGCAGTAGAAAGCAGGGCCTTTGATCCAGTGTTGTTTGATGCATTCCTATTGCTTGAACCATGACCATGAGAATCTTGAAAGGATGAACTAGAACGCGATTCAAACTTTGCTCTTTGACATTCTCTAGCAAAATGTCCATAGTTGTGACAGTTGTAACACTTCACTTTTGACTTGTCAAAGCCCACACTTTTGCCAACGAACTTCCTGCATGTTCTGTTCATAAATCTCTTCACCATTCTAGAGATTATGGCCATCTGCCATTTCAAATCCATCTCCTCTAGGTCATCAGGGTCGATCTGATCATAATCTTCATCAAACATAGCAGGATCAGATATTTTCCCTGAATGTAGTTCTCATAGGAAGCAACGAAAGAAGCAAGCAATGCCAGGTGTTCTTCAGCACTTTTGACACTCAGAGGCATAGACTTAGAACTGCTGTTATTATTACTTGATTGTTGTCTCTTAGCCCCTGACGAGCCTCCTGAAGCAGCAACAAAAAATACTTCGCCATTAGAATTTGTCATGATCTGTTCGTTCTCACATGAGAGAAACGCAGTTGCCGTGTCACTAGAAGCATTGTTGGAAGATGAAGGTGTAAGACCTTTATAAATCCCTGGATCTTGAACCTGATCATAACCCGTCTCCTTCTTCTTCATATTGAGATCATAAGCTCTCAATTTCCCAACAACCTCTTCCGAGTCATTCTTTTCATAGTCAGCTTCACCCTTTATCATCAACGTGAGGTAAAGCATCCAGCAACTAGTCGTTTATCTCCACATCTGTGTATCCCTCTATGTCATAATTATCAGTTTCTGACATCAGATGATAATATCTCGTGATAATATCTTCTAGGGATTCATTTCTCATGCCTTTAAACACAACAAATTGTTTCTTCAGCAGATCCACCTTGTTCTTCTTCACATCAGTATTGCCCTCATATCTCTTCTCTAGGGCATCCCACATCTCCTTTGATGTTGTATAACGTTTGAATTATGTTTGATGCCATCAGGTAACGACATCTTGATAGCAGCTAAGGCCTTCTTTTCAGATTCATACATCCTCGTTTCAGCTTCAGACATGTTGACATAAGCAGTAACACACTGTCTTCCCTCAAAATCATGCGTTGGGTTAGCGTACCCATCTTGAATACAGATCCACATCCGTGTGTCCTGATATTTAATAAAGGATTGAAATCTATCCTTCCAAGTAAGATAGTTCTCCACCTTCAGCATCTTTGGAGGTTTATTTGTGGTACCAGCCTCATGCTCCATCCTCAACAGCTCATTTATGTTTGACATATTTGACATTTTTACCGAATCGGCTCGTTAAAAACATTAAAACTTGTCCGAAATGAGTGATTACCAAATTATAGTTAAACTCGTCTCGACGATACGAATCTAATGATATATTGTCCGATAGTGATTTTTTTCTAAAAATCACACGAGCCTAACCGTGCAACCGGTTTGTCAAGAATGTTTATGGATCAAATTCTATGTCCGAAAACGTTTAACTTTGGTTACGTCAGCTGGTTAACTTTCCACCTTTTCCTGTGTAACTCGGAACAGTGTAAAATCTGAAATGGAAACTTTGGTTAACAATCCGAGATGAAAATCCGGAACAGTAATCCGAGTTGACAGTCCGAAATGATGATCCGAAATAGTGATCCAAGATGAAATCCGGAATGCACTGTTCTGATACGAAATGGAAATCCGGAATAGAATACTCTGATCCGAGATGGAATCCGGAATAGTTCTAATCCGAGATGGAATCCGGAATGCACTTCTGATCCGAAATTCAATCCGAAATAGCTTCTTATTCGAATTTCAGTCCGAAATGTAATCCGAAATGACTTTTCTGAAATCCGGAATACACTTCTGATCTGAATTTGAATTCGAAATGCAACTTTTCAATCCGAAATTCAAGTCTTCCAATCCGAAATGCTAATTCTCTGATCCGAAATGCAAGACTTCTATCCGAAATGCCTGCTGTTTATCCGAAACAGTGTCAGAAACCCTAATTCAGCCGTCACAACCTTCAACTAGCCTCCAAAAACGTCCAAAAATCTGACTTTTTCTGATGTTACGATTCTGGACCGAGCAATAATCAAGAGCCGAATGCTCTAGTACCAATTGTAGATATCCAAAGACCAAATCTAAGCTGTTGTCACAAATATGCACCAACAACCATATAACCTACAACAAGAGGTTTCTCAAGTTGAATCAACTGGTTCCCAATTTGTTCACTCCTCTCTACCGTTTGATCGAGCACTACATTCAGGGTCTTCCCTCGAAATTCAAGACTCTGTGATGAGTACTACGCCTGCAACTTTGGAAGCAGCAATGGAGCTAGCTACTGAGCTCACTGAAAATCACATCAATTACGGGGATTTCAAGGATGAAAAGAAGAAAGATAAAACACCTACTAAAACCCTACCTCAACCCAAACCGGATCCTCTTCTCGATTCGTTGGCAAGAGAAAGCGAAATGGGAAGAACTTTGCCGTCATAAATCAACCAACCCATTGCCACTGCTCCAATCACTCAAGTTGCACCTCCTTCCGCACCATTCAAGAAATAGTATACAGGACCTCAACCAAAATGCAACCGATGTCAATATCACCACCCTCGCGAGAACCCATATCTTCACTGCACAAGTTGTGGTCGTGCAGGTCCTACAATTCAAACATATCGTGTTCTGCAAAGACCAGCCCGCAACCAACCTCAAGCCCAACAAAACAACCAAGTGATGGGCCAAGCTCCCTACCAACAACCTCTACTACTACCACCTGCTCAACCAATGGCTCAACCCTTCTACCAACCCAACTACCCTGTGATGCCACCCGTCAGAGCTTGTTTCAATTGCGGTAATCCAACCCATTTCCGCAACACCTGTTCGCGTTTGGTAAACATCATCAATGCACAAGCTCAAGCTAACCCTGTGACCCAAGCCAACCCAGCCAATCCGCTAGCTAGAGGAAGAGCTTTTAACATCATCGCCAATCAGGCTAGAGCGGATAACAACGTGGTTAACGGTACGTTTTCATTAACGGTAGTTATGCATCTATTCTTTTTGACACTTGCGTGGATAAGAGTTCTGTGTCCTTATAATTTGAATATATTATTGGTTTACCTCGCGCTAGTCTAGCCGAATCATTTACAGTGGAAGTAGCAGAAGGTGAACCTATTACCTTAGACACCATCATTCGCGATTGCACCCTTACTCTCAATGATCATGATTTTCCAATCGATCTTATTCCTATGAAGTTAGGTAGTTTCGACGTCAGCATTGGTATGGACTGGCTTAGTCAGCATTAGGCTGAGGTCGTTTGTTATGAAAAATTTATTCGAATTCCTCTCGCCGACAGTCAAACTCTTCGTATTTTTGGTGAAACCCCATCCAAAGAACTCAAGTTGATGTCATACCTTCAAGCTCGAAGATACCTTCGCAAAGACTCCATAGCATTCTTAGCCTATATCGTCAAAAAAGGAAGGCAAGAAGAAGAAACTCGAAGACATTCCGTTTGTTAAAGAATTTCCTCAAGTTTTTCCCGACAATGTTTTAGGACTTCCTCATGTGCGAGAAGTCGAATTTCGAATCGATCTTGTACCAGGTGCTACACCAATTGCAAAATCTCCATATCGGTTAGCCCCATCTGAGATGCAAGAGTGAGCTAGCCAGCTGCAAGAGCTGACTGACAAGGGATTTATACGTCCTAGCTCATCACCTTGGGGTGCACCGGTTCTTTTCGTCAAAAAGAAGGATGGAACTTTTCAAATGTGCATCGACTATCGAGAGCTCAACAAGTTGACCATCAAGAACCCCTATCCTTTACCTCGCATTGATGACCTTCTAGATCAACTTTAGGGTGCCACCTGTTTCTAAAAATTTGATCTTCGTTCTGGTTATCATCAGCTTAGAGTACGCGAAGAAGACATTCCGAAGACTGCCTTTCGAACTCGCTACGGTCACTATGAATTCATGGTCATGCCTTTTGGTTTGACCAATGCTCCCGCCGTTTTCATGGATCTAATAAATAGGGTGTGCAAACCCTACCTCGATCGTTTCGTTATTGTCTTCATCGATGATATTCTAATTTATTCCAAGACCAAATCCGATCAGAACTACACCTTCTACTTATCGTAACACTTTTGAAAACCGAAAAGCTCTACGCTAAATTTTCGAAATGTGAATTCTAGTTAAAAGAACAATTTCTTGGTCACGTCGTTAATGACAAAAGAATTCATGTCGACCCTGCAAAGATTAAAGTAGTACAAGAATGGCATGCTCCACGGACTCCTACCGAAGTTAGATCATTCCTCGGTTTAGCTGGTTATTATCGATGTTTCATCAGTAATTTCTCTCGTATTGCCTTATCACTCACAGCCTTAACTCATAAGGGCAAGCCCTTCATTTGGGGGCCGAAGCAGGAAGAGGCTTTTCAAACCTTAAAACAAAAACTTTGTGATGCACCTATTCTCACTCTTCCTGATGGTTGTGAAGACTTTGTGGTCTATTGTGATGCATCAGGGCAGGGACTAGGGTGTGTCATAATGCAAAGAGGAAAGGTGATAGCCTACGCCTCAAGGCAACTCAAAGTCCATGAAAAGAATTACACTACTCATGACCTAGAACTCAGAGCAGTCGTGTTCGCTCTAAAGATATGGAGACATTATCTCTATGGTATAAAGTGTGAGATTTACACTGACCACAAGTGCCTTCAACATATCTTCAATCAAAAAGAGTTAAACATGAGGCAACTATAATGGGTCGAACTCTTGAATGATTACGATTGTGAGATCCGTTATCATACTGGTGAAGCTAGTGTTGTGGCTGATGCTCTTAGTCGAAAAGAGTATGCTAACTCCATTCATCTGTTGTGTTCTCAAATCGTAATTGATCTTCAAAACTGCATTCGTGCAACTCAACATACTTCTGTCATGGAAAATGATGTACGAGATGAATTATCTTATGGAGCTGAAACCAAGTTAGAATCCAAGCCCGATGGTATTCTCTACTATCTAAATCATATTTGGGTACCTGATCGTGACAATCTTCATACTTTTCTCATGAATGAGGCTCACAAAACACGATACTCTATACATCCAGGTGCTGATAAGATGTATCAAGACCTACGATACTCTTACTGGTGGTCTGGCATGAAGAAGGATATCGCCATTTTTGTCTCCAAATGCCTCACATGTTCTAAGGTTAAAGATGAACATCAAAGACCCTCAGGATTACTCGTTCAACCCGAAATACCCGTTTGGAAGTGGGAAAACATAACCATGGATTTTATTACCGGGTTACCTCGCACCTCCAGTGGGCATGACATGATTTGGGTTATTGTCGACCGTCTTACTAATTCAGCTCATTTCATTCCAATCCGTGAAGACTATAAGAATGAGAAATTAGCTCGTATCTATATTGATGAAATTGTAAGTCGACACGGTGTGCCTTTAAGTACCATTTTGGATCGAGATGGACGTTTTACTTCACGAACATGGCAGGCTGTGCAATCAGCGTTAGGTACACGCTTAGATCTCAGCACCGCCTTTCACCCTCAAACTGATGGTCAATCTGAACGCACCATACAGACTCTTGAAGACATGCTGTGAGCATGTGTCATCGACTTTAAGGGCAATTGGATAGTCATCTACCATTAGTTGAATTTTCATACAACAATAGCTATCATTCAAGCATCGGTATGGCTCCATTTGAAGCTCTATACGGTCATAAGTGCTGATCCCCTGTATGTTGGCACGAAATTAGTGAAGCACAAATCACTCGACCTGAATTGATCCAAGAAACAACCGATAAGATTCTTCAAAGCCGTAATAATCTTCGAGCAGCTCAGAGTCGTCAAAAGAGTTACGCTGATAAACGACGAAAGCCACTCGAGTTTTGTGTTGGCGATCAAGTACTTTTGAAAGTATCACCATGGAAGGGAGTTGTTCGTTTTGGACAAAAAGGCAAGCTAGCACCTCGCTATGTGGGACCATTCAAAATACTCGAGAGAGTTGGTCTTGTAGCCTACAAGCTTGACCTACCAGAAGAACTCAGTAGGATTCATCCCACGTTCCATGTATCCAACTTGAAAAAGTGCCTAGAAGACGAAAACCTTCATATACCATTGGAAGATATTCAGATTGAGGAATCGATGCATTTCATAGAACAACCTGTAGCAATCATGGACTTTGGTCAGAAACGTATAAGACGAAGTCGAATTCCGATAGTCAGGGTGCGTTGGGAGTCGAAATGAGGACATGAGTTTACTTGGGAATGCGAAGACTCAATGCGCGAAAAATACCCTCATCTCTTTCAAGTTAAACCTACTACCACCTAAATTTCGGGACGAAATTTCTAAAAGTAGAGGATACTGTAACATTTGTCATAAAATTCTAAAACCCATTCCGTTTTGTAATTTAAACATATGTATGATGTTCGTTACGCATTTATGTTGAAAGTATAAGATTTATTATATTGTTATTAGTATTTAATAACAAATAAGATAATAAAGTTAAAATAACAATGTTAATAAATAAAATATAAATAATAGAAATAAAATATAAAAAAGTGTAGACCGCGGGTTTCGAAACCGGGTCTCCACTCAAACAAAACACTCATCACACCACTACACTACACACACATATCTGAAATTATCTTAAATCAAATAAATCT
The DNA here is from genome assembly GCA_947069175.1 of Scalesia atractyloides. Lineage (NCBI taxonomy): Eukaryota > Viridiplantae > Streptophyta > Magnoliopsida > Asterales > Asteraceae > Scalesia > Scalesia atractyloides. The sequence continues at coordinate 13,086,208 of CAMTDV010000013.1, forward strand.
TATATCGAAACAACCTTCTAAACCCATTTCAAAACAACCGGCTGTAACCTCCCAATTCATCTACAAATTCTGTTTCGATTACGACTTTAACTGAAGAAAACTGTTTTCCCAATCATGAATTAATATTCAATCATGGTCAAATCAGTTATATGAAATAATTAGATAATCAATATCCTTACCGAAACCGATAATCAAATCAAATCAGTACATGCGCCTATAAATAGTGATCCTTAAACCTTGTGGAACTCGCTCACACTCACAAATAATCTTGCAAAACCTCTTTTAACGCTCTGTGTTCAAAACCCACTTCACCGGAAAAGTTCTTGTCGCCGGAATTTCATCGGATGGATCAAAGCTACTCCCCTGTTTGGTATATCATCTTTAAACCACTTATCATCTCCTTATTATGTAATTGTTTTTAGATAATTTAATAAGTTTCAGAAGTTAATTAAAACAGTATGTATAAATTGTAGAAGATGAAGTTGAATCAGTGAATAAGAGAAATTAAATTCGGTAATTATACAGGGTTAGACACACAATCCAGTGGTGGACTGTGTGCATCTTAAACAAATGGTCCCGGGTTCGATATGTTAGAACTTTTGAGACCGATGGTGCTTGATTATTCATAGTCTGAGCTAGTTTGTAATGGTTAGACAAAGTTAAAGGGTCAAAAGTGTAATTGTGTGAAACTTGCTGATGGCGGCGTATTTACTAACCCAGCGTATTTATTAAATACGTAGGGTAGTCATTCTGTATAAATATGATGATCAATGAATGTATGTCCAAGTTTCTTGGACAGATTTTGGTGATCTTCTTGTGTTGTGATTTTTGCTATTGTGCTCTCATCGAATATCCAGGTGCTGTTATTGATTAAATGTTATTGGAATTTCATATACAACACTAGTTGTTTGATCCAAACAAGATTCTTCATCTTCTTTGCTTGGTTTTTCTTAGTATTTGCACATTCAAACAACTAATCCATAGTTGTTTGGGTGAAAACAATCAACCACTATGATCTGAATCTGTTTTGGGACTCACACGATCTTTACATACGCTGCCGATTTCCTGAATGTAGGTCCCCCTAGTCCTTATGGATCTTGACAGAATCGTCTATCCAACCTAGAGTGCGGAATCCTCTAGATCAGATTTAACAGAAAAACACGAACACGAACAAGAACAATTCCTTTAAACAGTCTTCTATTGATTATCCAACACTATGTGTTTACAATCAATTCAAGACACTCTAGAAATCTCTCAGCCACTCTCTGTAGATTTCTCCCAACCTTCTCTGTTCTGACTGTCTCTCCTTAAACTAATGCATAACATGTATATATACTACATGTTTGCATACTAGGCTTTATCTTGTGCTAGACCATTCTCCAAGCCCATTACATCTCTAACTAAGCTAAACACAAATGCTAAGCCCAATAGAAAATATCCAAAGACTAACTATTAAACTATTAAGCTGTTGTCACTAATATGCACCAACAGACTCCCCCTTGACAATAGCTTCATAGTGTAACTTTGTCTTCAAACATCTTGTGATCTTTTGGTCTTTGGATAACTTCAGCTACATGTAGATTCTGACAACAACATTCTCCCCCTAAGCTGATGCATCCAATCACCAAAACTTTTATTCGCTGTAGATTAGCGAACTAGCATTCTCTGATAAGCTCTAATCTCCAACTTCCTCTATATCTCCCTTTGCAATGTAGTAGAAGGATCCCACCATGCATTTGCACACATTCTGCACTCCATTCTTAAAATGTACTACACTTGAGTTCTGCACTTCATTTTGATAACTACATCAATTTGTTTAGCAACACAAGCAAGTAACTCGAAAAACCATTAGTTCTTTTCCACATTAAAGATAAACCAATATTTTATCTTATCATGCAAAAACAAACAACTTATCATATCAAACTGGGAGACTTTAGAACAAATCTATTTGTATTTTTATATTTTCTGAAAACAAATAACTAACAAGAAAGTAAACACTCTATTTTTGTGAGACTCACCGTTAAGAAGATCATATGAGCAACATCAAATTGATTTCACACTATCTGATTATTTTATATGCAATATTTATGAATATCAGTTCAAGACGATTACTAGTATTGTTTATCCACTTAAACAAATACATGAACATTTCAAGTTCCATTACCTCGTGATCTGCTTAGATAATTTATAACTGATATACTAGTGTGTCCCACTTCAGGACATACCCCCGCGATCAAGGTATGCACAAAATTTCATCGTAGTAGGTGGTATACCGAAATTCATCCTTTTTAATTTACAACGTTACATAATTGGTGATCAGGTCAGTACTTCCGTACAACAAAGAGACCAATATCCAACGAGGGTTAGGACAAATACCAAATTTTGGTACGAATAATGCAATATGCACATTTGAATGACTCATTAGGAGAGATTCTTCAATATTTGGGATTTGCCATTTTTGCTCTTTTAAGATATCCTGGTTGCGCCTAGGTCAGCATATATCTGGATGCAGCAGAAGGACAACCTTGATACCCCGGATGAAATAACGATATAAAGACCTAAAACCTCGGATTTTGGCAATCTACCAACGCAAGATTTAAGGTTATAAAACAATACGCCACTGATATGTTACCCACTCATACACAGTTTATTATAATATTTTGTATCACAAAGGTAAGTTGATTATTTTATGCGTTTTGCCTACTGGTACATCATATGATGAAGCTGCTATCTTAAGCAATTTTCTTTTAATTTCAGTGTGACAGTCTAACTTGCTGATGTACTATCATTTCTTTTTTTTCACACAGTGAAAAACTCATTTTTGATTTTCTATTTTTTATGTTTTTGATTTTCTATTTTTTTTTGTTTTTGATTTTTGAAAAGCAGTAAATTATATATAAACTATTTTTATGGAAAAATTTAAACTCGTCAACTTACTCCCCCTAAACACACGCCCTAATTAAAACTCTTTTTGACTTAGGGAAATTTCTCCCCTAAATTTTTGTTTTTATGGAGTAAAGTTTTTAAAAACAGAAATTTAAACACAAACAGACTCCCACTTCAACCTGACAAGTAGGTTTTTCACTTTTAGTAAACCAGTGTCTAACATAGAGGTAAATAATTCGTTACCATGTGTAACCTACTATTCACCTCAGATGATTTACAGGAATAACCACTGTTGAACACATCAACAGTCCTTCTTGGTCATCCTACACACACTCAACAACTTAGTTAGACTGGGGGACCCAAGCCTTAAAGGTCTTGGGTCGTCCAGATTCATCAACCACTGGAACATCAATCCAATATCCATTACACCCTACTGGTGTCTTAGATGTCTTCCAAGTTGTTGAACAAGATTTATAATTTCCATGAGACTTTTGATCACGAGAATTCCAATAAACTCTCGGATTTTCCGGCCTTTGGAAATTATTATCTCGAAACCTTCTTCTCCCATTATCATAATCTGATCTTTGAAACATTTTTGGATTGTTTTGAACATTTGAGTTACTAAAACCCCTATATTCATTTCTTCTTTGAAATTTTCGATTACCAGAAGTTTGGTATCGATTTCTATATTTAAAATTTTTACTTTGAAAAGAATTTGATTGACCCTTATTCTGACATGATTTAGGAGAAGAGTTTCTAGAACCAACAAATCTTCTTGATGTTGAAGGTTTAGGTTGAAATCTAGGTTGATTTGTCTGAAAACTGGATTTAACATTTTTATTTAAACCAACCTGTTTTCCATCCTTAACCTCAACCTCAGCCTCTGCTTTCTTACCCTTTTTAAAAGGACAACAACTAGCCACATGTCCTTTGTTGTGACATTTAAAACAGGATCTCTTCTTAAAAGTTTTCTTTCTGTTAGATCCCTTTTTAAATGATTTGACTGTTTTGTCTTTAGTATCCTCATCCACTTTATGAGGTGTACTATTAGACCTAACCGATTCTTTCAAAGAGCCTGGACTATTAGGTATGTCAACTGTTATCGGAACCACTACATCTGGTGTAGTAGGCACAAAATCTTTTAGCTCTTCTTCATTTGGTAAAAAAGAGTAATCCTTATCCTCAAAAGATGGAGCTTTACTAAACCCACTCCTGTTTTATCACTCCTCATTTTCAAACTTTTCTGAATTTGAGTCCTGACTAACGAGGATTCTCAAAATTTGTCTAACTTTCTATGAAGTTCAACAATTTTGGCCTGTGCACCAGCCAATTCTGTGCACTTTTCAGAAAGCTTGTTAGTCTTATTCTTTACAGTTTCACGAGCCAAATCAATGATCTGTAAAAGTTCATTGACTTTGCTGGTCAAACTGATGATTTCTTGTTCATTTGAATTGAGTGTATTTAAAAATTTTGACTCCCTTTTACTCAAAAGAACATTTGACTCTTTCAGTTTTTTTCTAATTCTACTAACAGAATTTTGTTTTGCTCTGATAGTTTGTCAACTGTACCTTGTAGTTCAGTGCAATTATGACAAGTATGACTTACAGATTGAAATTTTACCAGTACCTTTGTTGTAAGCTCATCCGTAATATCCATGCACACTGTAGCTTTTGCATCCTTGACTTCCGTTCTCTCCTTCTCAGCTTCCTTCTTCTCTTCTATCTTAGCAGCTTCTTCACCAATCTTCACAGCTGCAGTCTCACTCACACATTACTTTGTCTTGAAGCACTCTGATAACGTTTTTCTAAAGCTTTCCACAGCTCTCTAGACGATCCATACCTATTACAAATGTTTTTCATATCAACTGGCAAGGACATCTTTATCACTGCGAAAGCCTTCTTCTCAGCATCATATATACGTTTCTCAGAATCTTCCATCTTCTCATATGAGAGTACCATAATTCTTCCATTAACTCGACGTGTGGGAGCAATGTACCCATCGATCATACAGTTCCACATCTTAGTATCTTCATTTAGAACCGAAGCCTCAAACTTCTTCCAGTCCACATACTGTTCAGCATTTATTAGCTTTGGCCAGCTTTTAACACCCTCACTTAGATTGTTCAATTTGCCCATCTTTACCACGCAGCAATCAGTTTAAATGGATTTTTGTATACCTGTATCAAAACCCAAATCTAACCTGTAGCTTATCGTAACCAAACCGTTAAAAGCGTTCAAAATTTTGTCCAAAAAGTGTGGTTACCAAATTGTACCGTTAAAATCGTCTCGACGATACGAATCTAATGATATATATTGTCCGATAGTGATTTTAGGATTTTCCGTGCCTTTTTTTGCCCTAAAAATCACACGAGTCTAACCATGCAGTCGGTTTGTTAAGATAGGTCACGGATCAACTTCTATGTTCGAAAACGTTTAACTCCGGTTACGTCAGCTGGTTAACTTTTTACCTTTTTGTATATAACTCGGAATCGTACCGAATCCAGAACAGTAACTCGGATTTACAATCCGAAATGACAATCCGGAACAGTAATCCGAAATGCTAATCCGAAATGGTGATCCGGAATAGTGATCCGAGATGAAATCCGGAATAAACTGTTCTGATCCGAAATGGAGATCCGGAATAGACTACTCTGATCCGAGATGAAATCCGGAATAGTTCTAATCCGAGATGGAATCCGGAATGCACTTCTGATTCTGATCCGAAATGGGAATCCGGAATAGACTTCTGATCCGAATTTCAGTCTGGAATAGCTTCTGATCCGAATTTCAGTCCGAAATGGAATCCGAAATGACTTTTCTGAAATCCGGAATACACTTCTGATCTGAATTTGAATCCGATATGCAACTTTTCAATCCGAAATTCAAGTCTTCCAATCCGAAATGCTAATTCTCTGATCCGAAATGCAAGACTTCTATCCGAAATGCCTGCTGTTTATCCGAAACAGTGTCAGAAACCCTAATTCAGCCGTTACAACCATCAAGAACAGCCTCCAAAACGCCCAAAAATCCAATTTTCTGTTGTCACGATTCTGAACCGAGCAAGAATCAAGAGCCGAATGCTCTGATACCAATTGTAGGTCCCCCTAGTCCTTATGGATCTTGACAGAATCGTCTATCCAACCTAGAGTGCGGAATCCTCTAGATCAGATTTAATAGAAAAACACGAACATGAACAATTCCTTTAAACAGTCTTCTATTGATTATCCAACACTATGTGTTTACAATCAATTCAAGACACTCTAGAAACATCTCAGCCACTCTCTGTAGATTTCTCCCAACCTTCTCTGTTCTGTTTGTCTCTCCTTAAACCCTAATGCATAACATGTATATATACTACATGTTTGCATACTAGGCTTTATCTTGGGCTAGGCCATTCTCCAAGCCCATTACATCTCTAACCAAGCTAAATACAAATACTAAGCCCAATACAAAATATCCAAAGACTAACTATTAAACTATTAAGCTGTTGTCACTAATATGCACCAACACTGAATAAACCCAACCTTTTTAATACTTATATATATCAACATCCAGTAAGTGTATAAATCCAATAAAAATCATATATTCTCCGGGTTAGTCACACAACCCAATTGGTCGGGCTGTGTGCAACACGAAGCTATGGTCGCGAGTTCGAGTTCGGTCCGTTACATGATTATGAAAGTATCAAACCTTTTTGAATAAAATGAGAATATGCTTTAATCTAATGTGTGTATTTATGTAATTAAAAATGGATATATTCCGGGTTAGACACATAGCTCAGTTGGTAGAGCTGCGTGCACGTATACTAGAGGTCACGAGTTGGAATCCCACACGCGGCATATAATCCGGAATTCTAACCGGTTCGGCCCCTGAAAGGGTTATATTTTTTAATTAAAATTTTCTTTATTTTCCTCCAAAAATCACAAAAATATATAAAAAAAAATTAGTAATAAATACTATAAAATTACCTGAAAAGTCTAATAAAATTCATTAAATAAAAATACTAATTTTAAATAACTCGAAATATATTTACCGAATTGTTACGTGAATATTTAGGTTAGTTTTCTCATCGGTTGGAATCTTTAAATTGTGCGTGCTCATTAGCAAATCAAGAACGCACCCACTCTGAGTGAATTCCTACAAACTTCCCCTTTTTATTCATGTTTGGGGTGTATCATGTGTCGTTTATTTATATCTTTTAATTAAACACTTGTGCTACTACCATTATATAAACTAACGTGCTATGTGATATTTGGATTATTGTTATTTATATTTTCTCATTTAAGTCAAGCTTTCACATTAGGCCCATCAGTTCCCTGTTTCATACGTGTAGAGCATCGCGTTGCCTAATTAGATCGGCTTCGTTTGATAGAGCCTTGATCTCTCAGCTCATCATTTATCATATTCATGTGTACATTGCTAGATGTTTATGTGGTTTATGGATAGTTTACATATAAGCTTGCTTATATTTGGTTTATGGACATCTTTATAAAATTAATCAACATATCATTTCTTTCAAATGTTTATACGGGATTCACTCGCCAACTTTTATTGACCCAACTCTTTATTTTTACACATGATACAGGGGAACAAGTTGAAGCAAGGAACACATAGGATTGGGCCTTAGAAGATAAATAAAGCATTATTTGAATGTCATGTTTAGAACATTTTGTGCTTGTATGGTTTAGGTGTTTGTTGGAATTTTCCCTTTTAAATTGGAATAATAGATATGAAACTTTATTATAGTAAATGTTACGAGCTTTGATGAAAACCCAATCATGCCCCAACTACCATATCCGCTGCGGGTCAGGGTGTGACATGAAGTGGGTTCTAAAGAACTCGCCCACAAGTACGTGATTAGGGTCACGTATGAGAAGATCGATGCGGTCCGAGCTCCTTTAAAAGCAGCCCAAGATCGGCAAAAGTCTTATACGGATAAAAGACAAAGGCCTATCGAGTTTCAATTGGGTGACAAGGTGTGGTTGTAGATAGTGGTGCTAGGTGGGTGATAGGCGATGTTAGGGTTGACCAGGTGGTGTTATCACGTATAGATCGATTAAAATTATATTTCCATTTAAAATTATATGGTGATGCTCGGTGGGTGGTAGGTGCTGTTAGAAGGGGCTTATAGTGCAAGAAATTGCAACCACGAGGACTAATAGTGACGGAACTAGAATAAAAATTAAGGGGTATCCTTAATTTTTCTTTATTGTATATTCATAAAACGAAGAAACTTTTCTTAACGTACATTATTAAAAGAGAATGAAAGATTTAAAGTGACTTTATATCCGTTTGTCTGATAAAATAATGAAAATCCTGAAACCTATTGGTTCTACTCCATTCCTTGAAGTGAATGTGACTATATATTGATTATTGTGATCATGGACATATTTGAGAAATTTGTAATGGTCATATTAATAATGAGATTGGCCATCTGAATTGCTATGATGACCATGTTAACAACGAGATCAACTATCATCATCGTAATAATAGTCATAATGAGATTGACTATAAGAAGTGGCAAATTATGGGACTGATTATATGAGAACACAATGTGAAAAGGGTAAAAGTTATATAACGTGATAGTTTGCAATGATAATGTGTTATTCTCTCGCATAATGCAACAAATACACATATAATCCCATAAATCAGAATTTTATTTATCATGATTATTTACTTAATTGGCCTGACCGGTTTGACCACACCGAGTCAATGATGATGTGAACTTATTGAAGAACCAGAAGATTTTTCTTGATAATTATACATGTAATGTTTACTCTCAAGGGAAATTATATATTTGTCAAATAATGTAATGTGTGTTTCCCTAAATATTATGGAAATGGTTAGAGGATATGAACATCCCAACATGATATCATTTAGTGTTTTAAATCGATGCATCATCTAAATGGTTATCAAATCCACAACCTAAAGTTTGTGTGAGTTTGGCTTGGCTGATGTGGCAGCAAGCATCCTATTTCAGATTGGCATATTTATTTCGGTTGTAATGATGAATTTGATTTCCAAGTTATTGATGATCATTGGAATTAGTATTTTTGTTGAAACGATCACTGACCATTTACGATTGGTTGCAAATGATCATGTGTAACACCTAACAAATATCAACTTATACGATTATATAATTACACGTTTAAATATATATAAAATAATGTCCTTGAATAAAACCATGAAGTAAAATAACTAGGAACAAATAACCTGATTAGTAATATGCTAATATTTATTAAACGTTAGGTGGTGGGCTTTATAACAAAAATCAAAACATCAGAGGCTAAAATGGTTAACAAGATACCTAAAATATTAAAAGGAAAAATTGAAAATAAAAACACACATAGTGTGTGTTGAGTTCGACCAGAGAGCGGGAGGAAGAAGGTGAAATCCTTCTTAACAGCTAAATCAACAAATTGAAAGCTAATTGGGGTCTAAATTCCTGCATGAGTTGAGATTATCGGTCATCCATTCGTAACTAACCCCTAAGTTAAGTTGAAATTCTTGTTTTGGATGGAAATTGATATGTGAAGGAATTTGGATAAATGGCTTTTTGAGAAATTATCACTAGTAAATCCTAAGAAGGGTGTTATATATACCTAGGGCTTTAATCATAACTTATTCATATAGCAAGAATCATATGTTATGGGTGTTATGCATATATATTTATAAATGGGTTTTGATGAATAGATTGAATCCATGAAATCTAGGAGGTTAATGTTGGGTGTATGAACTCATAATACACCAAGTTTTGATGCTAAGGCGTTTATAGTGAACATGTCTACTTGTTAAGTAGGGATTTCATGGTTACAGACTTTCATAATTTGAATGACATAGCTAGTTCAAAGTTATGTACACAAGATGCTTGACAAAATGCTTAAATAAGATACCAGTTTTGAATATTAATCGAGTAATGTTGATACGAACTTATGGTTGAAAGTTTGGCAAGTGTACATGCCATGAATATGGACAATGAGGTTTTAATAATATTTGGGTTGCACTTTATAGCAACTCAAGTGAAGCTTTGGGAAGTCAAGCCGGGGCAAATGCACAACTGAAGGAAAAGCTTTAAGGAATGTAGTTTTATGATTTGTTATTTAAAATTGTTAGTTATTGTTCTTGATTCGTTAAAATGATTGAGAAAAAGTATATAAGTAGGGGAAAGTTTGCTCATAAGTGATGGTATTCAAAAGAGCAAACCAAACGGGTCAAATGAGTAGAAACGCAAACCAGGTAAAGGGAGCATAAATAACAATGTTAATAAGCCCGGTATTGGGTTATATTGTAACTATGAGCGTAAATCGGGTATCAGGCAACGCGAATCGAGTAGTGATGAACCCGAGTAATGGGTTGTAATTAAAAGGAGGTGATTCATTGTAATGAAATTGGATAAATTGGGTAAAATTGCTAGAATGATGAAATGGGTCAAATTAGTGTAAATGTAAGCGTGAAACATAAGACTAATAAGCCCGCGAAAGGGTGAAGTTGTAGGGAATATGTGAGGATTGAGATAGAATGCTCAATGCCTCCGAACAGGTCTGTTGGTTAAAATGCCAAACTGAAAGAACGGTTTAGGAACTAACAAGTCCGGACTTAGACAGTTCAGCATGATGCACGCATTAGTTTAGTGCAAATTTAGCATGGTGCACACATTTGTGTAATGCACATTTTAGCATAGTGTACAGATCAGATTAGTGCACAATTCAGCATAATGCAAACATTAGTTTAGTGCAAAATTCAGCATAGTGCACACATTTGTATTGTGCACATTTCAGCATAATGTACACATCAGTTTAGTGCACAATTCGACATAGTGCACATTTTAGCATAATGCACGTATTAGTTTAGTGCAAAATTTTGCATAGTGCACACATTTGTATTATGCACATATCAACATAGTGTACACATCACTTTAGTGCACAATTCAACATACTGCACATTTCAGCATAATGCACATATTAGTTTAGTGCAAAATTCAATATAGTACACATTTCAACATAATGCAAACATTAGTTTAGTGCAACATTCAGCATAGTGCACACATTTGTATTATGCACATTTCAGCATAGTACACACATCAGTTTAGTGCGGAATTTAGCATAGTGCACATTTCAGCATAATGCACGTATTAGTTTAGTACAAAATTTAGCATAGTGCACACATTTGTATAGTGCACATTTCAACATAGTGTACACATCAGTTTAGTGCACAATTCAGCATAGTGCACATTTCAACATAATGCACGTATTAGTTTAGTGTAAAATTTAGCATAGTACACACATTTGTATAGTGCATATTTCAGTATAGTGTACACAGCAGTTTAGTGCACAATTCAACATAGTGCACATTTTAGCATAATGCACACATTAGTTTAGTGCAAAAAATTAGCATAGTGCACACATTTCTATAGTGTACATTTCAGCATAGGTACACCTCAGTTTAGTGCACAATTGCATAGTGCACATTTCAGTATAATGCACACATTAGTTTAGTGCAAAAAAAATCAACATAGTGCACACATTTACATAGTGCACATTTCAGCAAACGTTTTTCGTTGACATTGTTTATATGTCCCATCAATTTTACTAATTTTGTTCATTTTATTACGTTACGTTTAGTTAAGTGCTTACTAAACGTTGATTGAAAATATATTGATAGGTAAAGTTTAAATCAAGGACTCGGATGAAGATCAGGCCGCACATGGAACCGAACACTTTCCAACTGCTAATTCGTTTCCGCTTTTTTTAACACATTCTGAAATGGTTGTAAAACATATGGTCATGTATTGCGAAATTTAAAAATTTCCACCTTTTATAGCTTTTTAAAAAAAAAAGCTTTAAATCTTTTCGTATAAATAGGCGTATTAAATGAGGAACTCTTTTATTATATATATATATATATATACTGGTCATTTACCCGCGCGATGCGACGAGAGTGGTGATTTAAACAGGATACTCATTTACCGTTAGTTTATCAATCATCTCGTGATATATTGTATAGTACTTAAGTTAGTTTTCTTATTCATGATATGTTGGCACTTGTTTTTCTGTTAGTTATCAATTCTTTGGTGATATACTTTTCCTAATTTTTTTAGTTGTAGTTTCGGCGTGATCGATATACAAGAAGAGTACAAAACAAGGAAGTAGATGTTTTAAAAACAAACAGTTAATAAAACAAAACGCATAAGGGTATTTTTATGATCGTCATTTAAAAGAATAATAAATTTTTGGTACCTTCCATTTCTCCTTCGGTGTTGCCATTGTTGCGAACCTCATCGATAGATACTCCATGACGTGGTATGTTAGCATTACAACCCGACTCACCATTAGGAAAAAATAGAGGATACGACAATGGATCTAAACAACTGAAGTACGACTAAATAGTTTGGCTATATTCATACCTAACGTAAATAACAATACTTCGTTTATACGAAGAGATACTGTCATTACCTTCAACCCAAATACAAGCAACCGATATAATCGTCAACTGTAAGTAAGTAAAATAAGAAATATGGTGCATATGTGTGACAACAACTTAGATTTGGTCTTTGGATATCTTGTAATTAGTAAAATGATAAACGGTTAGCAGGTTTAGTTTTGTATTAGTGAATTAGAAGTAATTGGGCTGAACTAGACACAATATAGTGCATGGTAGGCGAATTGGGCTTTAAACCCATTAGCAATTTATGTAGGGAAACCCTAGCCCATGAGCATATCCTACCTCTATATAAAGGGAGGTTGTGATTAGGTTAAGGTTGCTCAGTTGCTGGTTCTATTGCTGTGTTGCTGTTTTAGTTGTCCAGAGAGATTGTGAAAAGAGTCGTGAATTGGTTGTAAACACTTTGTGTTAGATAATCAATAGAAGACAGTTAGAAGGAATTGTTCTTGTTCGTGTTCTTGTTTTTGTGAAATCTGATCTAGGGGATTCCGCACTCTAGATTAGATAGATCATTCTGCCAGGATCCATAAGGACTAGGGGACCTACAATTGGTATCAGAGCATTCAGCTCTTGATTATTGCTCGGTTCAGAATCGTAACAACAGAAAAGTTGGGTTTTTGGGCGTTTTGGAGGCTGTTCTTGAAGATTGTGACGGCTGAATTAGGGTTTTGACAGCTGTTTTGGGGTTTCAGCAGGTATTTTGGATTAACAGCAGGTATTTCGGATTGAAGAAAGGCATCTCGGATCAAAAAGTGAAGCAATTCGGATTGAAGACTGCATTTCGGATCTGGAAAAGTGCATTTGGGATCAAAATCTTGAATTTCGGATCATCAGAAGTGTAATTCGGATCTGAAAAGCTCCTTTCGGATTCCATTTCGGATTGAATTTTGGATCAGAAGTTATTCTGGATTCCATTTCGGATCAGCACTATTCCGGATTCCATCTCGGATCAGAATAGTCTATTCCGGATTTCCATTTTAGATCAGAACAGTGCTTTCCGGATTTCATCTCGGATCACTATTCCGGATTATTAATTCGGATTACTATTCCGGGTTTTCATCTTGGATTGTAAATCCGAGTTACTGTTCCGAGTTAGACATAAAAAGGTGGAAAGTTAACCAGCAAATGTAACCAAAGTTAAATGTTTTCGGACATAGAATTTGATCCATAGACAATTTTGACGAACCGATTGGACAGTTAGACTCATGTGATTTTTAGGACAAAAAAATCGTATCGTCAAGACGAGTCTAACAGTATAATTTGGTAACCACTCATTTCTGACAAGTTTTAATGTTTTTAACGAGCCGGTTCGGTAAAAATGTCGAATATGTCTAACCTAAATGAGCTGTTAAGGATGGAGCATGAGGCTGGCACCACAAATAAACCTCCAAAGATGCTGAAGGTAGAGAACTATCTTACTTGGAAGGATAGGTTTCAATCGTTTATTGAATACCAGGACACACAGATGTGGATCTGTATTCAAGATGGGTATGCTAACCCAACGCATGATTTTGAGGGCAGACAACGGGTTACTGCTTATGTGAATATGTCTGAAGTTGAGAAGAGAATGTATGAATCTAAGAAGAAAGCCTTAGCTGCTATAAAGATATCGTTACCTGATGGCATCAAACATACATTCAGGCGTTATACTACATCGAAGGAGATGTGAGATGCCCTAGAGAAGAGGTATGAGGGTAATACCGATGTGAAGAAGAACAAGGTTGATCTTCTAAAGAAACAGTTTGCTGTGTTCAAAGGAATGAGAAATGAATCCCTTGAAGATACTATCACGAGATATTATCATATGATGTCAGAAATAGATAATTATGACATAGAGGGATACACGGATGTGGAGATAAACGCCAAGTTGTTGGATGCTTTACCTGCAAAGTGGGATATATATGCTTTGATGATAAAAGGTGAAGCTGATTATGAGAAGAAAGACTTGGAAGAGGTTGTTGGGAAGTTGAGAGCTTATGAGCTCAATATGAAGAAGAAGGAGACTGGATATGATCAGGTTCAAGATACGGGGATTTATAAAGGTCTTACACCTTCATCTTCCAACAATGCTTCTAGTGATACTGCAACTACATTTCTCTCATGTGAGAATGAGCAGATCGTGACAAATGCTGAGGGTGAAGTATGTTTTGTTGCTGCTTCAGGAGGCTCGTCAGGGGCTAAGAGACATCAATCAAGTAACAGCAGTTCTAAGTCTATGCCTCTAAGTGTCAAAAGTGCTGAAGATCACCTGGCATTGCTTGCTTCTTCCATTGCTTCCTACGAGAACAACATTCAGAGAAAAATATCTGATCCTACTACGTTTGATGAAGATTATGATCAGATCGACCCTAATGACTTAGAGGAGATGGATTTGCAATGGCAGATGGCCATGATCTCTAGAAGGGTGAAAAGGTTCGTGAACAGAACAGGCAGGAAGTTCGTTGGAAAGAGTGTGGGTTTTGACAAGTCGAAAGTGAAGTGTTACAATTGTCACAACTACGGACATTTCGCTAGAGAGTGTCAAAGACCTAAGTCTGAATCTCGTTCTAGTTCATCCTTTCAAGATTCTCCTGGTCATGGTTCAAGCAACATGAATGCATCAAACAACACTGGATCAAAGGCCCTGATTTCTACTGCCAGAGAGGGTTCTTATGATTGGAGTGTTCATATGGAGGGTGATAACAATGCCTCACAGGCATTCATGGCTGAGATAGCTCCAGTTGTTGATGAATAAGTGAAAGCTGATGCTGAGGGAGAGCAAGAGAAGGTAGTTGAAAAAGCTGATGGAGAACAGACAGAGAAGAAGATGGCCGCTGATTTTGCTGCTTTCATGGCTGATCTAAGCAAATCAACTGGCGAGGTATGTTCTAACTCTGGTAGTTCTGTTTGTTTGAAGTTTTGTGAACTGCAAAGTGAAGCTGACACATTAACAAAGCAAAACCAAAGTCTGGATAATGAGCTCTCAAACCTAAAAGAATCAAACTTTTTCGTAAAACGAAATTAGTCATTATACTTGAAGAAAATTAAAGGTTATGAAGAAGAAATCAATATTTTAACCTGTAAGCTTAACAAAAAAACTTCAAGTTATTGACTTAGCTCATGATACGATGAGTGAGAAAACAAAAGAAATTTATGAAAAATGTAAAGAGTTGTCTGAAGCACAACTTAAAATTTGTGAGCTTGAAAAGGAAATTAAATCAATTCAGAGATTCATCTTTTGTCATGAAACACATGATGAATGGCTTGAAGAAGAGTAATGACAAGACGTGTGTGGGATTCAAAGGTTTGAATGAAGTTCCACCACCACTTGGTCATGACTTTGTGTCAACTACACCTGGTAGTTCCACATCAGGAAGTGTTGATGGTTCTGAGAATGCCAAGAAGGATAATAACAGGGAACCAGTTTTGAAAACAAAAAATACACACCCTAAGAATCAAAAACAATTTTTTGCTAAAACGGTTGATTTTGTTAAAGGGAGTGACATGAATGAAGAGGTTCCTGTTATTACTAAAGAGACTAATGTGCAGTTTGCTAAAAATAAAAACAAAGAAAAATCAGAAGTTAAGCAAACTAAACAAGATCCTTCGAAGGCATCGTCATCTTCATCATCATCGTCACGTGATAAAACTAAGCAAGAGACTTCAATTAAGAAGTCTTCAGCTAGAAAATCGTGTTTCAAATGTCATGAAAAGGGACATGTAGCTAGCTGTTGTCAAACAAAAAGATCGAAGCACAGGTAAGTGAGAGACAGAGAGAAAAATCACCAGCAAAAAGTGGTGATGGTGAGAAGAAGGTTAACTCACCCAAGATATCTCCTATTAAGCAACAGAGTGTTGCTGTGGGTGTAGATAAGGCTGAAAAATGAACTCACTAAGTTCCTCGTTTTCAAAGAAATCAACAAAGATTTCAGCCTGCATCTACATCAGGCAGATATGAAAGATCTAGAAGTAGTTCACCAAGAATGAATAACTTTAATGGTCCATCAAATAATTTCAGAAGTTAAGGTTAATATCAAAATCGATACCGGAATGTTGGTAGTCGAAATTTTTATGACGATGGCTTTAGAAATTATCATCATCAAAATTCTTGGAACCAAAATCATAATTTCCAAAGGTCGCAAAGTCCAAACATGGTTAGGAAACCTCAGGACCACAGACCTAGTGGAAATCAAAAACCATTTCCATCAACATGTCTAAGATCCAATACTCCTGTTAGGAGTGATGGATATTGGATGGATGTTCCCGTGGTTGATGAATCTGGAAGACCCAAGACTATTAAGGCTTGGGTCCCCAATCTAACTAATTTTGTTGGGTGGTGCAGGACCTGCTAAGGAGGATTATCAACTTGTGGTATGTTGATAGTGGCTGCTCCAGGCACATGACGGGGGATGCGAGGCTGTTGACTGAGTTTAGGAATATAGATGGTGGATATGTGAATTTTGCAGGTGCTAAAGGAGGGCACATTACCGGTCGAGGAAAAGTGACCAACGGGAAGATCACACTGGACAAAGTGAACTATGTTGAGCAGCTGAAGCACAATCTTATGAGCGTGTCTCAAGTCTGCGACAAGGGTCACTCGGTCCACTTTACAAAGTCTGAAGCTTTGGTGTAGAAACCTGGGTTGGTGATACCAGATGACTGGATAGTGATGAGAGCGCCAAGGAGAAATGACACTTATGTCATGGACATGGGTGCTAAGGATTCTTCCACTGTGGTGTCGTGTTTACTATCAAAAGCATCTGAGGCTGAGTCATTGTTGTGGCATAGACACATGGCCCACATCCACTACCGAAAAATGAATTATATTATTAAAAATGGTTTAGTGGAAGGGGTGCCAGTGCAGAGGTTTCACGTGATAGATAAATGTCTTCCATGTCAAAAGGGAAAACAACATAAGAAACCTCACAAGTCTAAAACAGTAAATTCCATAGATGCCCCTTATGAATTACTTCATATGGATCTTTTCGGTCCAGTGAATGTAAGGAGCATAGGTGGAAAGTACTATTGCTTAGTTGTCACTGATGATTACTCACGATATTCATGGGTTTTCTTTTTAGGTACAAAAGATGAGACAACGGAGATGCTGATAGATCTTTTTACAAAATTGGAAAATGTCCATGATGCACGGATCAAGAGGATAAGGAGTGATAATGGCACGGAGTTCAAGAATCAAGTTCTGGATCTCTGTTGTCTTCGCAAAGGAATTGAACATCAATTTTCTACTCCTTATACACCTCAACAGAATGGAGTCGCTGAGAGGAAAAACAAGACGTTGATTGAAGCTGCAAGGACCATGCTATCTGCTTCAAAGCTTCCAGTTCTTTTCTGGGGAGAAGTTGTGAACACAGCTTGTTATGTCCTAAACAAAGTTTTGACAGTTAAATGGTTTAACAAAACATGTCACGAACTATTGTTTAACAGAAAACCAAACTTAAAAGGCTTTAAACCATTTGGATTAACCTGCACCATTGTGCGAAACAAAGATAAGCAAAACTTCGGTGAGGTAGCTGATGAGGGTTACTTTCTAGGCTATATGCCTGGAACACCGAATAAAAGGGTTTTTAATCTAAAAACTGGTAACATTGAGGTTGTGTTTAACATGGAAATCACTAGTTATACACCTCAACAATCAACGAGTGGTCCTCCTATATTATATGATTATGACAGTGTTTTTAAATCATTTAATATTCCTGATTTTTCTAATGCAGATGAGCCTCAAGTGATCTATACTGTGATAAATGAAGATGGAGAGTGTGACTTCATGCCTAGATCGAGTATATCGATGACAGATGCTCCAGAAACTTCTTCCAGTGCAGCTCCAGAGGACTCCAGTGATACTGAGTCTGAACCTATTCAGGGGGAGGACTTCACTAATCCATTTGCTAACATTCAGGGGAAGGTTGTATCTAATCTGGGAGATAATCTGGTCGTTGACACCATTGCTACCACACGTGTACACAGAGATCATCCAGTTGAAAACATCATAGGTGATGCTGCTGCAGGTGTTCAGACGAGAAGAGGTGTGCTCGAAGGTTCCTATTTGTTTACTTCGATTCAGAAGACTGGGTTGATTCATGAGTGTTTGTATAGCTGCTTTATTGACCAAGAGGAGCCGAAGAATGTTCATATGGCTCTAAAAGACAATTGTTGGGTTGAAGCAATGCAAGAGGAACTAGCTCAGTTCAAGAAGCTGAAAGTTTGGGAGCTAGTTGATCTACCTAAAGGAGAGAAGGAAATAGGCACTAAGTCGGTGTTTAAGTGCAAGAAAGACGACTGAGGGATCATGATACGGAATAAGGCTCGATTGGTGGTAAAAGGGTTCAATCAGCAAGAAGGGATTGATTATAATGAAGTGTTTGCACCAGTAGCAAGGTTAGAAGCAATTTGTTTGTTCCTAGCTTTTGCTTCATTCAAGGGCTTCAAAGTATACCAACTTGACGTGAAGAGTGCATTTCTTTATGGGAAAGTCCAAGAAGTGGTGTACGTCTCACAACAAGATGGGTTTACTGATCCAGTCTATCCAAATCGAGTCTATCGACTTGATAAGGCATTGTATGGGTTGCATCAGGCACCTAGGGCGTGGTATGAGACACTGTCAGCACATTTGTTAAAACATGGTTTTGAAAGAGGTCAGATTGACAGTACACTGTTCATTAAAAGGAAGAAGGAAGACTTCCTGCTGGTACAGGTATACATAGATGACATCATCTTTGGGTCATCTGATGAGAACATGTGTCATGATTTTGAGGAGGTAATGAAGAGCAAGTTTGAGATGAGTGTGATGGGTGAATTATCCTACTTTTTGGGTTTACAAGTTGAACAGAAGAAGGATAGGATGTTTATTCATCAGACGAAATATGTGTATGACATTTTGTCTCGTTTCAAAATGGAAGATTGCGTTACTTTCAATACACCTATTTGTGAGAATCACAATCTTGGTCCAGATCATGAGAGTATAGAGGATGTCGATCCAACTCAATACAGGGCAATGATTGGTTCTTTGATATACTTGACTGCTTCAAGACCCGACATCATGTTCGCAGTATGTCTTTGTGCCAGATATCAAGCGAATCCAAAGAGTCCCACATGAGAGCGGTGAAACGGATTCTTCGTTACTTGAAGGGGAAACCTAAACTTGGGTTATGATATCCAGCTGCTAGTGATTTGATGTTTGTTGCTTTCACTGATTCGGACTTTGGAGGATGCAAATCAACAAGGAAGTCTACTACAGGTGGTTGTCAGTTCTTAGGAGGGAGGCTAGTGTCATAGCAATGCAAGAAGCAGTCTTGCGTGTCTACCTCGACGTGTGAAACTGAATATATTGTTGCGGGTAGCTGTTGCTCTCAGGTTCTCTGGATCTAACAGCAGATGCATGATTACGGTTTGAATTTCACTCGTACTCCTATTATGATAGACAATAATGCCACTATATCAATCACCAACAATCCCGTAAAACACAGTCGCATAAAACATATTGACATTCGTCATCATTTTATACGGGATTGTGCTGAAAAGAAATTAATTGAACTGCATCGAGTCGACACACTTGATAACCTGGCAGATCTTTACACAAATGCATTTGACAGGACTCGTTTTGAACATTTAGTCGAACTCAATGGGATGAGGAATCCTGAATAACCATTTTTCCATAAAAATAGTTTGTAAATAATTTACTACTTTTCAAAAAATCAAAAACATAAAATAATAGAAAATCAAAAATGAGTTTTCACTGTGTGAAAAAGAAGAAATGATAGTACATCAGCAAGTTATACTGTCGCACTGAAATTAAAATTAAAAGTGCTTAAGTGTGATATCAGCTTCATCAAATGATGTACCAGTAGGCAAAAGGCATGAAATAATCAACTTACCTTTGTGATACAAATATAATAAACTGTGTATGAGTGGGTAACATATCAGTGGCGTATGGTTTTATAACCTTAAATCTTGCGATGATAGATTGCCAAAATCTGAGGTTTTAGGTCTTTATATCGTTATTTCATCCGGGGTATCAAGGTTGTCCTTCTGCTGCATCCAAATATATGCTGACCTAGGCACAACCAGGATATCTTAAAAGAGCTAAAATGCCAAATCCAAAAAAAATGAAGAAGCTCTCCTAGAGAGTCATTCAAATGTGCAAATTACATTATTCGTACCAAAATTTGGTATTTGTCCTAACCCTCGTTGGATATTGGTCTCTTTGTTGTATGGAAGTACTGACCTGATCACCAATTATCTAACGTTGTAATTCAAAAGGATGAATTTCGGTATACTCACCTACTACGATTAATTTTTGTGCATACCTTGATCGCGGGGTATGTCCTGAAGTGGGACACACTAGTATATCAGTATAAATTATCTAAACAGATCATGAGGTAATGGTACTTGAAAGGTTCATGTATTTTGTTTAAGTGGATAAACAATACTAGTAATCGTCTTGAACTGTTTTTCATGAATATTGCATATAGAATTATCAAATAGTGTGAAAACAGTTTGATGTTGCTGATAGATCTTCTTAACGGTGATTCTCACAAAAATAGAGTGTTTATTATTTTGTTATTTACGTGCTTTCAGAAAATATAAAAATCTAAAAATATTTCATTTTCTTGTATATTTTTAATGTACGGGATATTGGTTGTTCATGGAGGAGTTGTTACCGATAGGGGGAGACGGTGTTAGAAGATGAGTTCAAATTTTATGATCTTGCAGGTTATGTGTGCTTAAAATTTTGAGTATGTGGGTTGAGTTGAGAAGTGCTTAATCTGTGATACAGTTTTCTAATCTCTTGAATAATAATAATATGTTTAACTTGTGTTGAAAAATTCTTATGGTTTCTCGAGATGTTTGTTTTATAGTATATAGATTGTAGCAGTGTGTTGCTGAGAAGTTTGGTGAAGAGGAGTTTGCTTGGATGCATGGTAGAACCTCCTTTCTACATTGCAGACAAAGTTGAAGAGTTTGAATATTGCTATGCAAGGACTAAACAGGAGTTCACTCAAACGCTAACGATTTAGAAGTTTTGGTGATTGGATACATCAGCTTAGGGGGAGTCTGTTGCTGACATAAGTTGTTAAAGCTGATGCTATCTAAAGACTAATGTTTTTCAAAGATGTTGCAGATTGCAAGAAGTCTGAAGACGAAGTTATTTTATGAAGCTATTGTCAAGGGGGAGTTTGTTGGTGCATATGTGTGACAACAGCTTAGATTTGGTCTTTGGATAGCTTGTAATTAGTAGAATGATAAACGGTTAGTGGGTTTAGTTTTGTATTAGTGAATTAGAAGTGATTGGGCTGAACTAGACACAATTAGTGCATGGTAGGCGAATTGGGCTTTAAACCCATTAGCAATCCATGTAGGGAAACCCTAGGCCGTGAGCATATCCTACCTCTATATAAAGGGAGGTTGTGATTAGGGTTAAGGTTGCTCAGTTGCTGGTTCTATTGCTGTGTTGCTGTTTTAGTTGTTCAGAGAGATTGTGAGAAGAGTCTTGAATTGGTTGTAAACACTTTGTGTTAGATAATCAATAGAAGACAGTTTGAAGGAATTGTTCTTGTTCGTGTTCTTGTTTCTGTGAAATCTGATCTAGGGGATTCCGCACTCTAGATTAGATAGACGATTCTGTCAAGATCCATAAGGAATAGGGGACCTACAAAATACTATTAAATAATTGTAATTAGTATAATCTCTTATGTTAGACAAACACTATTCATAACATCAGATGTTAGACAAACATTGAGGATGTTGCTAACCTCTGATGGAGTAATAACATCGGATGTTAGAAAAACACTGATGATGTTGCTAAACTCTAATGGAGTAATAACATAAGATGTTAGGCAAAAACTGTTGGTGGTAGCCAACCACTGCTGCGGATAACTTCCGTGGTTAGTGAGTCTGTGGTTGAATCAGTGGTTTTGCTATACAACTATTGTTGGTGTGTTAGCAGTGGTTTGTCATCAGTGGTTGTTTGTGATCAATTGTTTATATTTCACGGTGTTTTTATAACATTTTATATACCTCCGATGTCGTTGGTCGGTTGTACACCCTTTGGTTAAGTTCAACAGAAGTATTCAAAGTGACTTTATAGTTGCCCAGAGGTCCTAGTTCCGCAAGTCTTCGAAATGTATCGGCATATGGGCTTGTAGAAAGAACGCGTGTCAAAATCTAAGTAATACGTCGATCAAGATTTGGCCATTGGAGTCTGAGATCTAAGTTAGCATCAGGATCATAAAAATACAACTGCAGGTACCTAGGGGTTCCATCCCTCTACTGGAGACCAGCAATGGTTCTAAACAGAGGAATGATCAGAGGAGATTTTACACTATCAGAGGATAGATTATCAGTGGATTGGGAAAACAGTGGTTTCACCAATAGTGGAAGTAGGAACAGAGGATACACTTTCAGCAAAGGATAGATTTTCATGGAGTAATAACATCAGATGTTAGGCAAACACTATTGGTGGTAGACAACAACTGCTGAGTATAACATCAGTGGTTAGTGAATCAGTGGTTGAATTAGTGGTTTTGATGTACAACCAGTGTTGGTGTGTTAGCAGTGGTTTGTCATCAGTGGTTTCTGATCAGTGGATGTGACTAATGTGTTGCATATTTAACAAATAAAGCTGAACGAACAGTTACTTACTAATGGGACGTGCCATCTTTATTACTGAAATTTATTATAGAAAATTGTCGCCCAAACTACGCGCCAAAAACATCTTATATAAACAACCTCAGGCCCTTCCATTGATTACACCAAAAGCAAATGCCATAATTTACTAAATACCATATGGCAAACCTCGTTTCTTGGAGATTCAGTTTTGTTCTCGATAAAGTTTCACTGAATGAGGTGGACAACATTCTTAGGTCATTATTAAGTGAGCATAACAATGTTGTCCATCTCATTCAGCAAAATTTTATTGAGATAAACCTCACCTTGTTCAAATTAGATCGCCAAAAAGTTCAAAATAACGTATGGCAAACCTGTAAACTGTGTGTTCTAACATGCTCAAAGATGGCAAACGTGATTAAAACGACAAAAAAAGTTAAAACAACCACAAATGGGAAACGTTGTTTCTTGGAGATTCAGTATAATTCTCCATGAAGTTTCGCTTAATGGATTCTTAGGTGAGGGAGATAACTCAATAAGATTTTGCTGAATGATATGGACAAATCTTCAAGAAAAAGAGACTGATGACAGTGATATTGTGTGCTTTGTTCTTGAGAAAGGTTTAGATGAGAATAAGAGACCTATGCCAGTGTAAATGATATTTTGGACTCCATTATTAAATGATGAAGAGTGGGATGAGCATGAAGATGATGGCCAAATATCATCCAAACGAAAAACTCACTCACAATCATACCCCAATAATAGCATCCACAAAAATGTCATCGATCTATATCTCCAACATCCACAAAACCACTTCAACAGTTAACAACAAAAGATCGCACCAAAAACTAAAACGCCATATTTTGTTGAATGACCAACTTCACCTAGAGTAGGGCGTTTCAGCTGTGTAGGGAAATCGGCACCTATCTAAGGAATTCAAAGGTTCAGGGGACAAAAACTTCAAGCATAAGAGACTGATGGCAGTAAAGATTTGGATGAGAAATTAGATTAGCATTTTTAATTTTTTTTTCTTTTTTATATTTTTTTGATGTCATTTTCTGTGGTTTGTTATCTAATTTTCAGCTAATAAAATAAATTATTTCTCTAATTACTTATAAAATGCTAAAATGCCACAAACGCCAAACACCAAACTACAATAAAATTCCTTTAATCACGTTATTATTTAATTCCAAATAATTATTGAAATGTATAAAACAAGGTGCAAGAGAATAGAACAAAAGGGTGCCTTACAAAAGTTTAATTTTGTCATCTTTATTTATAAAACGCCATTAAAATACAAAACGCCAAACTTAAAAGGATGGGACGTGTTACAGCCTTAATAGATAAACCTGATCAAACAGTAACTACAAACAGTAACTGAAATGACAGAAAATTTATTACTAACATTTATTATATTAAAAACCACACCATGGCAATTGAATTTTTTTTATATTTTCAAAACCCCATAATTACATGTCACATTACAGGTCTGCATCCTACATCACACGACAAGAGATACAAAAAGTACACATAAAAAATTACTATTGTTTTTTAGCATAAAAAACATATATGTAGCTCACACCAAAAAAGGTCATTATATAAGTAGAACAAGTAAACAAACTTAACACTCCACAAATTGTCTAAACACGCCACAAATTGATAATGAGATTCACGGTGAAGAAGTGAGTCATTAGGGTTTTGAGAAGAAGGAGAGTAATGGAGAAATTTATGAGAGATTTTCGTTTTTGAAATTGAAACAGCAAGTGGAAACTCTATTTGGATGAAACATGGTTTATAAAGGTCTGATGGCTATCATCTGTGCACGTGTAAACTTTATTGGATATTGGATGACCGTTGTTTGGAAACCTCTGCTGGAGACCAGCAGTGGTTTTGAACAAAGGAATGATCAGAGGAGATTTTACACTATCAGAGGATACATTCTCAGTGGATTGGGAAAACAGTGGTTTCACCAACAGTGGAAGTAGGAACAGAGGATACGCTTTCAGTAACGGATAGATTTTCATGGAGTAATAACATCAGATGTTAGGCAAACACTATTGGTGGTAGACAACCAATGCTGGACAACAATTGCTGAGTATAACATCAGTGGTTAGTGGGTCAGTGGTTGAATCAGTGGTTTTGCTATACAACTATTGTTGGTGTGTTAGTAGTGGTTTGTCATCAAAGGTTTGCGTTAGTGGTTTCTAATAAGTGGATAGGACTACAAGGACTGATACTTATTTTCTTATAAGTTCAGGGGGCATTTATGTCAAGTTTGCATTTATGCCAGTGGATAGGATTACAAGGACTGATACTTATTGTCTTAAGTAATGAAGGTTGTTAAAGACAGGTGTAAGAAAAGTTAACTATATTGACAATGGTTCAAATGACAGGTGAAGAAAAGTTGACTATATTGAGAATGGTTCAAATAAAGTTAGATTTTAACTACGAATTATTATTTGTATATTGTTAGGATCTGAGTTTGAAACTGTTTATGAAAGTTCTAAAAATGGTAAATGAAAGAAGATAAATCAGATTAACTTGCATCATTGGTTTGCATCAGTGGTTAGTGACTATACATCAATGGTTAGTGAGTCAGTGGTTTGCATCACTAGGCATTTATGTCAAGTTTACTTTACTTCATAACAACTGAGAGATTATTTTCATTGTCATGCTTTCATAATTATGATTACTTGCATATGACTCACAATCTCCCCCTCAGCCTAACTGTTCTATTTATATACAATCCTAACCACTGAGCATCTTATTATGATGTCAGCATGAAAGTGACACTTAACAAAAATAGCAAACTAATAACATCTGCTAAGCTAACCACTGCTATACACTAAACATTACAAGGACTGATAGAAATCACTAATGATACATCCTCTGTTGGTCTTCAACAGAGCTTTGCCTTGACAGACCTTTAGCTTTGATCTTCAGCAGAGTTTTGTCTTGGCAGGCCTTTTACCTTTAGTCTTTAGCAAAGCTTTGCCTTGGCAGACCTTCATCTTTAGACTTTAGCAGAGCTTTGTCTTCAACAGAGTTTAGCTATGGCAGACCTTGGACATTTAGTCTTCGGCAAACCTTGACTTGGGCAGATGTTACATTATTGTTTGGATCAGAGGTTGTAGTATATTTGGCTTTCTATCTTTGTTCTTTTGTAGGGTTCAATTCCAACATATTTTTATATTCAACACATATTTTTACTGAATTTAGTGTAGTTTGACAAATTACCTATATAAATTTTTTTTGCCTTGTAAGGGAAGATGGGTGCTTCTCTACATAGGGCTTACAAAACACATGTTATGTGCAGCAGTCCGCCATATTTAACAAATAAAGTTTTTTTATATGTTAAATAAGGCGGGAAGCCGCCAATAACCTGTGTTTTGTAAGCCCTAGGAGAGAACCACCTATCTTCCCCCTAAAAAGCAAAGAAAACATATCACACAATTTAAACCTTCTTTCAATTTCTCTTCATCGTAATAAGATGTGATAGACTCAATTGCTGATCTAATCTGACAAACAATAACGATTAATATTATTGTTATTTCTTGAGATATAATTTAAGAAATCATTTTAGTGGAAGTGCACCTATCGCTTACCGTATAAACTTGTTGCGGCTACGCTGGCTGCGGCGTTGCGGCTGCACTGGCTACGGCGTTTCATCTACCTGTATACAAAGAGGGGTCAAGATTTAGGTTTTGTTTAACCATAAAGTTCATTGTTCTAACTTGAATTAATAAATGGTTTTATTTAGCTTACCTTAATTTGCACCATTCAACTTCTAGCCGAGTGACCTGATCTTCAGATGAGCTATAAAGCATTATATTAAGAACATTTAAAGTTCTCTCTAGAAATTGAAAAATAAAAAATATAATTACTGTATGAGAGAGGAAATGTTGGTACTCACCAAGATCTAGATCTTGAGTGGATGAAGAAACAGAGAGAATGAGATAAAAATGAGAGCTCTGAACCTGAGATGAGATGAAAATGAGAGAGGGTCAGTGAAGATCTCAAATCATTTGGATCTAGATAGAATGAGATGAAAATGAGAGATCTGAACCTAAGATGAGATGAAAATGAGAGAGGGTCAGTGAAGATCTCAAATCATTTGGATCTATCGATTGGATCTTATGAAACCTTGAACATCATGTGAAATCGCCATTTCTTAAATCGCCGGAGAGAGAAAGGGGCCGATGATGGGATCTCAAAGTTGGTTTGGAATATACGTTGTGATAGATTGAGTTATTAACAAAGGATTTATTTACGACTCCATTATTGATTGTCATTTTGATTAACTGAATGAGCATTCCAAACAAGGGGAGATAAAAGACAGTTGGTAATGAGTGATAATCGATCCACAAAATAAGTGTAGAAGTTCAAAGGATAACTCATTTACAAAGATTAGTGAATCAATTACTAGACATAGTCACTGACTTGAAAAGAATGACTAGCAAAGTCACCTATGCTAACTGCTAATGCTCCAGTTAAGATAATTATCTCAAAAAGAAAACCTATATTGGTAATGAGTCCGTGGCACGTCTAAAGCATGGTAGAATAATCGATTCAGAGAATATAAATCCTCGGGAAAATGAGCAAGTAATAAAGATGGTCAAGACGAGGTATAGTAAAAGGGTCTTCTAAAGAGACACTAGACATAATGTTTCTAAAAGAACCCTAGTTACCTGAATATTAAGAGATCTCATATATCATGCCTACGAAATATATGGAATGGAAATAAAATCGACGCCGTTATACTTTTGTATATAATATAGCGCTTGAAATGACGAAATGATGAGGATCAAAATTTAAGATCTGCCTATTAATTAACACACATAAATGATTGGCCAAAATGGAAAGATGTAAATGAGTCAGAGTTGAATTCTCTAATGAAATGGAAAGTTCTCAGACCAATAGTCCATACAACTAAAGTTATAAAATATGTTTGGTACAACCGGGTCTTTTATGTGAATCATATGAAAATCAAATCACGTGATATAAGGCAAAATTGGTGGCACAAGAATTTTCGCAAAGATCTATGATTGTTTATGAGGAGACACATTTTCCAGTGGGGATGCATTGACTTTCAAACATCTTATTAGTTTGGTAATATATAAAAGAGAATTGATATGCGTCTTACAAATGTTATGTGTGTAAAGTAAGTTCTCGAGAACAATATGATTGCAACAAATTCATATTTTAATACATTGAATACAATTGTAACTCTTGATGAGTATCCTAAAGCAATTGAGTGCTTCAAAGGTTAATTGAAACATCTTAACGATGTAATTCTTGTGCACCAATAAACATACATAGAAAACTTGTACCTGGTGATAAATAGTGTACACACATAGTATAATATTGCTTTTGGAGATAAAATCAAGTGTTCATGACATTTGTGCATATGATATAGAAATCTATATGTTAAATGAGCAAGTTTATGTAGTAAAACTTTTGAAGAGTTAATGCACATGCATATTTGGATAAGATAGAAAAAATTCCCTCATGGATTGATAACGCCAAAAGCATTCATATCAAAACCTCAAGAATGTACTATATGAACTTGACAAAATACATATGGATTAAAATAGGCGAGTTGAATGTGGTATAATCAACTAACTAGTAAGCTCAAAAACGAGAAATAGATATGGTGAAGTTGGTCCATTGGTTTTGATTAAAAGAACAATATGAGGTTTACAAGTATTACAATATGTGTTGATGATGTCACTTAATCTCCTAAAGAGATCAAACTAAGCTCAAATATTAAAGCAAAAAATTTGCATATGAAAGATGGTATTGCAAATTTATGGCTTGATATGTAAAACATACATTTTTATTATTACCGATCAATCATAATACATCTAGAAGATTATGGACATTTTCATAGGGACAAGGCTTATGGTGTAAATACATTTAATGATGTCCAAGTAGTTGCTATAAAGAACTCTTAGCAACTCCTATTAAAGAAACAATGATACTTGGTCCAGAAATACTATAGTTAAATACTAAGTGTCTTAATATACCTTGGTACTTACACACGAAAATATGCCACTAAATTCGTTGACAAGATATAACTTGTGTATAGTGAAGAGATCACGTTTTGGTATAACATATATTCTATACCCTTAAGGCACGAAATATGGTTTATATTTTGCTAACCATCGAAACAAGTTTGGTTAGTTTTGTAAATGCAAGGAATGTAACAAAACTGAGTTATGGATCTTATGTTATTTATTTACAAGAAGAAGCACGGGAATGCTCATATGAAGATCATACAAAGTTGCTAACGTAAAGGATTGTACATTAAGAGATCAAGCGGCAAATAATTGGCTACAAAAGCTTTGAGCAACTTTCGAGAAAGATGGACACACATCATTTAAAGGATACAAATATAATTAGGGGGAGCTTTATTCAAGTTGCACTTTTTTTCCCTTAACTAAGTTTTGTCCTATTGGGTTTTCTTAGTAAGGTTTTTAATGAGGTAACATACCTAATCCAAAAGTATCAGGGGGAGATAATACGCATTACACGCTACACTTTTTTCCCTTAGCTATGGTTTTGTCCCACCGGGTTTTCCAAGCAAGGTTTTTAACGAGTTAGCATCAAGCGTATTATGTTGATAACCAAGGGGGAGTGTTATAAATATATTATTGTGGTTATTAATTCCTAATATAGTTTAGGCTTCTTCTTCAAGTTTTCTTCTTCTACATATACTTCCCGTTATATCTCTTGTATGACATATCTATCAATGAAATATTAATCATTTTCTCTCTCCATCTTTACTATATTATTTTACTATTAGGCTAGTATAACAATAACATAGTAATTTATAAGTTTAAAAAAATAAAATAATAGATAATAAGTTAATTAAATACTATACAAGTAATAAAACAAGAAATATGTTAGTTAATCAAACTTATATTATATTATAAATTGTAAACTTAAAATTATTAATAGAATTAAATGTTAGATAGCGCACGTGGGTTGTACATTTTAAGATTTCAAGAATATAAACATACAAAAGCAATTTACACTTACATCTATAATACCATACATGAGAGGGATTTTTTTATACTTTCACATTTTAACATTTAAAGATTTAGTATTAGCATCTATAACCCTTTAACTTTTTAAAACCTTTATAATCAATTTTACGTGCTTATTTTTTACGCAACGAAATAAATTTATGTTGATGTACGTTTCAATGTATTTTTTTTAAATGGGTATGTTCAAATATAATACGTTTTTTTTGCTTTTTTTATGTACGTTTTTAGTTGATTTACATTTTCACATAAATTTTATTTTAAAATAAGTCTGGTCAAATATAATATGTTTTTATTAGATGGTAAAAAATCGAGTTACATTACGTTTCGATTCTCCCGCAACGCGACGTACCATTCTTTAATTTAAAAAAACTTAATTTTCTTACGTATATATTTTTATGTACATATCGGTAAAAGTTTAAGTTGGTTAACGTTTCAACGTAAATTTCTTTCGCAAATAAGTCGGACCAAATATATTACGTTTTCGTGCTTATTTTTATGTACCTTTTTAGTTTGTCTACGTTTATACGTAACTTTTGTTCTGAAACAAGTTGGGTCAAATATAATACGTTTTCATTAGACGGTACAAATTCGAGTAAGTTTACATTTCCAACCCACGGCAATGCGCGGAAAATTTACTAGTTCTAAACAATAACAATTATGTTGTGACCTGTGATTCAAAAATAATAATAATAAAGAGTACGTCGTCTTCTTCTTCATCCTCAGCTTCTACAACTTACTTGCTCATACTATGGTGTTTTTAACTCATTATTTCTTCAAAATATTTCATTTTCTTCTTTATTATGTAATATTACATTCAAAGGTATCCTAATATTTAATTAAGGGTATTTGAATACATAAAACTAAGAAAATATAAATAATTTTACACTTCACAAAGAAAGTTAAGGGTATCCCAAAC
Organism: Scalesia atractyloides; assembly: GCA_947069175.1. Taxonomy (NCBI): domain Eukaryota; kingdom Viridiplantae; phylum Streptophyta; class Magnoliopsida; order Asterales; family Asteraceae; genus Scalesia; species Scalesia atractyloides. The sequence goes on from CAMTDV010000013.1 coordinate 13,117,098, forward strand.
AACCCATAACCCATACATAAATCCTCCCCTAGGACCAAGGAGTTTAAAAACAAGTTAGCGACTCAATCACATGAGTCCCTAGATTTGCTACACAATCACAATTTGTGTCAAGTTTGACACATTGTTTGATACATTTAGGGGTAGTTAAATCTAAGTAAAAATTTGAAAATTATAGTTTGTTTTCTCGTAAAAGCAAGCCGGTACATTTTTGAAGGTTTGGAACAAGATAATTTTAAAATTTACTATATAAATAACAACTTTTATGAAATTTAATGTAGGTAACATAAACAAGAATAACTTAACCTGACATGGAGTATAAAAACATGTTTTCATCAAGAAAGCTATCAAGCCATGTGCACAAAGTTATATAAAATTCCATATCTACTGAGTGTATATGTTTAAAGCTAAGATTATAACCCGTAGTATGAGATTCATAATCTTATTTGTAAACATTTACTACTTTTATCACCTTATCAAGTTGTTAGACCATGTGTAGTGGGTAATGTGATTGAACGTGAATTGGTAAAGATCACGCCTCATAAATGCTGTGTACGCTGTCCCCTGGGCATGATCTTCAGAAAATTGGTGTTGGTGCGATTGTGTAAACATTTGTGAAGAAAATTGAGAGACTTGATCTTCAAGGGAATGTCTTAATGCCACATGTCACATAACCCTCATGGGAGGGGCATTATCATAATGTCCCACTACACATGGTCTTAGAAGTCAGAACTCATTTTAGAAGGTTTTAGACCATGTGTAGTGTGACATCCTAGTCAGCATGGGGCATTATAGGATGTGAAGTTCAAAAGTGGTGTAGTGGTATAATGTCCCATATGCTAGTAAAACGATTACTCAATTATTATTATTTTGTAGAAAATAAAAAAAAACAAACCAAAAAATTCTATTGGACCATTTAATTGAGAAAGGGTGTTTTCATAAACATGCGTGGGACAAAAATATGAAAATCACGCCCATACAAGGCATTATGGGATGTGATCACCACTTATGCCCAATCGCATTACCACTGCACATCATCTCACCATTTATAACATCCCAACACCTTTAAGACCACATAATTCATGTTACATGCATTGCTACTCGTGAATTATTGCATAGTTCAAGCAATTGTCATTGGATAACCAATAACTAATTCAATCTACTATATAATAGCATAAGTGCACATAATCACATCATATAGTCGTCATTAGGGTTTCTATTTAGGTGGTTATTCAACTCAAGAATGAAGAAATATACACTAATTGGGTTAAAACCCATAAATAGATAAAGAATAAAGAATTAGGTTTGATAGGAGACTAACATATGGTGTTGGGATGTTCTAAACACTATTTAAGACTATAACTTTGATTAATAAGTGAATGATAGCTTCTATTAGGATTAGAATGGTTGTCTTCCTCTAGGTCTTGCTTCAACTTTTTCACGAAACACACGTCACACATGAATTTTCTAGGTTTTTCTATAATGTTTGAATTGTGACATTCTCAAACAACAACCGATTTATTAAGATTTCATTTTGCCCCCATTTAAGCCCCTCAAGACTTATGAATGTGTGTTTTAATCAACAAGATTTAATATTTATAATTTTAGCCCAAAAAAATATATTCAACATTTTGGTCCCATCTTAAGAAGTGATAGAAATGGGTGAATGCCGACATGTTACCAAGAAACATTTATCATGAAATATACGAGATAAAAACATTCCCCATATTGTGATGTTACATGTGTTGTTGCAAAACTTTAGTGTACTTGGATAATCCTTCTGTAGTTTTCTTTTGTGTATCTTAAGTTATTAAGTTAAGAAAATACAAATGTGGATATATTATTTATATTAAAACTTAACTTATAAGTTAAAAAAAACACAAATGTGGAACAAATTACATATATTTAAACCATAAACATGATGCATGTCGCTTTTTTTTAACTTTAATTTTGGTATAAAATTGTCAATCAATATCGCAAAAAACATATTTTTAACAATAAAATCAATATCTGAACCCGTAAACTCATTCATCAACCAAACGTGACTCGTTTAGATTACGTATCCATGAGTTTAACACAAACTAACAACACATACCTGTTTACACTAAATTTAAGGATGAACATTTGGTACTGGGTAACGATATCGAATTATTGTTTTTACTCACTTTTTTGGCGTTTTCGGTATCGGTATTGTCACACCCTGACCCGCAGCGGAAGCGCACGCGGGTGTAACACACACATGGTACAAACACATTTTTCATAAAACCATTGTATTATACATTATCGAGTATTAGTTACATCGTTCAGTTACACACTAATGTATAAAGTACATGTACAACTTCCAAAAGCAGTTTATCTTTACTAAATATGCATCTAATCACAGTAATATCCAAGCGTCAAAACTGGTATCATCACGCACACGTATTCTTTATTCCATCTTTGCCTTTCCTGAAAAGCATGTAAAGTTTCAAAAAAATCAACTACAAGTTGTTGGTGAGTTTCACTGAATTAATTTGTTTCACAATTAAGTTTGAACATAATGATTATGCACATTTGATGTAATTATACTAAGCCCACAAGTGAAACCTTGATTGTTCACAAGTGCCGTGTCCCACATCCAACACCAGCACTTTCCCACCCTAAGTAACTATGTCTAACACGATATAGCGTGCTCATAGTAAGTGCATGGACATATGCAATTGTAGTAGAACCCATGGTTTCATGCTAGTTCAATTGGGTTTGTCAGACCAATAGTACTATTCACATATCCACCACCCAATAGTTGATCACTTGTGTTTGTGGAGATTTTCCATGTGTTAATATAACTCAGATAATTCACATTAAGTCATGTATTCATGTGCAAGTTTGTACGTATGTAATATGCAATTCATCCCATGTGAAACAGTAAAACAATTTGGAAACTAGGGTAATGAAAACTCACGTAATGGGGGGTAGTCCCAGTATGCTAATGACGTAAAGTACCCGTTATTCCGAACCTATTGTCAGTATGATAGGGTTAACTACCGAAGACAGTTCCCAAGTCGGTAATTGATATAACTTGGGCTCGGATGGGAATATTTATCCAAGAATGGACTCATAAAGTAACAGTAGGCGATAGGTATTGCCTTAGTGATAGAATTGTGTTTGGCTTCCGTGCACCGTTTTGAGTGTCTGTCACGGTTAACAGTTCTAGATGTTCCGGCAAGATCATGATCATACAGAACGTTCCATATTGTTCAGATTATAAAATGATTTGTTGACCATTAAGGAAGTTTGGGTATTACCCGAGCTAAACTCGTTCATATTTCAGTTTTCGTTTTTTGCCGTCGGTGATTTCCCTAAGCTAGCGTGTAATGTCCCCTAATTACCCAATTTACCCATGAATAGTCCGGAATTACTCTAACTTTCCAATTCTCGCCAAATAAACTATCGGTAAATTTACTAGTTCCGGAAGGTTCGTTAAACGATTATTTTGCTGGTTTTGTTGATAATTATTGTAAAGCCCTAACTCGCCTAGTTGGATTTTAGTAAAAGATTTGACATTTCATTAAGATAACGCGATCAAAACTAATTATAAAAGTACGGGTTTACTTTAATGTTTGAGTATACAAAATATTGATAAACAAATCAACACTATTATGTTTCTTGGACAAGGAAAAACTAAGCGGAAGCTAGTAATTCGGAAATGTCCGGTTCTTCGACAATCTTGATCATCCGCGACGTCCTACAGATCACCTACATTACAAATTTATCTAGAACTTTAGTTATGTAATACATATAACATAAAAGAACATATCTAACATGAAAACATGACCCAACAAAACCAAAAAAAAAATTGTTTCGAACCCCGCCGTAAGCTACGGCTAGGCACCGTAGCTTACGGCCTGCGCTTCCTGTTTCTGACAGAAGCTGTCTACCGTAAGCTACGGTAAGCAACCGTAGCTTACGGTGGCTACCGCAGGTTTCTCTTATTTCCGTTTTTGACGGGAAAATCTCCGTATCTTTTAAATCGCTTATCCGTTTAACCATGCGTTTCTTCCTACCTGATCATAATTTGATCCTCCACCTTAATAACTCGAAATCCAACATCCGAATTAATCATATTTTAACTTTAAGCCTCCGGCTTATTATTTATTTGCAAAACTTATTGACCCGTTTATATATTTTTATTAAACAACTCATTTGACCACCTCTAGTTCCTGATTACATCATATCTACAAATGTTTCCTAATACTCGGAATCCTGTAAACGTGATTCAATCATTCATTCCCTGGTTTACACACATATTTGAATTCCTACCCAGTATCCGGGTATTATGTCGATATCATTACTCATGCATCCCTTCCGGTATGCATTAAAACTTCATATAACCCGTTTGATTGACATAGCGAAATCAATCGCTTTTATTCGACCAAACCTTTAATCATTATGTCTTTTTGACCCATTTAGTTGACGTAACTAAATTTATCGCTTTTATTCAACCAAACCTTTAATCATTATGTCGCTTTGACCTGTTTGGTTGACGTAGCGAAATCCATCGCTTTTATTCAACCAAACCTTTAATATTATGTCGTTTTGACCGTTTGGTTGACGTAGCAAAATTCATCGCTTTTATTCAACCAAACCTTTAATCATTATGTCGTTTTGACCCGTTTGGTTGACGTAGCGAAATCCATCGCTTTTATTCAACCAAACCTTTAATCATTTTGTCGTTTTGACCCGTTCGGTTGACGTAGCGAAATCCATCGCTTTTATTCAACCAAACCTTTAATCCTTATGTTGTTTTGACCCGTTTGATTGACATAGCGAAATCCATCACTTTTATTCAACCAAACCTTTAATCATTATATCGTTTTGACCCGTTTGGTTGACGTAGCAAAATCCATCGCTTTTATTCAACCAAAGCTTTAATCATTATGTCGTTTTGACCTGTTTAAAACAATTATCCATACATTATATTACTACAAGCGCAAGGTCACGTACCTTAAATCTTTCCTTTCAAGCGCACGTCCGTCCCTTCTTGGCCACTTGACCCTTCACCCAGTTTGCCTATAAAGTTAAATTTGTTTTATCGTTTAGAACTCATAATGAAGTTCTAGGACACACGTCATTGTTAACACCTCGTTGACTTGATTCATTCACAGTTTTCAAGTATTCCATATTCTTCTAACCTCTATATTCAGTTTGTATGATTCACATCTAAACTTTACATTATAGCATCACTCATTAAATTTTCACTATTAACATTTCTCATTAAGGCCCATATTAACATGCTTCTTCAACAATTTACATCATAGTATTCGTAGTTGTATAATTCTTAAGGCTTTGTTATGTTAGAACATAACCCACTTCTTTATGCAAGCATAATAATATCTATCTAAAATTACCTAAATTTATCATCTAGTTTCAGTTAGGATTATGATCCTATACTTAGGTTACACCTTCCGTAGGTCATGGCATCAATCAATTTCTCAAGAACTTCAATTAACCAAATTCCTCTCAAAATCAAACATCATAAAAATTGAAATTGTAACTTACCTTGTGTTAGTTAAGTATGACTGACCACTATTCTTGATTCATGCACTAACATTGATTCAATTTTACCCTTCAATTGATCAATTTGATAAGAGTAGGGTTTGTGTGTTCATCCCTTTGCTCTGCTCTCACACACGTACACACACATAAGTGTGTTTTGTGTTTTAATTAAAATTTTATTTTAACTATTTAACTTTCTCAGTTTGACACTTTTAGTTCCTCATGTTTGGTTTAGCATAAATAGAACCCTAATTTATAATTTTTTATTATTTAACAACTCACCATTAACTAGGTTAAATATCCCTAGTTACATATATATATTGATATTTTTGGGGTGTTACAAATCCACCCCCTTAAAAGAGGTTTCGTCCTTGAAACTTGGTTACGTATCGAATAAGGAAGGGTATAACCTTTTCATATCTTCTTCGGACTCCTAAGTAGTGTCTGATCCCTTCCGATGCTCCCATTTAATTCTTACTTGACTAATTTTCTTGTTCCTTAATCCCTTGACCTTCCGGTCGAGGATTGAAACCGGCTTTGCCAAGTAATTAAGTTTATCGTCTATCTCTATGTCGTCATATCAAACACAGGTTATCTCGTCGGCAATGCATTTTCGTAGATGTGAAACGTGGAATGTGTTGTGTATCCCACTCAATTCTTTGGGTAGCTCTAATCGGTAAGCTACCTTACCCACTCGTTCAAGAATTTTAAAAGGTCCAATAAACCTCGGGCTCAGCTTTCCTCTTTTCCTAAATCGAATGACTCCCTTCCACGGAGATACTTTAAGCATTACCTTATCACCAATTTGAAATTCAATAGGCCTTCGTCTTTTATCCACATAAGATTTTTGTCGATCTTGAGCTGCTTTTATATGAGCTCGAATCGTATCTATTTTCTCATTGGTGACTTTAATTACATCTTTGTTACCGAGTTCGCGAAGGCCTACTTCACCCAACACACCGGGGTTCAACATTTCCTACCATAGAGCATTTCGTATGGTGCCATTCCAATACTTGAATGATAACTATTGTTGTATGAAAATTCAACCAACGGTAGGTAAGCATCCCAACTACCGCCCGTAGCATGTCTTCCAACGTTTGAATTGTTCGTTCGCTTTGCCCATCTGTCTAGAATGATAGGCTGTACTGATTAATAGTTTCGTACCCAGCTATTCTTGAAAGTCGTGCCAAAAGTTTGAAGTGAACCGAGTATCTCTATCAGATACGATGGACACCGGCACTCTGTGGCGTGCTACAATCTCATTTATGTACACCTCCGACATCTTTTCGGACGTATAGGTCTCACAAACAGGAAGAAAATGAGCGCTTGTTGTCAATCTATCTACAACCACCCAAGTAGCGTCGAATCCTCGAGTCGTTTTTGGCAGCTTAGTTAATAGGTCCATAGTAACATGTCCCCATTTCCAAACTGGATTGTCTAGTGGTTGGAGTTTGCGGTAAGGCTTTTGATGTTCCGTTTTTACTTGCAAACAAGTTAAACATCTTTCAACATACTTCGCTACATCTCTTTTCATTCCAGGCCACCAATAGTTTTGTTTCAGATCTCGGTACATCTTGGTCGCTCCCGGGTGAATCGAGTAACGTGACTTATGAGCCTCATCCAATAGAAGATCCTTGACACCACAAGTGTTCGGGACCCAAATTCTTTCGTATCGGGTTTTCATACAATTTTCTCCGTCTACAATGTCCTTCAATAAACCCTTTACACGTTCCTTTCTCCAATATTCCTCTTTTATTGCTTCTTCTTGCGCCACTCGGATTTGTTCGAGCAAACCCGATGTTACTACGAGTTGCATCGACCGCACTCGTATGGGTGTATATTCTTCTTTTCGGCTTAGCGCATCTGTTACTACATTGGCCCTTCCAGGACGGTAATGGATTTCACAATCATAGACTTTCACCGTTTCTAGCCATCTTCTTTGTCTCATATTTAATTCCTTTTGATCAAAGAAGTATATTAAACTTTTATGGTCGGTGAAAATAGTGCATTTCACCCGGTACAAGTAGTGTCTCCAATTCTTCAATGCGAATATCACTGCTGCCAATTCGAGGTCATGAGTCGGATATTTCTTTTCATGGGTTTTTAATTGTCTAGAGGCATAAGCAATCACCTTGCCCCGTTGCATAAGTACGCACCCAAGACCTAGGTGCGAAGCGTCCGAATACACTACCAAGTCATTAATGCCATCCTGTAAAGTCAATACCGGAGCACTGGTCAATTTTTCCTTAAGCATTTGGAACACCTTTTCTTGCTCATCGTTCTAAACAAACTTTTCGTCCTTTCGGGTTAATTTAGATAATGGCAATGCAATTTTGGAGACATTATGAAGGAATCGCCTGTAATATCCCGCAAGCCCCAAAAAGCTTCTAATCTCCGACGGATTTTTCGGAGGATTCCATTTTGACACTGCTTCAATCTTGGACGGGTCTACTAGTACTCCATTGGCACTTATAATATGCCCGAGGAACTGTACTTCTCGAAGCCAAAAGGCACACTTCGAGAATTTTGCATAAAGTCTTTCTCGTCTAAGAGTTTCTAATACATCACGTAAATGACGAGCATGATCCTCCCTGCTTTTTGAATATACAAGAATGTCGTCAATGAATACTATCACTGACCTATCCAACATGGGTTTGCAAACCCGATTCATAAGATCCATGAATGCCGTGGGCGCATTGGTTAGTCAGAAACATCACAAGGAATTCATAATGCCCGTACCGTGTACGGAAAGCCGTTTTGGGTATGCCTTCCTCTTTCACTCTCAGTTGATGGTAGCCCGACCTTAAGTCAATTTTTGAAAACCCACTCGCACCCTGTAGTTGCTCGAATAAATCATCAATTCTCGGGAGTGGATATCGATTCCTTACCGTAAGTTTATTTAGCTCACGGTAATCAATACACATACGCATGCTTCCATCCTTCTTTTACACAAACAATACTGGTGCTCCCGAGGGAGAGACGCTTGGTCGGATGAATCCCTTGTCTAACAAGTCTTGTAGTTGTGGCAATAACTCTTGGAGTTCCGATGGTGCTAACCGATATGGGGCTTTAGCCACCGGTTTTGCACCCGGAACTAGTTCAATTCCAAACTCCACCTCACGCTCAGGTGGTATTCCCAGTAAATCTTCCGGGAACACATCTCTAAAATCTTGTACGACAGGCACGTCTTCTATTCTTGGCGACTCTTTTTCTGAATCATGTACGTATGTCAAATAAGCCTTACACCCATGTTGAATGAGTTTATGGGCTTCTATCATGAAACATACTATAGGATTGCAATTCTTTTCCCCGTAAATAATTACATGTCTTCCGCTTGGTGATGTTAGTTGTATCTCTTTACGGAAACATATTACCTTAGCGTGGTGACGAGATAACAAATCCATTCCAATTACCACTTGGAATTCCCCCATCGACATGGGTATCAAATCAACCAAGTAATCCTTGCCATCATCATTTAATTTTCATTCCCGACATATATCACAAACAACAAAACTTATATTATTACCTACTTCTACTTCTATAGGCATAGGTTATTTTGTTAGTGTGAACAAAGGGTGTCAAATAAATCTATGTGAAACAAAGGACTTATTTGCACCCGTATCAAATAAAACACATGCGGGAATTGAATTTACGGTAAACGCACCTGAAACCACATCGGGTTCATTTTTGGCCTCTGCTGCAGTTATGTGGAAGGACCTTGCCCTTGTCTTCGAAGTTTCATTCTTCACATTGATCGCATCTTTCTTTCCTACCAACTCCGGGCATTTAGACTTTTTATGACCCGGTTGGTAACACTTAAAACAGACCGATACTTTAGTAGGGCAATTTGAGGGTGCATGTCCCGTTTTTGCACACATGAGACATGGTTTGTTTTTATAGAAACACTCGCCCTGATGAGAGCGTCCACAAACCTTGCAACTAGGCAACCCTCCTTTTACGTTTCCCTTCTTTGGAGGTTCTTTTACTTTTTGTTTCTTTGTGGGGCTTGGGTTCATGTCCAACGCCCTCCTTTCTCCTCTTTCAACTTGCTTTTTCAATTTGATTTCACGCTCTCGTGCGGCATTTACCATCTCCGTGAGATGTTCATACTTTGAGGGAGTCATAAACTCCCGATATTCCGTGCTCAACATATTGTACTAATAATAGATTTTCTGTTCTTTAGTTTGGACTAATTCATCACAAAACCTCAACTTGTCCAGGAAGATCCCCGTGATCTTGTCAATCGATTCACCTTTCTTTCTTAGCTGGATAATTCTTCCTTGATTTTGTTGATTACAGCTTTTGGGCTATGATGTTTAAGGAAAGGTGCCTTAAACTCTTCCCATGTCATTGTCACACCCTCAATTTCCACTTACGGAGTTTTACCGCGAGACGTGTGAACAAACCAGAATCTAAGACACTAGTACGTCGAACGACTCTATATGATTTGATAATACGTTTTCCAAAATCATTTGTTGTAAATTTTAGATTACCAATATTTAGCATGAGTATCAGTTTTAAATTTGAGCGGAAGCATAAATAAGTAATGATGCGGGCGCCAACACAAACGCCAAAACAAATGAAAAATCCCAAAACAATATTAATAAATGAGACGCGATAAAGATGTCTTGTTCAATGCATGTGCGTGCACCTAGAGCTCCTAGCGTCCTGAGAAACATGTAAAAAAAAGCAAGTGTCAACATTAAAGATGAGTGAGTTCACAGGTTTTCATAAATTCGTTGTTCGGTTTTAGTTGGTTACTCCGTTATCCCCAACCCGGGATAACATATCAGTTCCATTATTCCAAACCCGGAATAATAAGTTGTTGCTTCCAATATTCCCAAACCGGAATATTAAGTTGTTGTTTCCATTATCCCCAACCCGGGATAATAAGTTGATGTTCCAATATTCCAAACCCGGAATATTAAGTTGTTCCGTAATTAAGTTTAATATTAATGTATATAGGTAGCTAGCCTAAAGTCATGTCACTAAGTGTTCGCGATCGAAGCTGACAGTTGTGCCTCCGTTTTGCCAGGCCTATCACATGACCATGGCGATGTTAGGCCAATCATACACCCGTTGACCATACCCGGTCGGCTAGCGCGACTAGCTCGGATGGGGCTCGTCAGACCCAGTAGTACTACTTATAATTCCCCCGCTATTTAACCCAAATACTAACGATCCGAGGAGATTGTCGAGGACTTAAGTGATAAAGCTGCATAGTGACCATAACATTACATTAACATTAACTTAGTTACCGTATAGTTATGTGACGTTAAATTCGTATAACGTAAAGAGTTTGAGTTTGAGAGTGTATACATGTTTCTCCCCCTGTTGTTTAAAACCGGATAAAGTTAGGGGCCGTGAACTCACCTTTATTTGCTCGGTTAGTGTGGCAAAGATGTTATAAGAAATGGGACCGCTAGTTGCGTCCTAACAAACCAATTAATTCCACGTCAGTGTGTAATCACACCAATACAAATTCCACACGCAATTTACTCACAAAGTGATACACACAAAACAACATATCTAACACTCAAACATGCATGTAAATATTCCCATGTGATCATAGTAATCAAACAACTTATCATAAACATATTCCAAATCCATACAACACTTTATACATACAATCACAAGTTATCAACTTTCTGCTTAACACTCAATTATTCAGCTGTTTTCTAGGATTTTTATAAAATAGTTCTAACATTCCAAAAATTCCCATATTTTTACAGTAGGTGCCATTTATACCATAGAAATTTATATAATTTTTTCCAAGTCCTAAATCTTTACCAATTAGCCATAGATATTTATTCACTAAACTGCAGTCAGATTTACCGCTTTCTGACTGCAGTCCACGGAAGAATTTATTTAAAAATCACTGATCGTCCGATTAACGAAATTCCAATTGGAGTTGCCCGGAAATTTCTATACCTAGTTACTGTACAAAAATCATGACTCAACTCCCTACTGATTTTAAAATCTAGCTTGATAAACAACCAACAAAATTCCAGAATTTTAACAGCTTTACCTACTGAACTTGTTTAGCCCTTTAAAAATATCAAACAATTTCAGAAAATTATGAATCCAGTGCCATTAGATTCCTTATTCAAATCTCTACGTTCTAGACATCAGAAAATCCATTTTTCAACAACTAACGACCAAGTTACAGCCAGATAAAGTCGGCTGTAACTAGTATTCAGCAGGCTGTTTCAGCATTGTTGTTATTACAACTTACCTACATCGTTCCTATTGATCGACCTAATCCGGCAAAGACCGATTTTTGATCCTAGTTTACTACTAACTACTTATCCATGCAAACCCTACTCACCAACTATAATCTTTATAAACAAATCATAGTTGTAAGCTATTGATTCCGAAAACAGTCATGTATTCCCACACTATCAATTCAGCCGATTACTTGTAAGCACATATGATCCGAAGACAATACAATCAATTCATTCAAGCACTTAGGGTTTCCGCAAACAATTATTCACAAGCACATGATCAAAACAGCCTATTACTTATCCAACACATAAGACCCGAAACAACTAGACATTCAAACATGCATATTTATCCGAAACAACTAGACATTCAAACATATACATAATCCGAACATGATCTTGTAATCAGAGATAACCTCTAATCTTTTAATAACAATATAAACGAACCGTGATTAAGCTAGGGGATCCGGTGATCAAAGCTGCTTGCGGCCGAGAGGAAAGATGTCGATGATCGCTGCTGCGACCGGAAGAAAAGAACAGAAAAACTGTTGCTTGCTGCGACCGAGATGATGATGAGGGTAAGGCAGTTTGTTTGCGACTGAAAAGATGAACAAAAGAGCTGATCTCGATCGGTTAGGAGGAGCAAAGGGAGCTGCCGACGGCAGGTTTCTTGTAGGGTTTTGGAGTTGTGAAGGAGCATGCATTAGTGTGTGTATATATAGGCGCAAGGTGATTAGACATAGGGGATGGGTTTCCGATTTGGACTAGTTCTCGCGGCCAAGGGTTTGGGTTGGTTTAGTTTGGGTTTGAACGCAATAAGTTTGCGGTTTGGGCTTGATCTTGCGGCCAAGATATGTTTGGGTTACTCGCGGTTATGGTCTTGGGTTTTGGATAGAAAGCATGGCCGAGAATCTTGGGTTGTTTGGTTTGGGTCTTGATCACTTGGCCGAGGACTAAAGTTGCATGCTATGAGTTTCGGTTTTGGTTAGTGTTTGTGGCCGAGGGACTTGGGTTGGGTTAGTTTGGTTTGGATGTGGTCTCGCGGCCAAAGATTAGAGTAGTTTGGTTTTGGCCGAATAGTTAGAGTTTAAGTTTAGGTTTAATCGTTGTTTCCTTCTAGCCGAAGGCTTAGGTTCAAGGTTTAACTTTGTGAACTCCTAGAGTCACCATGAACCGAGGTTGGAACGTGTCGTGGTTCGGTTCAGTTTGTGCACATATCAAATCTAATTATTCAATCACTAAGACAATCACACAACACACAACACATCTTTAATCCATGCACGTTTAATACTTAGCACACATCTTATTCGACAAGTGTCACGTGTAAGTTATCTGAAAAACCCGGGATATCACATTATCCCCATGTTGAAAGAATTTTCGTCCCGAAAATTGAGTAAACGCAGTTTAGCATGTAACGTACATGTTCAGAGTGCCACGCACAAAGAGTTAGTTTGTTAATGATAGTACGCAACGTTACAAGAAGTTCCCAAGTGTCATACACAAAGATTTCCAAGTGCCATGCACAAGAATTTAGTCAACAATAGTACACGAAAGTATGAGAAAATTTCCAGGTTGTCACATCATCCCCTTGTTGAAAGAATTTTCGTCCCGAAAATTTAGTTACTGGTATCGTTAGTTTGCTGCTCAGTTGCAAGGAGGTGTGGGTATTTGCTTTTCATTTGGTCCTCTCTTTCCCACGTGAACTCCGGTCCACGCTTAGAGTCCCAACGAACTTTAACGATTGGAATCTTGCTGTGCCTCCGAGTCTTGATCTCACGATCCATGATCTCGATAGGCTTTTCCATGAAGTGTAGTTGTTCATCCACTTGGATCTCATCCAATGGAATAACTAAAGTTTCATCTGATAGACACTTCTTCAGATTTGACACGTGAAATACGTTGTGAACTCCACTGAGTTCGGCAGGGAGGTCTAATTGGTATGCTACGGGTCCAATTCGTTTCAAGATTTCAAACGGGCCTACGTACCGTGGGTTAAGTTTGCCCCGTTTTCCAAAACGGATTACACCCTTCCAGGGTGACACCTTTAGTAGGACGCGATCGCCTACTTGGAATTCGAGCGGTTTGCGTCGTTGATCAGCGTAGCTTTTCTGTCGATCTCGTGCCGCCGCCATGCGGTTTCTGATTTGTACAATCTTTTCAGTGGCCTCAAGTATTAACTCAGGGCCTGTGAGTTGGCTGTCACCGACTTCTGCCCAGCAGACCGGTGATCTACATTTACGACCGTATAATGCCTCAAACGGTGCTGCCGAAATACTCGTGTGATAGCTGTTGTTATATGAGAATTCTACTAGAGGCAGGTGAATCTCCCAATTATTTCCGAAGTCCACCACGCATGCCCTAAGCATGTCTTCCAAGGTTTGTATGGTCCTTTCGCTTTGACCATCAGTCTGAGGGTGATAAGCTGTGCTCATATCCAAGCGTGTTCCCAACGCTTTCTAGAGTGACTGCCAGAAGTTTGACGTGAAGCGAGCATCTCTATCTGAGATGATGGACGTTGGCACTCCGTGCCGAGAAACTACTTCCTTAATGTAGATGCGAGTCAACTTCTCCATCTTATCTGTTTCTTTAATAGCTAGGAAGTGTGCGGACTTAGTTAAACGATCCACAATCACCCAGATGGTGTCGCAACCACCCAAGGTTCGCGTGAGTTTAGTGATGAAATCCATTGAGATCTGATCCCACTTCCACACTGGGATCTCAGGTTGTTGGAGTAGCCCCGATGGCTTTTGATACTCCACCTTGACTTTTGCACAAGTCAAACATTTACTCACGTAGGTGGCTATATCGGCTTTCATGTTGGGCCACCAATACGCAACTTTAAGGTCTTGATACATCTTATCCGAACCCGGATGGATAGAGTATCGAGATTTGTGAGCTTCATTCATGACTAGCTCTCTGAGGTTCCCGTAGAGAGGTACCCATATGCGATTCATGAAATACCGGGCTCCATTGGGTTTTACTTCCCAATCGCGTTCCATTTTTCCCACTGATTCGGCTTTGATGTTTTCCTCCTTAACTGCTTCTAACTGGGCGTCGCGTATTTGATCGGGTAGTCCCGAATGAATAGTGAGTTGTAGTGCTCGTACACGACGAGGTTTCAAGTGTTCCTTCCTGCTGAGGGCATCAGCTACCACGTTAGCTTTACCCGGGTGATACCGAATGGCACACTCATAATCGTTCAAGAGTTCGACCCAGCGACGCTGTCGCATGTTCAACTCCTTCTGATCAAAGATGTGCTGGAGGCTTTTGTGGTCAGTGAAGATTGTGCACTTCGTTCCATAAAGGTAGTGTCTCCAAATCTTAAGTGCAAACACTACTGCTCCCAATTCTAGGTCATGCGTCGTGTAGTTCTTCTCGTGAACTTTCAGCTGTCATGACGCATACGCGATGACCTTATCGCGTTGCATGAGTACGCATCCCAATCCTTGAATGGAAGCATCACAATACACTACAAAGTCATCTGTCCCTTCCGGCAAGGACAGAATGGGTGCACTGCAAAGTTTCTGCTTCAGCAGTTGAAATGCTGCTTCTTGCTTCTCACCCCAATTATACTTGATACCTTTCTGGGTGAGGGTAGTAAGCGGTTGTGCAATCTTGGAAAACCCCTCGATGAAGCGTCTGTAGTAACCAGCCAATCCTAAGAATTGGCGGATTTCCGTCGGTGTCTTAGGTGCTTCCCAGTTTTTGATGGCTTCAATCTTGGCAGGGTCTACGTGGATACCCTTTTCATTCACGACGTGCCCGAGAAACTGAACTTCCCGGATCCAGAAATCACACTTCGAGAGCTTGGCATATAGCTTTTCCTGTTGAAGTAATCCTAGCAGTAATCGTAGGTGCTCAGCATGCTCTTCTTCACTTTTGGAGTAGATGAGTATGTCATCGATGAACACGATGACAAATTTGTCGAGGTATGGTTTACACACACGGTTCATGAGGTCCATGAATACCGCAGGTGCGTTAGTGAGACCGAATGGCATAACCAAGAACTCGTAATGGCCATACCGAGTGCGAAATGCTGTCTTAGCGATATCCTCCTCTCTAACGCGTAGCTGATGATAACCAGACCGTAAATCAATCTTAGAGTAGTAACTTGACCCTTGCAGTTGGTCGAATAGATCGTCGATGCGAGGTAACGGGTATCGGTTCTTGACTGTAACCTTGTTGAGTTCCCTATAGTCGATGCACATGCGGAAAGTCCCGTCCTTCTTCTTGACAAACAGGACTGGAGCTCCCCATGGCGAAACGCTTGGTCGGATAAATCCTTTTTCTAGCAGCTCTTGAAGTTGAGTAGACAGCTCCTGCAGCTCGGCTGGAGCTAGGCGGTATGGAGCTTTGGCGATGGGAGTTGCATTGCTTGCCAATTCGATTTCAAACTCCAATTGTCGATGTGGTGGAAGACCAGGTAGTTCTTCTGGGAATACATCGGAAAAATCACGGACGACAGGGATGTCTTCTATACGTTTCTCGTCCTTAGGCGGTTCGGTAATTAGTGCGAGTAAAGCGAAGGAATTCTTTTTCCGAAGATACTTCTGCGCTTGCATAAATGAGATAATGTTGGTGACGGCGCTTGCCTTGTCGCCTTGTACCGTCAGGATTTCGTCGTTCGTGAGTGGAATACGGATAGACTTTTCGGAGCAGAGAACTTCAGCCCGGACGTCGGATAGCCAGTCCATTCCGACTACCACGTCAAAACTACCCAGGGTAGTTGTCATCAGATCGATGGTAAAAGCGTGGCCCGCGAGTTTAAGTTGACAGCCGGATACGATTTGGGTCACATTTACAGATTTACCATTGGCTAATTCTATCACATAAGGGGTCTCTAATGGTTTAAGCGTGAGATTTAGGTTCTTCCTAAAAGACTCAGATATAAAGCTCCTATCCGCACCCGTATCAAAAAGCACAGAAGCAAAATGTTCATTAAGGGGAAACTTACCGGTGACCACGTTCGTGTCGTTTCTGGCCTCTCCGCGGCCCAATGTAAATGCACGACCTTTGGCACCTCCTGTGCCACCATTCCCATTGTTGTTGTTGTTATTATTGTTGTGGTTGTTGTGGTTGTGGTTGTGGTTGTTTCCACCATTATTGTTGTTGTTGCGCACCTGTGGGCAGTCTTTTCTGAAATGAGCGGTGCTACCACACTGATAGCATCCCCGGTTTATACCCTGCTGCTAACCTTGGGGCTGATTCTGATTTTGTCGGGACATAATTTCCCCACGACAATCCCTTGCCGCATGTCCCATCTTGCCACATCTTTGGCAGCGATTTCCGGCACAAGGGCCGTTATGATGGAGATTACAGCGGTTGCACTGCGGCTTTCGACCTACATAACCGCCTGCATTCTGGTTGTTGTTGTTGTTGTAGTTGTTGTTGTAGTTGCTGTTGTTGTTGTTGGAACGATTTTGATGACCCCGGTGGTTGTGGTAGTGATTGAACCGTTTCTGGTTCCCTTGCTGTGGATGTGACGACGAAGACTGTCGAATGGTGGAGTCTTCAAACTTTCTTTTGTTATCTGAGGCAACTTCAGTGGTACCCCGTGCTGGCAGTTTCTTCTGTTCCACCGCTTTATCGGTGAGTTTGTGAGCCAATCGGATAGCTTGATGTTCTGTTACAGGGTTACTAGACATCACCATACCCTGAATTTCCGGAACCAGACCCCCGAGATAGAACTCGAGTCTTTTCTCCACCGTGTTTGCCAAATCAGGACACAGAAATACCAAGTCATGGTGTTTTGCAGTGTAAGCCTCAATTTCCGATCCCACCATCTTGTGGTTCCATAGAGCTTGCTCTAACTGTTGCACTCTGTCTCGTGGACAGTACTCCTCTTTAATCAGGGCCTTGAACTCAGTCCATGCCATTGCATTTGCAGCTAACAGTCCACGTGTTTGGACTTGGGCATTCCACCATGTCAGTGCCCCATCTTCCAGCGTTGAGGCGGCGTATTTGACCTTGTTGGCCTCTAAGCAGTTGCACATTTCAAAAACGGATTCCGACTTTTCGATCCAGCGGACCAGTCCAATGGGTCCTTCCGCCCCCGAGAACTTGCTAGGCTTTGCGTCAAGGAACATCTTATAGGGATTAAAGCCCCCTCCTGCTGACAGAGAACAGGAAGTTAGCAAGGAATTGTACTAGCCTCACCATTAGATTTTCACGCGAAAATTTAATAATGGTTACCTGCCGGCTGGTTCTGCACACCCGCTAATGCTGCGTTCACATGCTCCTGGATCATGGCAGCTAGCTCTTCGGGCGTCAAGTTAAGGTTTCCACGTCTTCCAGTCGCCATTTAGATCTTCGAATCACAACACAAACACACCCCGATAAGTCTATATGTCCAATATAGTTATCCTACTTCGTACTTTAATAATTATTTAGTTATGTCAACTCAATATGTTAAATAGTCGAAAGAAATACTTGATTAACTGAAATCTCAACGTCTTACAAAGGTGCAAATCAAACATACGAATTTACTATAAAGTCTCAAGTTTAAATACAAGTGGGAAAACAAATCAACTGAAGGAAAACAAATAATATAAACGAGACGTGTCAGTCGTCTACGTCTCCATTCCCCAAGTCACTGTCGTTGCCGTCATCCTGTGCGGCATTTCCAGCTTCCTCAGCTGGGTCCTCCTCCGGATCCTCTTCAGGATCCTCCTCCGGATCCTCTTCAGGATCCTCCTCTGGATCCTCTTCTGGATCCTCCTCTACCGGCACTGGAGGGGCCGGTGCTGGTTCAAGTGCTTGATTTTGCAGTTCCTGAATGTTCCAACTGTTTTCCAGGACTCTGTCCTCCAGCCAGTCAGCTCTTATCTGCTCAGCACGCAGATCTCTGGCTATGGTGTTACGAGCTACCTTGCTCGTACGATGCTCTTCCTCGAGCGAGTCGGTCCTTCCTGTAAGTTGTCGGATCATCCATCCTTGTGCTAAGATGGTTTCCTGCATTCTTTCTAACTGTTTTTGTTGTGTATGTACCAGGATTCTAAGCATGTCAAGTCCTATTTCTACAGGATTAACCGGTTCAACCGGTACAGCAATAGTTGGGCGCAACGACGACTCCTCCCCCAGAGCGAGCCTTTTCCTCGCTGCTGAGCGTGTCTCCACGCCATAAGGTGGTATGGGTTCCACCATTGGTGCCTTTCCTGATGCTCTTGGTGGCGTAAGTCTGTCGGACGATGATGACGATGAGGATGATGACATTGCCTGTTAGGTCGTGTAGTTAGTTACGAGTTGTTTTCATTTCTTATTATGACGGTATAACCTACCAAACACGTTTGTAGCATATTGCATAACAAGATATAATAATTCGGTGCCAAACTAAGTCTAGTGTCGTGATATCAGCTATAGTTTAGGTCTACTTCTAATGCAAACCTGGTTCTCTATAGCTAGTGGCTCTGATACCAATCTGTCACACCCTCAATTTCCACTTACGGAGTTTTACCGCGAGACGTGTGAACAAACCAGAATCTAAGACACTAGTACGTCGAACGACTCTATATGATTTGATAATTCGTTTTCCAAAATCATTTGTTGTAAATTTTAGATTACCAATATTTAGCATGAGTATCAGTTTTAAATTTGAGCGGAAGCATAAATAAGTAATGATGCGGGCGCCAACACAAACGCCAAAACAAATGAAAAATCCCAAAACAATATTAATAAATGAGACGCGATAAAGATGTCTTGTTCAATGCATGTGCGTGCACCTAGAGCTCCTAGCGTCCTGAGAAACATGTAAAAAAAAGCAAGTGTCAACATTAAAGATGAGTGAGTTCACAGGTTTTCATAAATTCGTTGTTCGGTTTTAGTTGGTTACTCCGTTATCCCCAACCCGGGATAACATATCAGTTCCATTATTCCAAACCCGGAATAATAAGTTGTTGCTTCCAATATTCCCAAACCGGAATATTAAGTTGTTGTTTCCATTATCCCCAACCCGGGATAATAAGTTGATGTTCCAATATTCCAAACCCGGAATATTAAGTTGTTCCGTAATTAAGTTTAATATTAATGTATATAGGTAGCTAGCCTAAAGTCATGTCACTAAGTGTTCGCGATCGAAGCTGACAGTTGTGCCTCCGTTTTGCCAGGCCTATCACATGACCATGGCGATGTTAGGCCAATCATACACCCGTTGACCATACCCGGTCGGCTAGCGCGACTAGCTCGGATGGGGCTCGTCAGACCCAGTAGTACTACTTATAATTCCCCCGCTATTTAACCCAAATACTAACGATCCGAGGAGATTGTCGAGGACTTAAGTGATAAAGCTGCATAGTGACCATAACATTACATTAACATTAACTTAGTTACCGTATAGTTATGTGACGTTAAATTCGTATAACGTAAAGAGTTTGAGTTTGAGAGTGTATACATGTTTCTCCCCCTGTTGTTTAAAACCGGATAAAGTTAGGGGCCGTGAACTCACCTTTATTTGCTCGGTTAGTGTGGCAAAGATGTTATAAGAAATGGGACCGCTAGTTGCGTCCTAACAAACCAATTAATTCCACGTCAGTGTGTAATCACACCAATACAAATTCCACACGCAATTTACTCACAAAGTGATACACACAAACAACATATCTAACACTCAAACATGCATGTAAATATTCCCATGTGATCATAGTAATCAAACAACTTATCATAAACATATTCCAAATCCATACAACACTTTATACATACAATCACAAGTTATCAACTTTCTGCTTAACACTCAATTATTCAGCTGTTTTCTAGGATTTTTATAAAATAGTTCTAACATTCCAAAAATTCCCATATTTTTACAGTAGGTGCCATTTATACCATAGAAATTTATATAATTTTTTCCAAGTCCTAAATCTTTACCAATTAGCCATAGATATTTATTCACTAAGCTGCAGTCAGATTTACCGCTTTCTGACTGCAGTCCACGGAAGAATTTATTTAAAAATCACTGATCGTCCGATTAACGAAATTCCAATTGGAGTTGCCCGGAAATTTCTATACCTAGTTACTGTACAAAAATCATGACTCAACTCCCTACTGATTTTAAAATCTAGCTTGATAAACAACCAACAAAATTCCAGAATTTTAACAGCTTTACCTACTGAACTTGTTTAGCCCTTTAAAAATATCAAACAATTTCAGAAAATTATGAATCCAGTGCCATTAGATTCCTTATTCAAATCTCTACGTTCTAGACATCAGAAAATCCATTTTTCAACAACTAACGACCAAGTTACAGCCAGATAAAGTCGGCTGTAACTAGTATTCAGCAGGCTGTTTCAGCATTGTTGTTATTACAACTTACCTACATCGTTCCTATTGATCGACCTAATCCGGCAAAGACCGATTTTTGATCCTAGTTTACTACTAACTACTTATCCATGCAAACCCTACTCACCAACTATAATCTTTATAAACAAATCATAGTTGTAAGCTATTGATTCCGAAAACAGTCATGTATTCCCACACTATCAATTCAGCCGATTACTTGTAAGCACATATGATCCGAAGACAATACAATCAATTCATTCAAGCACTTAGGGTTTCCGCAAACAATTATTCACAAGCACATGATCAAAACAGCCTATTACTTATCCAACACATAAGACCCGAAACAACTAGACATTCAAACATGCATATTTATCCGAAACAACTAGACATTCAAACATATACATAATCCGAACATGATCTTGTAATCAGAGATAACCTCTAATCTTTTAATAACAATATAAACGAACCGTGATTAAGCTAGGGGATCCGGTGATCAAAGCTGCTTGCGGCCGAGAGGAAAGATGTCGATGATCGCTGCTGCGACCGGAAGAAAAGAACAGAAAAACTGTTGCTTGCTGCGACCGAGATGATGATGAGGGTAAGGCAGTTTGTTTGCGACTGAAAAGATGAACAAAAGAGCTGATCTCGATCGGTTAGGAGGAGCAAAGGGAGCTGCCGACGGCAGGTTTCTTGTAGGGTTTTGGAGTTGTGAAGGAGCATGCATTAGTGTGTGTATATATAGGCGCAAGGTGATTAGACATAGGGGATGGGTTTCCGATTTGGACTAGTTCTCGCGGCCAAGGGTTTGGGTTGGTTTAGTTTGGGTTTGAACGCAATAAGTTTGCGGTTTGGGCTTGATCTTGCGGCCAAGATATGTTTGGGTTACTCGCGGTTATGGTCTTGGGTTTTGGATAGAAAGCATGGCCGAGAATCTTGGGTTGTTTGGTTTGGGTCTTGATCACTTGGCCGAGGACTAAAGTTGCATGCTATGAGTTTCGGTTTTGGTTAGTGTTTGTGGCCGAGGGACTTGGGTTGGGTTAGTTTGGTTTGGATGTGGTCTCGCGGCCAAAGATTAGAGTAGTTTGGTTTTGGCCGAATAGTTAGAGTTTAAGTTTAGGTTTAATCGTTGTTTCCTTCTAGCCGAAGGCTTAGGTTCAAGGTTTAACTTTGTGAACTCCTAGAGTCACCATGAACCGAGGTTGGAACGTGTCGCGGTTCGGTTCAGTTTGTGCACATATCAAATCTAATTATTCAATCACTAAGACAATCACACAACACACAACACATCTTTAATCCATGCACGTTTAATACTTAGCACACATCTTATTCGACAAGTGTCACGTGTAAGTTATCTGAAAAACCCGGGATATCACAGTCATGGTGTGGTTTCAGTTCCCAGTTCCTTCTTGAGGTTATCCCACCAATCTTTCGCTTGACGTCTTAGTTGACCGGTCCCGTAAGCTACGAAGTCAGTTGGGTCACAATGGGTGTCACACCCCGACCCGCAGCGGAATAAAAGTCGGGGCATAATTGGGTTATCACCAAAGCTCATGATATTTACTAAGATGTTTCATATTTATTAAATTCAAATTACAAACTTAAATATCCAAAAACAAAATTCATACAATTACAAAGGAAAATGAAACTATAGATTTATTCCAGAGCATAAACTTGTTTATTCTTCTAGGCCATCCTAAGTGTTTCCTGTCTCAGCTGGATCACCTGTATCATGTGTAAAACGGGGGAGATTTTGGGTCAACAAAAGTTGGCGAGTGAACCTTGATAAAACATTTTAACTAATTTCTTGTTTTATTTATTAAAGAAAATCCGTGCATTAATCACATGTGAGCAAACGTATATATGTAAACAATCACAAACCACTTTGGATGAGTATATGACATGAATGATGATGTATTTGAGATCAAGGCTCAATCAAACGGAGCCGATCTAATGAGGCTCCTGATGCTCAACCCGTATCCCACGGGGAACTGATGGGCCTAATGAAATGCGTGCACTGAAATGATAAATTTAATCTACATATAATTCACACAACAATCAATACACATTTGATCACGGATATGATGTATGCACAAGTGTTTAAATAAAATAAAAGAATAGTACGACACATGATACACCCCAAAACATGATTAAAACGGGGAATTGGTAGAGATTCACTCACAGTGGGTGCGTTTCTTGATAATGATGAAGGCGCACGAATTTATGATTCAACCGACGAGGGAAAACTAACCTAAATAATAACGAAATAATTCGATAAATAAATAAATTTTATTTGAGATTAATATTTTTAATTAGTGCTCTTAATGAGATTTTTAGATTTATTTTTATGAGTTTATTGTAAATTTTTAACCTTAGGAAACTTTTTCTTTTTTTAGTATTTTTAAATAATTTTTAAACTTAAATAAATAAAATAAGAAAACAGATTTTTTTTAAAAATGTTGACCTTGACAGGTCTGACCGGTCGGATTGCATGACATTCAGGCGGCGAGTGAGGTTCGAACTCGGGACCTCTCGTATACGTGCACGCAGCTCTACCAACTGAGCTACGTGTCTAACCCGAAATATTCTCTGTTTTAATTATATATATATACTAACTAACTTTAACCTTATTTAGTTTTTATTAAAAATGATTTAATATGGCCGAAACCGGTTACAGAAACCGGAATCAAACTCGGGACCTTCGGTTCGAGTGCACACAGCCCAACCAGTTGGGCTGTGTGTCTAATCTGTATATGCACTTGATTATATTAATTTTATACATATGCTGTGAATTGATCTGAATAAGTTTAAAAATCTTGGTTTTATTTCAGAAAGTCGGAAACATGTGTGATTCGAACCCGGGACGTGTGTTTTGTATTTGCACACAGTCCACCGCTGGACTGTGTGTCTAACCCGGTTAAATACCCGTTTTTATTTATATTAAAACACTAACTCAACTTCATCGTTTTCACCATTCAAAATCCCGACAATGATTCCGACTGAATAAACTGATTAAACAGTTTTGATTACTGTGTTGAGCTATTAATTTACTAAACAAGAGATAGCAAGGAGGTTTAGATGGTTATACCGGTTTTGAGAACTATGGTTTTCTGGTTTAGAAATTCCGGCGATATTCCGGCGAGTACGAAAATCTCCGGCGACGTGCTTTGAAAGGAATGAAGCTTCAGGAAGAGAGTGCAGTTCTGTGCGAAATGTTTACAAGGAGTTTGAGTGGGTATTTATAAGGGGGACAGGCCGATTGGTTTCGAATTAGGGGTCAAGATTCGCGGTCAATGATTTCCAACGGTTTTGACTAAAATTGAGTGTTAAGCAACGGTTATAACTGATGTCGAAATCAGTTTACGCGTTTTAGTTAAGGGAAAATAGCCACAGTTGCGGAGTTTCGGTTTTTCCGGCGATTGCGAGTTCTGGGCGCGCTGATTTACAGGTTTTGACTTTCTTTGTTTTACCTTAAATGATATTTGTTTAAGTATTTATCACAAAAGATGTGTGTGGCGGAGTGGTGTGATGTGTGTGTGTTTATGCGGTAGACCCGGCTACCCTGTTTTGTTCTTTTATTTAATTTTATTATTATTATTTATTAATTATGGTTTTTAAACTCTAAAATAATTATTAATTATGTATTATTTAAAATAACCGGCACAATAAATACGCAACGAACTTATAACTGATCATTTGATTATAAAACAAAGCGGGTTTCGAAACCCGTTTTACGACGAATGTTACAATGGGTTCGTTCAAATAACTCCCTCAATATCACTTATCCATCGTTGACAAACGAATGGATCTACTTCCCCATTGTAGATCGGGGGCTTACATGCCATGAATTTGTTGTAAGGGCATGCCTTCCCTTCTTTAGCCTTGCCTCTATCTTAACTGAGACTTTCTTTGATTTCATTCATCCTTTCTTCTATTGTTGCTAGCATCGTTGTTTGCAACCTTTCCATAAATTCAGGTAAGGCCGCTTCCAATGCTTTTCCGACTTCTTCGGAAATTTTTGTTTGTATCTCCTTTGTCATGAAGGATACCGTATCTTCACCCGTTCCGTCAGACATCTCTTTTACTAAAATGTCCATAACAATTAGGTAAATAATTTGTTTAATATTTTCATATTATTATTATATGGAAATTGATACTCATCACTCAATATTACGTGCGATGTATCATTCTTATTCGGTTGATTAAGTACATGACTTATCTCAACCATTTATATTTAGTGTATTTCCCGGGTTCGAGTGTATTAATGAACTCCTCCCATACACTTCAAATCATCTTCCTTTTTATTATTTTCTATTGAATTCATTTCATAGTCACTTCTTACCGGATGTCTTGATCAAGCCTTGAACCGAACACATTTCGTCTTTAACCTGGCTATGATTACCAACTTGTAAAGCCCTAACTCGCCTAGTTGGAATTTAGTAAAAGATTTGACATTTCATTAAGATAAAGCGATCAAAACTAATTATAAAAGTACGGGTTTACTTTAAATTTTTAAGTATACAAAATATTGATAAACACATCAACACTATTATGTTTCTTAGACGAGGAAAAACTAAGTGGAAGCTAGTAATTCGGAAATGTTCGGTTCTTCGACAATCTTGATCAATCATATGTGACGTCCTACAGATCACCTACATTACAAATTTATCTAGAACTTTAGTTATGTAGTACATATAACATAAACGAACATATCCAACATGAAAACATGACCCAACAAAACAAAAAAAAAATTTGTTTCGAACCCTGCCGTAAGCTACGGCCAGGCACCGTAGCTTACGGTCTGGGCTTCTAGTCTCTAACAGAAGCTCTCTACCGGCAACCGTAGCTTACGGTGGCTACTGCAGGTTTTCTCTTATTTGCCGTTTTTGAAGCGAAAATCTCCGTATCTTTTAAATCGCTTATCCGTTTAACCATGTGTTTCTTCCTACCTGATCATAATTTGATCCTCCACCTTAATAACTCGAAATCCAACATCCGAATTAATCATATTTTAACTTTAAGCCTCCGGCTTATTATTTATTTGCAAAACTTATTGACCCGTTTATATATTTTATTAAACAACTCATTTGACCACCTCTAGTTCCTGATTACATCATATCTACAAATGTTTCCTAATACCCGAAATCCTGTAAACGTGACTCAATCATTTATTCCCTGGTTTACACAGATTTGAATTCCTACCCATTATCCGGGTACTATGTCGATATCATTACTCATGCATCCCTTCTAGTATGCATTAAAACTTCATATAACCCGTTTGATTGACATAGCGAAATCCATCGCTTTTATTCGACCAAACCTTTAATCATTATGTCTTTTTGACCCGTTTAGTTGACGTAACTATATCTATCGCTTTTATTCAACCAAACCTTTAATCATTATGTCGTTTTGACCTGTTTTGTTGATGTAGCGAAATCCATCGCTTTTACTCAACCAAACCTTTAATCATTATGTCGTTTTGACCGTTTGGTTGACGTAGCGAAATCCATCGCTTTTATTCAACCAAACCTTTAATCATTATGCCATTTTGACCCGTTTGGTTGATATAGCGAAATCCATCGCTTTTATTCAACCAAATCTTTAATCATTATGTCGTTTTGACCTGTTTGATTGACGTAGCGAAATCCATCGCTTTTATTCAACCAAATCTTTAATCATTATGTCGTTTTGACCCATTTGGTTGACGTAGCGAAATCCAGCTTTTATTCAGCCAAACCTTTAATCATTATGTCGTTTTGACCCGTTTGGTTGACGTAGCGAAATCCATCGCTTTTATTCAACCAAACCTTTAATCATTATGTTGTTTTGACCCGTTTGATTGACGTAGCGAAATCCATCGCTTTTATTCAACCAAACCTTAGTCATTATGTCGTTTTGACCCGTTTGGTTGACGTAGCACAATCCATCGCTTTTATTCAACCAAACCTTTAATCATTATGTCGTTTTGACCTGTTTAAAACAATTATCCATACATTATATTACTACAAGCGCAAGGTCACGTACCTTAAATCTTTCCTTTCAAGCGTGCGTCCGTCCCTTCTTGGCCACTTGACCCTTCACCCAGTTTGCCTATAAAGTTAAATTTGTTTTATCGTTTAGAACTCATAATGAAGTTCTAGGACACACGTCATTGTTAACACCTCGTTTACTTGATTCATTCACACTTTTCAAGTATTCCATATTCTTCTAATCTCTATATTCAGTTTGTATGATTCACATCTAAACTTTACATTATAGCATCACTCCTTAAATTTTCACTATTAACATTTCTCATTAAGGCCCATATTAACATGCTTCTTCAACAATTTACATCATAGTATTCGTAGTTGTATAATTCTTAAGGCTTTGTTATGTTAGAACATAACCCACTTCTTTATGCAAGCACAATAATATCTATCTAAAATTACCTAAATTTATCATCTAGTTTCAGTCAGGATTATGATCCTATACTTAGGTTACACCTTCCTTAGGTCATGGCATCAATCAATTTCTCAAGAACTTCAATTAACCAAATTCCTCTCAAAATCAAACATCATAAAAATTGAAATTGTAACTTACCTTGTGTTAGTTAAGTATGACCGACCACTATTCTTGATTCATGCACTAATATTGATTCAATTTCACCATTCAATTGATCAATTTGATAAGAGTAGGGTTTGGGTGTTCATCCCTTTGCTCTGCACTCACACACGTACACACACATAAGTGTGTGTTGTGTTTTAATTAAAATTTTATTTTAACTAAACAACTTTCTCAGTTTGACACTTTTAGTCCCCCATGTTTTGTTTAGCATAAATAGAACCCTAATTTACAATTTTTATTATTTAACAACTCACCATTAACTAGGTTAAATATCCCTAGTTACATATATATTGATATTTTTGGGGTGTAACAATTATATATTTTAACTTTCACATTTTTGTAAAAAATTATGTATATTTAATAAAATTCTGAATTCTATTATATAAGTTTGTAAAATATATATATATATATATATATATATATATATATATATATATATATATATATATATATATATATATATTTATATGTATATATATATATTAGAAAAGGTACTTTAAGAATTTATTAATTTTAATAAATTCACTTTAAAACTGTATTTAACCGTAAATTGGTGATCACGATGACCCGGGATTTTAAAAATATCCAATTTTTACAAAATCCTTCTAATATGTCCAGGAATTTGTCGAAATTATTTTATGTTTTTCCTAATTTTGTAACTGGGTTTCCGGCTGCCGAAACTTTGCGACAACGCGATTTTAAAACCGTATTCAAACTCATTCAATGAACCCTGAATTTCTCCATAATGTTTCCCATGTCAAGCCCAACATCTTTGCAAATTTTGGTGATTTATTTAATTAGTTTTTTGCGAAACTCACCAAATTTTATAGGGAACTTATTTTCACCATGTATGATTAGCCTGAAAAATTTCAAGTCCAAAAAATACCCATGAAAAAAGTTATGCTAAAACTAAGTTTATAACCCCTAAAATTGACTTTCAGATCGTATACCTAGCGATTCTTGATGTTTCAAGCAATTTTTGAGCTTTCAAATCCTGAATCCTTTCTTGTACATCACATATACATCATATACAACACAAATATGCATTCAATCATGCCAATAAAGCCTTAAAACCTTTCTTTTTCGATTAAGGTTTGATTTGTCCGTAAAGTGTCGAATAATTTGTGTTTATGAATCATAATACGATGTTTGGCATCACCAAACACCATGTGTGATCTTGTTACACCATATTCATGCTATAAAAGCCTTTGAACCTCAAGAACATCAAGTGTTCATAGATTAAATACTTTCTTTTTGTTAAAATAAAAAATTTAATCATGAAAAGGATATGAAAACACTTGTAAATCCATGTTATACCTTCAATTGAGGGCTTGAACTGGATGGACATCTACTGGAACTTAATTATGTGTGTGGGGGGGGGGGAAGGTGAACGGAAGTGTGAAAAATGGTTAAAAAAATCAAAAATCAAGTTTATATCATGCTGGATTTCCGATCTAAACATATCGAGTTCTAGAACCCCTTTGAGTTGGTAAAAGGCGGTTTTAGAGCCCAAGGGATAAGTATTGACTTATGCTCATTATCGGATCTTAAAAGCGCCCCCGGTTCAGCAAATAAACTCTTTTTCTCACGGTTTTTAATATTTATGAAAACTGAACCCATCGGCAACAAAAAAACCCGAATGCTTTAATATCTTATCTTAAATTACATTATATTAGTGTTATATAAGTGTTTTTAGCCTTGAGTGACTGTACAATGCATGTTTGGTTGTTTTTGTCACACCCCGACCCGCAGCGGAAAAGGTGATCGGGGCATGATTGGGTTATCATCAAAGCTCATGACATTTATTTTAACGTTTCATATTCATTAATGGAAATTTACAATCATAAATACATCATGACCTAAACATCAATCTAAGCTCCTTTGTTTTCTTCTAAGGCATTTCCTATGTTTTCCTTGCTTCATCCTGATCACCTGTATCATGTGTAAAAGGGTTTTTGGATCAACAAAAAGTTGGCGAGTGAATCCTATGGAAAACATTTGAACAAGTTTATTTAATTGATTATAAAATAAGTGCATAACCACACATGAGTAAAAATAGATGTAAACTTATTCATAAATCAATTTAATATTAAACAATACACACATGAACAATAATGGATCGTTTAGAGGCACGCGTTGCTCAACTCGTCTCTCACGAGGAACTGATGGGCCTAATGAATGAATTTGCATAAACATGATAATATGAAAGACATAACTACAAACAATAAAGACTCAATAATACACACATGAACAATAATGGATTTGTTTTGAGGCACGCGTTGCTCAACTCGTCTACCACGAGGAACTGATGGGCTTAATGAATGAATTTCATATAAGTTGACAAAAGGAAATACATAATTACAACAATATAAACAATCTAAGTTTAGATCACGATATGGTATGGCACAAGTTTAAATAAACGAGTTAATTATTTTGTGACACATGACACACCCCAAAACGTGTAATTAAAAAGGGGGAGTTGTAAGGTTCACTCACTGTGGGTGCGTTCGGTTGATGATGTTGAATGCACGCGAAGTGGTTTTAACCACGAGTGAAATTAACCTAGATAAATAGCATTATGGTTCGGTAAGTAAATGGATTTTATTAATCCATTTTAGTAGGATTGTTGGGTGTATTTTTGTGAGTTTAAGGCTATTTTCTAACCTTAAAAATGTTATTTTTAAGTATTTTTAATTGATTTTTAATTAAAATAAATAAATAAAAATAATAAAAAAAGTTGACTTTTTTTGACCGTTGACCGTTGACCGTTGACCTTGACTGTTTGACCGGTTCGTATGCGTGTAAGTGTGCGCTGAGTGAGGCTCGAACCCGAGACCTCCCGTACGCGTGCACGCAGCTCTACCAACTGAGCTACGTGTCTAACCCGAAATATTTATGTTTTTAATTATATTTATATATTAATTAGATTAATCCGAAAATCAATTTATTTCTAAAAAGATTTTACTGAATCGGACCGGTGCGCTCCACAGGTCTCGAACCCGGGACCTGTGGGTTGACTTAACACACAGTCCACCGCTGGACTGTGTGTTTAACTTGTTATATAAACCGATTTTTATTATACTTATATACAAACTGAACATTTCCATTTCTGTCTTAAATAAAAAGTTTAATAATTATCCGGGCCGGTGCGGTAGCCCGGACTCGAACTCGTGTCCTGTGATTTAAACATACACACAGTCCACCGCTGGACTGTGTGTCTATCTTGGTTATTATTCCGGTTATTATTAAACTTAACATGTACAGTGATGACTCCGGTTTGGTTAACAAAAGAAACATTTTTATTAAGGCAAGCATGCGTGGGACAAGATTCGAACTCGAGACGTTTACGTGTTTATTGTGCACACAGTCCACCGCTGGACTGTGTGTCTAACCCGAGTTATAACTTGATTTTAATTATACTTATATGTTACCGAAACTTCGTCTTCTTCGTCAGTTTTAACCAGAAACGATGACTGACTGGTTCGAAGTTTTATTCAGGTTTCTTTAGCGTTTTATGATTAATTATAGGTGAGATAAATGAAAAGAATGAAAGACTAAGCGTTAGATATACCGAAATTGGACTCCTCTGTTTCTCTGGCAGAACTCCGATGTCAGCAGACTATTCCGGCGACTTGTGTCTTGCGGCAGAGAGTCTTTAACGAGCTTGAGATGATTGTGGGTGGCTTCGGTATGAGTTCTGAGTGTTCAGTGTTTAGAGCAAGACACAGAAGTGAAAAACCCGGTTTTCCGGCGATTTGCAGGAGATTTCCGGCGAGTGAGTTTTCGCCGAGAAAGGGCGCGGTTTTGAGCGAAAAAGCTTGCAGAGGTTTGAGGGGGTATTTATAAGGCAGGTCATCGATGAATTTGGTCCAATTTCCGACTTGATTCGTCGGTTAAAAATTCTCCGTTGGTTATAGCTTGTGTCGCGGGTTCAGGCGTCGGTTATAACCGATGTGGGTTTAAAGTTTACGTTAAGAATGAAAGAAACCGTCCAATCTCGCGAGATCGCCGGGATTTCCGACGACTGAAATTTGGGCGCCGGTTTTGAATTCGGAGAAACATGTTATGAATTAATTGATTCTAATAATTAACAAGAAACACTAGTGGCGCAGTGGTTTAAGGGTTGAGTGTTAAGTCTGTTGTTTGACCCGGCTGACTGACCCGGGTTCGAAACCCGGCAGAAACATTTAATTTTTATTTCATTATTTTTAACAATTTTTCAAAAACAAATTATATAATCCAATATAATAATTAATTATGTATCGTTTAAAATTATTTTGAGCATTAAATTCGCAATGAAATTTTTAACTGATTGTTCGGTTAATAAACGGAGCGGGTTTGGTAAAATCCGTTTTTTGACGGATGTTACAGTTTTCGGGTACGTTAACCGGAAACTGCCTCGTTTAACGTGCCACTATTTTTAAAGACTCAAACCTTAGGTTATGGTCTAATTATTATGTCTAAGTAATTATGTACCCTTAGAATAGTCTACGTCACTTCCGTTCGTGTTTAAATCGTAATTGTACGGTTTTTCTGCACTATTAAACGGAAAGCTTCCGTTTAACCTTTTTTCAACACCCTGAGGCTTGAATATCGCACTGTTAGATATTATTGTTCACATGTTACTCTTAACGTACCCTCGGATTCATAATTAGTATCGTTTCTTTACCCGTGTAAGTCATACGTATAAATTAGGGTTAACCTGATTTTGTCACGATTGTCACAGGTACCCACGTACTGTATCTTACCGAATATTTTCGGCTCCGCTACCCACATCTAGAGATTGTCGATACCGGTAACAGCACTAAGCTCATCCCAACACTAAACCCAAAGTGGTAAATTTTATGATAAGTTTGCATAGTGACAAAACTCCAGACCCCTAAATGAAAATTGTTATCTTAGTCATACAAATTCGGCTTATTAGAATAGTTTTTATAAAAAGATTAGTTTGCACAACTAATAATTGACTTCCAAGTCAGTGCCACCTAAGACCATTTGGTGTGCAGGGGCATGAAGAAAGGGTGTTAAGTGCCATGTGGCAGTCATATAAGCAAAAGGGCGTAGTAAAAAAAACACTGGGTGGGGTTGACGTGTGGAAAGGGCCCCACCTAGTGTTTAATAAAATTTAACCAATCACAAACCTCCTACCACAAACCACCAATCAACTCGCCACATCACCAACCAAATTGCCCCCCACACGGGTGAAGAATCCCCTGCCCCACAAGGGGTGGTTTTGTGGGCGTGGACTGGCCTGCACGCTAGATTCCACACCCACATCATATGGTCTAAGCTGCAAGGACTTTCATTAACTTTTCTTTCAGAAGGTATGTAATTATTTAACTTTCCCACAATTGTTTATTTTGTAACATCCGTCAAAAACGGATTTACCAAACCCGCTCCGTTTATCAACCGAACAGTCAGTTAAAATTTTCGTTGCGAATTAAATGCCCAAAATAATTTTAAACGATACATAATCAATTATTATACGGGAATATATAATTAGTTTTTGAAAAACTGTTGAAAATCGCAAAATAAAAATAAAATGTCCCTGCTGGGTTTCGAACCCGGGTCAGTCGCCGAGTCAGCTGGTTCAACAACTTAACTCACAACACTTGAACCACTGCGCCACTTGTATTATCTGTTAATTATTAAGATCATTTAATTCATAAAGTGTCCTTCCGAATTCAAAACCGGCGCCCAAAAGTTCAGTCGTCGGAAATCCCGGCAATCTCGCGAAACTTAACGTTTCTTTCAGTTATAACGTAAAACATAAACGCTACATCGGTTATAACCGACGTCTGAGTCCGCGACCAAAGTTATAACCGCCGGAGAAATTCAAACCAACGAATCAAGTCGGAAATCGGACCAAATACATCGATAACTTGCCCTATAAATACCCCCTCGAACCTCTGCAAACCTTTTCGCTCAAAACCGCACCTTTTCTCGGCGAAAACTCACTCGCCGGAAATACTCTGTTCGTCGCCAGAAAACCGGATTCTTCATTTCTGAGCCTTACTAAACCCTCTGAACTTATACCGAAGTCACCCACATACTTTGTAAGCTTTCTGGAGACTCGCTGCTGCAAGACACTCGTCGCCGGAAGGGATTGCTGTCGCCGGAGTTCTGCCGGAAAACAGAGGAAGCTAGTCGGTATACCTCACACCTAATTTCCTTTCTTTTTACTTACATCTCATCTGTAGTTAACCTAAAACGCTAAAGAATCCTGATTAAAACTTCAAACCAGATCGTCATTGTTCCTAGTTAAAATCTGACGAAGAAGACGATGAACCTGTAACATATAAGTATAATTTAAATCAAGAAATAACTCGGGTTAGACACACAGTCCAGCGATGGACTGTGTGCACAATAAACACACAAAGGTCTCGAGTTCGAATCTTGTTCCACACACGCCGCTTTAATAAAATGCCTTTTTGTTTTGTTAACCGAACCGGAGTCGCCACAGGTATATGTTAAGTATATTAATAATCGGAATAATAACCAAGTTAGACACACAGTCCAGCGGTGGACTGTGTGTATGTTTAATTAAAGCACACGAGTTCGAGTCCGGTCTTCTGCATCGACCCGGACAATTATTTTACCTTTTTAATTAAGTCAGAAATGAAAACAAATAGTTTGTATTTAAGTATAATAAAAATTGGATTATATAACATGTTAAACACACAGTCCAGCGGTGGACTGTGTGTTACGCAACCCACAGGTCCTGGGTTCGAGACCTGTGGAGCGCACCGGTCCGATTCAATTAAATCGTTTTTAAAATAAAAGGATTTTCTGTTTAACTTAATTAATATATAAATATAATTAAAAACAGATATATGACGGGTTAGACACGTAGCTCAGTTGGTAGAGCTGCGTGCACGCGTACGGGAGGTCTCAGGTTCGAGCCTCACTCAGCGCACAATTACACGCATCGAACCGGTCAAAGTCAACGGTCAAAGTCAAAGTCAACTGTAGCAAAAAAAGTCAAATTTTTTATTATTTTTATTTATTTATTTTAATTAAAAATCAATTAAAAATACTTAAAAATAACATTTTTAAGGTTAGAAAATAGCCTTAAACTCACAAAAATACACCCAACAATTCTACTAAAATGGATTAATAAAATCCGTTTACTTACCAAACCATAATGCGATTTATCTAGGTTAATCTCACTCGTGGTTAAAACCACTTCGCGTGCATTCAACATCATCAACCGAACGCACCCACTGTGAGTGAATCTTACAACTCCCCTTTTTAATTACACGTTTTGGGGTGTGTCATGTGTCTCAAATAATTAACTCGTTTATTTAAATTTGTGCCATACCATATCGTGACCTAAACTTAGGTTGTTTATATTGTTGTGATTACTTATTTCATTTTATCAAATTTTATGAAATTCATACATTAAGCCCATCAGTTCCTCGTGGGAGACGAGTGAGCAACGCGTGCCTCAAAACAAATTCATTATTGTTCATGTGTGTATCATTGAGTTTATATTGTTTGTAGTTGTGTCATTCATATTATCATGTTTATGCAATTCATTCATTAGGCCCATCAGTTCCTCGTGAGAGACGAGTAGAGCAACGCGTGCCTCTAAATGTTCCATTATTGTTCATGTGTGCTTTATTTAATATCTAATGATTGTTGAATAAGTTTACATCTATTTTTACTCATGTTTGGTTGTGCACATATTTCATAATCAAATAAATAAACTTGTTCAAATGTTTTCCATAGGATTCACTCGCCAACATTATGTTGATCCAAAAAACCCTTTTACACATGATACAGGTGAACAGGTTGAAGCAAGGAAAACATAGGAAATGCCTTAGAAGAGAACAAAGAAGCTTAGATTGATAGTTAGAACATGTTGTAATTTTTATTGTAAATTTCCATTAAATTGTATTAAATGAATATGAAACGCATAATAAATGTCATGAGCTTTGATGATAACCCAATCATGCCCCGATCACCTTTTTCGCTGCGGGTCAGGGTGTGACATATTTAATCATCAAACAACATCCGGACACACATACACACACACCTAGGCAATGACTCCATCGGTTCTTCACGTTTGTTAACAAATTAACCCCACCCCCCTCTGACGCCCGGGTAACATATATATGACAGGTTCCCATGACATGTACATCGATGAAACTTCTCTTGTAGCATTTCACGATATATCAAAGATCAGTGGGAGAATTAAGTGTCTTACTTATAACTTGCAAAAGTTGCGAGAGGTAGGGAGTGAAAACTTCATATTAGTTAAATTTACACCTCTTGTACAAGACGCTGCTCATCTCGACACTGTTCATCAAATCTTGTCTCCTTAAATCTAATGCTACTCTTACAACAGTTTCATTATTGCTTAAATGTGGGTACACTTAGATCTCTTATCATAACTAAAAATAATCCTCAACAAGAGAACAACGAGTAACATCATTAAGTTGTTTATCTATTAGAATCTTTTGGTCCTAACATGTTGACCCTGAGCATACTGAGTTTCTAAAGACTTCTGAGGTTAGCAGGAGAAGTAGAAGTCTTTATCATGACTTGCAAGGAATACAAGAGGCGGGGGAAGAGAGTGTAACACCCTGTAAAAACCGTGTCCAATAATATAGTGACACGTGTCGTACTTTATTTTTAGTCTATTAAAGACTAACAAGGACTAAAAGCGTAAACATGCTCAAACTAAGTCTCTGAGTGTTCTTCTGATGTCAACATGTATAAAACATAGCCTCTGAGTGACCATTAGTGTCAACATGCTTAAAACATAGCCTCTGAGTGACCGTTAGTGTCAACATGCTTAAAACTTGGCCTCTGAGTGACTGTTATGTCAACATGCTCAGCCTCTGAGTGACATCGGAGTCAACATGCTTATAACGAGCCTCTGAGTGATCTTTTACGAAGTCCTAACTCTCATATGTTCCATTTGTTGGACGAGAGGGATTAAATCCGTGATTATATAAAAGTTGGACATTGGAGGGGTTAAAAGTGTCAACATGTTAATTTATACCTTTGAGTGAACTTTTAACGAACCGAGAGCTCGACAATGTCCGGGCATAATCCTGGGTACGCCAAATATTGGCTACAGAGGGCTAAATATGCTAAAAAGGTGTTTTAGGGGGTTCTAGGAAGTTTTATAAGTTTAGGGACTAAAGTGTCAAACTTTGAAACTGGCTTAGGGGCACGAGAGGTAGGGCCTGTGCCTCTTGCGGCCCGCCAGATGGCTGTATCTGCAGAAAAGTTTCCTTGGCCACCACACAAAGTGCCAAAAACCATTTTCTCGAAACCATGGCTTCCCAAACAGCCATGCCACGTTTTGGGACACTTGTAAGCTCCCTCTTACACCCCTTAACACCTGACATCACCTCCTTCAAGCTCTCCAACTATATATAGGTGCAAAGATTCAACCTCTGAACTTGCACCTTCCACATTTTTTCAACTCTTCTCCCTCATCTGGAAGTTCCTAACTGAAAGGAGCATCTAACTTAGTTCTCTTGCATTCTAGGAACCTCTTGTAAGTGTTCCTTGCTCTTGCATTTTCGTTTATAGGCTTTTATAGCCAAAAAACAAGCGTTTTACGGAAAACGCCTTGACTTTCGGTTAAGACCATTATAGTCCAGCCATTTTTCATAATGAACATGGCTAAGTGATCGTAATAAAGTAGGAGTTAGTCCCTATAAAGGGCACCTCCTAAAGATCATGTTTGCTAGACCAATTGACGGGTCAAAGTTATGATATTAAAAAGTCAAACAGGCCATTTTTCAGAAAAATCATGAATTGATCTTATATATGTTATGAAACCTGTTTTGACACTTAAACAAGTTGGTAATAATTATTAGAACATGTGAGAACATATTCGGCTCGTCAATTTCAGTTCTAGGGTCGGTTAGCAACCGAAAGTCGCAAAGTTTGACTTCTGCTTTGACTTTCGATTCTGACCCAATTTAGATTAGTTAGCTACTGATCTAAAGTTGCATTATGATCGTAATATAATGTAGCATAACCCTCCGAGGTTATATTACATGATCATAATCAGAATCTAAGTTTATGCACAAGTTCCGTAATTATGCCATTTTGACTAAAATGCCCTTTTGCATAAAATAAGATTTAAAAGATAATGAACTTGAAAATAAGCTTCCTACTGATGTAATATTATAAGTAGGATTATTTTGGATGTTAAATCAGATTATTAACCGAGTTTATGAACAAGTTCTTGTAATATGTCGATAAATGACGATAAAGCCCTTATGGCTTATAAAATGGTTTTAATCATATCTTTTCAAGGTAAATCTTTTACCTATTGATATTTTATATTAAATAACATATCTAAGACATTTTAATCTGACCTTAACATCGGTTTTCGTTAAACACCGTATAAATCGTCATTTTATGACATAAGTGTCGTTTCGGCGCATAATATGGTTTTAAACCATATTTATCAACTAAGACTTATTACCTACTGATTTTAAAACTTATTTTAAATATTTTTACAGTAGGTGTAAGATATGAACTCAGAAACCCAAATAATTTATAAACTATGTGTAAAATGACCAAAATGCCCATTCGGTGCATAGTTTGGTCATAAAAGATAAATTACACATGTAATTGATATCCTACTGATATTATATCATAAATATATTATTTTTCCAGAATACTTATAATTATAACATTTAATTATATTCAAGTTATGAAATTACCGAAATGCCCTTATGAGGCATAGTTTCATTTTAAAACCTTAACGGGCATATAAGTTGATATCCTACTGATATTACAACTTAATTAAAGTACAATGGCATATAGAACATGTCCATGACTCATCCGGTTACCCGATATCGCTAATATGCGTACGGTTAAGTATATGTAACTAGTTTATGAAAATTAACCAAAACGGTTTAACCTTATCGTTTTATGCTCAAAATCCAGAATGTTTATAGTTTACCCACATTATGCAAGTCAAGGTACTTGTTGGGTTTAAACTACATTCTATCCAACCATCATTTAATCAAGCGTCATACGTTTTGATCCTGTACACTACTCGGTCTAAGTTTATGACTTAAATAAGACCGTTAGTATTTAATTGGTTAACTTATGCCATAATCCAGACTAGAGCCTTCCGGTAAATGCTATCTACACTTAGCTCATTTTGAATATGGCTGGGTTATAATCTTGCATTTTAAAAAAAGGCTAATTCAGGTAAATACTCTTGATTTATTTTCCCTATACGGGCTTGGGATACGGTAAATTATTATCACTTGCTCGGAAATGGGATCAATCGAATGCCGGATTATGGCTAGTAAATCCGCATATTCCGTTTTAATCAGTTTTCTTTAATAACTTAAACATCGGGGGTTAAATTACCGTGTCCTAGATATCCTCGGCTCATTACATTAGATAATGGCAACGACCTTAGCGCGGGGTGTAGGCATACACCTGACAGACGCTCAAATGCAAATTACCGAAGACGTTGGGGATAACTCCTCTGTGAGTTCTAAGTGGTGTGTATTAAATCATGTCTCGGTCTCTGTATTGGGCCATGTATGTATGGACAAACATGTGAATCTATTAACAAGGTTACAAAGTAACTTTCTTAAGTTATAAAAGATTTGTGTCCTGTGCACTTAAATCTAATTTCTAAAATGTTTTCAAAATGAGTCAGTCGGGTGTATTTCCCAGCGAAAGCTGACGTATTTTCAAAAGACTAAGCTTGCAAGTACAACACGAAATAGGTCGGAAGCTGCTCGGTAGTGAAATAAAAGGATCTTGCAAATCCTTAGATCTACCCTAAAGTCTGTTTTATATTCTTTCTTTGTACATTTTATGATCCGTCTGTTGATCTTCTATTACGAGCCTGTATATTATTTTATATTTTGAAAATTCGGTTTTGTAATAGTAATTTTACTCCAAGACTTCCGTTGTGTCATGTTTAATTGACAATGATGTTATCATCTGACGTCACGATACTCCCCACCCGGGCCCACCGGTGTATGCATTTGGATAGGAAATCCGGGGTGTGACAGAGAGTCATTAAATTTTACTCAAAATTTAACTCCGATTACACCTCTTGTACACCATACTGCACCAACTCTTACACACTTAGAATCCTATTAATGATAACAACCTAACTAGAGCTAATCCATAAAACCGAAATTCCTAATAAACTCAATAATCAACTTAAGAGGTCATCTAGGTTTAAAAACATAATAAATTTGATGATTATGTAACCCCCCCTAACTAGTATTGAAATGGATTTTGGAAAGTTTACCGATCCTACATTCTCTCTCATTAAACCATTAGCATCAAATTAATCTTCTGAATGGTTTAAAACCATTATTAGCAAAACTGATTCTATGGGTTAGAATAACGTTAGGGATTTGGTTAATCACCTAAGGATGTTCGTAACTAAAGTAAATCCTAATACTAACGTTAAGACACTAAGAAGCATGATTGATTGTCAAAGGTTATACTCAAGAGGAGACAAATTATCAAAGTATCTTCTTACCTATCTTACAAAAGTATTTAAGAATTATCAATGTTCTAGTAGCTTCTAATAATTGAAAGCTACATTAGATGAACATTAAAAACGACTTTCCCTAAAACAGACTTACATATATACACGTTCATAAAACAACCTAAAAGTTCTAACTGAAGGTGAAAGAACATTTTGTCTCGAAGTCAATAAAATCCATATATGGGTTAATGTAAACATCATAATGTGATGAAATCTTAATGCAATTATTTTCTTCAAGAACTAAGTGGATTTATGTACCAACCTCAAGATGAGTGGGAGCAACTAAAACAAAATTGTCCTTAAATAGATGACATTCTTTTGAAAAATATATATTACATAAGTCAAAGCATTGTTAACCCATACTTTGATATAATTGATGTCAAAGATATCTCTTTGACATTTTAATTTAGTTACATAAGTTTTAACTTAAAATGGGTCCTCATATATGTAACAAACTATATTGCTTTCATTTAGAGGATAACAGGATCAATGAGATTATTTCCTTCTACTTCATTGATTAGAAGCCTTATATAGGTTTAAGTCTATACTTGTTCAGATATTACTGACATTGCAATACATTAGATATGTCTAGATTAGTGTGAAGCGTCTGATAGAGTATTACAATATCTTTAAAGGAACGGAGAGACTGTAATTTAGAAGAAGAAGTGAGAATTCAAACTGGTTGATTACTCAAACTTTATGATATTTAAAGATAACTAAAAGTCAATTTCATCCTTATGTCAGCAAACAAAACTTATCTCATTGAGGAGTCACAATGAACTAATATCAACAACCTAAGTCATAATGACATTAAATGTTATTAATCACAACACAGTTGTCAATAAATGTAGTTGAAAAATTTATCAGAGGACTCATAAGTTTATTAACTCCATATAAGTTATATATTGATGTAATACCCATTTTTATAGAATAAGCAATTCACATAAAATACTACATTTATTTATAGAGAATAAAATTTTTGTCATACATTCAAATACCAAATTACTTAAAACTTTAAAATATTCGGAAACAACTTTACATTTTAAACAAAAGATACTAAAATAAAGAAGTCGATTAAGCGGAAGCTTGCATAAAAGAGATGTTCGGTTCTTCTTCCTAACTTGAAACTTTCACCCATTAAAGCTTACGATCTTCAAAGTCATCTAAATTTACCATTAGTTAGTACATAACCAAATAAATGAAAAACATATTATAATTTATTAAATGAATTATAAAAAAATTAAGTTTTAAATTTTGGAACCGCGTTGGCGACGACATAAGGCTGCGTCAGAAAAATGTTCCAGCGTCAGCGACGGCCAGAAGTGACGTCGCCGAGGGTATCTTCTGCAGCACTTCAGTTGCAGCATTTTTATTGGTTTGTTTGACCCGTTTCATGTTCCGCACTTTGAAACGTGACTCGATACTTGTAGAAAATGTTCGTAATATGGTATTTCACATTTTATTTTCGATAGTACCTTTGTTTCACGCATTAATACTAATAAAATTCAAGTTCGTTAATTAAATCATTTGACCCGTTTGTTTATTTTGGCAATTTAACTTATTTAATCATATCCTTTGTCCGTATAATCATTTCATTGTTATACCTGAGTTCTTCGGAATAACTTTGGAATATTTTACATTTTACCACAACGAAATCCATCGTTTTATCTACCCAACCTTTATTCCTTTATTACTTGATCAGTTTGGTCGTCTTAGCGATTTCCATTGCTCTTATTCAACCAAACCATCATTTGCCATGTTATTTGACCCATTTGATCATTTTAGCGAAATGCATCGCTTTTATTCAACCAAACCGTCATTAATCATGATGTTTGACCCGTTTAATCGTTATAGCGAAATCCATCGCTTTTAGTAAATCAAACCATCATTTACCATGATGTTTGACCTGCTTAATCATTATAGCGAAATCTATCGCTTTTATTGAACCAAACCATCATTTACCATGATGTTTAACCTGTTTTATTCGTTTTAACCGAATTCCATAGCTTTTATTCGACCAAACCACTATTCATCACATTATTTGACCCGTTAGGTCATTTCAGCGAAATCCATCGCTTTTATTTTTATTTCAAAACAATTATTCATTCATTAATATACTACAAGCGCAAAGTCACATACCTTAGAGCTTTCCCTTCAATCGTGTATCCGATCCGACCTGGTCACTTGGTGTTTCACCCAATTTTCCTATAAAGTTCAATCCGATTTATTGTTTAGACTTCATAATGTTATATATATGACTTGTAAGTTGTAAAATTTTCATTTACATAATTCTTTCATGCTCTTCAACCATACATGATCATTTAGGCATTACATCAAGCACCATGTGTGTAAGATTTTTATACTACTCTTATTAAGATTACAACTTAGCTATCAACCATGTAATAATATATTTTCAAGTTTCTATGTCTAGAATGCGAGATTAACATCTAGAACCCAACATATTAACATCAATTACTACAATTCTCACTATCACAATTTATGCGTTAATCATATTCATAAAAACCCATTTAGCATAAACATTGTTAATCATCTAAACACTAGAATCATAGCATTTGATCACTAATTCTTCAT
This sequence comes from Scalesia atractyloides, assembly GCA_947069175.1. Lineage (NCBI taxonomy): Eukaryota > Viridiplantae > Streptophyta > Magnoliopsida > Asterales > Asteraceae > Scalesia > Scalesia atractyloides. Next base: position 13,159,818 of record CAMTDV010000013.1, read on the forward strand.
CAAGGGTTTGTTCCTAAAGTCATATATATCACAATTTCTGTCATGGTATTCATGATTATACTCAATACAGAATTTATGATGCTCACATAGATTCATAACATCACAAATCATCAAAATTTGACATACCTTATGATTTCTTTGTCTAGGTGATTGTTAATTTATGTTCATGCAAGGATTTCAGGCCCAATTTCTCTTTTGATTTGAGGAGTTGATGAAAACTAGGGTTACTAAGATTTCCCCCTCTGCTTCTTCTTGTCTGGTCGACCTAGTGTGTGTTTTGGGTTTTAATTTCCTTTTTATATCCACAAGTTTACCAAGTGTTTAATTCGGTCCTCTATATTTTGTTTATTATACAAAGACACTACCCAAATGTTTTATTAAATATCCACAGGTAACTAATTTAATTTCAATTTCACTAAATTAGTCATGTGTGAGCTATTTTACCATAGCACTTAATATTACTAAATCTTTTATATAATTTAGGGACGTTACAAGTCCATTTCCTTTAAATGGGTTTTTCTATTAACTAGGTTAAATGCCAAATTATTTATATAATTTAATATTTTGGAGTGTTACAATTGAAGATTTTCTGTGTAAAGTCAGCTACAATGTTTCATTGAACAGTAGCAGTTTGAGAGGTGTTGCATTAAATTTCAATACGAAATTGTTGTTCATTAATGAACGAATTAAGGAAACTAAATCTTTGTATCGAATATTTTCGTGATATGCTAACGGATCCAATAACTAAAGGTATATCTCTCATAAGTATTATGTAAGCGCTTATATATTGACGGATTTATTAGTGACCATGTACAACTGCACATCGTACTATGAATGATTAACAATTATTTTTCCTCATCAGTTTTGATTTTGTATGTCTTTAAGATATGTTATGCATGCATAGTGGCATATAGACAATTATTATACAAATCAAATATTTAAAGGATGTTTGTAAATTTTGATCATAACTGCCTAGGTTTAAAATTGGGACAGTAGTATGATTAATGGGGGTCCTGAGTTGATTACTGACTCAACGGCTGTATTTTTCTGCTACGGTTTTGGTTTAAAGCTAAAATGAGTATTAACTTCTGATCAGGCTTATCTAATGCTCATAATAAATTATTACTCGGCCAAATGGGAGAATGTAAGAATCAATAAATAATGTACTTATTTATATATGGCTATTATAATCATTTATATAATAATAGATCAAAATATTAAATTATACCTTATAATATATTAGTTGGTAATTGTTAATGAACCGTATTACCCTCATTAACTAACTAAGGGTTACCCATTTGGTGTATATATAATTAGGGTTAGACAAAACACAATAACATCATCTCTCTAAATTCATCTCATCTCTCCCTCCCTCTCTCTCAAAACTGTGTTCTTCAAGAACACATAAATCCCATCAGAATTGTATATACCCTAAAGGGGAACTACATCAATCTGACGAACATGAGGTCTACTTTCCTCTCTTGTGTGGTTGCTAGCTTACCTGTGAGAAGATCGGCTCACCTCCGAAAGCACCGAACCTGACTCGAGCTAATTAACATGCACGGAATTCATCATTAATTAGTTGACAATGATAAGATATAATGTTTCAATGCCTCTGCTTCATTAATCTTGATAAACTTGTACAAATCAGAGACAAAACTGACAGGACTTCGCCTTATAATAAAAAAAACAGCTAAGGACTCAAGACCCCTGCTCAACTATATATAGACATGATAGCTTCGCACGACGGGTGTCCCGTCACTTCATCCGAAGAGCACTTCATACAAAGTGACATGTATCACTTCGTACGAAGTGACCCTAACAACATACAAAACATTAAAAGTCTAATATTTTAGCCCTGTTATATACGCGACATTACTTTAAGACGTAGGCTATAGACATTATGAACCAACATCACCAGCTACACATGATTGAAACTACATGTTAGTTTTATGTTTTATACGTGCTTTTATAATATAATCAACATTCTTTTTTTCAACTTGCCCATATGTCATGGTTGTCATTTACTTGTTGAAGATCATTTGTGTAATTTGTTTTGAGTTGGTTCTTGAAAAACTATAGTGCGATGGATTTATGGTCGAACCACGATATCTACTATGGACTTGTTGTGGTGTCATAGATCATGTACATTTTTTAATTTTAGTTATTACTTTGTCACTTTAGAAAATTTCTTATTCATAACAAAAGCATAACCATGGTTGATCCGCAATCGCTATGGCCATAAGACATGGACTTCTACATCTTTTTTGTGACTTTGTCTTTTAAACTCTTTGGTTGTTATAAGACTGATACACTTGGTAATAAAACATTATTTATTATTATTATTATTATTATTATTATTATTATTATTATTATTATTGTTGTTATTATTATTATTATTATTATTATTATTATTAACACCTAAGAACTTCAGATTTTCTATGCATGCAACTTTATTAGTTAAAATTGTGTTATGGTGCATTGAAAGGTGATAGAAGAAGTGTTGTTACATCACCGCCACATAAGCATGAGTACTTTCATATTTCACCTTTTACTAAGGCATGTAAGGGTAATGCGAAAGGTGATTTAATTTTTAATGATGAGGTGAAGCTAAATAGTTGGATGGTACAATAATTAATCGCTAAAAGGAAATTGAAACATCAAACTTTCACGCATGTCAAGAGTGGATCTATGGGTATCCCAAGGGTAGCCTAGGATACCCCTCAACTTTTTTATTAAAGTGTATTTTTCTTCTTCTCCATTTGTGTATTGGTACCCCTTTGTGCATTTTTCTTCTTCTCCATTTATGTATTGGTACCACTTGTTATTAGGATATCCTTAAGCACATCCCTAGAAGAACATTAAAAGTGAAAGATAAGAGACTAGAAGATGTATAGGTAATGGTGGCTTTTTTATTTGTTTGTGAGAAGCAGTGTTCTGGTTAATAATAATAATGTAGAAGATGATCATACCACTTTATTTAATTATATTTATTTTGTGAAAAATTTAAAAAGATAATACAAGAAACAAAGTTGAATAACTTCATATTGCTATAGTCAAAGCAACTTTATATATTTTATAGTTTGTTATTTTTTTCTTAATATGTTTATTTTATAATGAATTTTTGTGTTAGCTTACAAAGTAATAATCAATTACACAAATAATTTCACACCCCAAAATATTATTTTCATATGTTGTATACAAGCTGTATACATCAGGTGAAAACAAGATTTTAGGGGTGATCGTATACAATGTTTACGACCGATATATACGGAACGTATAAGGTTATATTGACTGTATACATCGAATTTCTATTTTTTAAAAAAATTGGTTAATTCGACGTAGTATTCCTTGAAACGTGTGCGACTAGACGCAAGATTCCTTTATCCAACGTTATATTCCTTGATTTTTGTGCGAGTTATTTGATTCAACGTAATATTTCTCGATTCGCACGTCAATAATTTGAAAAGATGTAATATTACGTAAAACTTACTATATAAACAACTATAATCTTATTCATTTTCTTTTAACTTCTATTCGTTTCTTCTATATTATCTCTTTATTCAAATTATATTACGTTATTAATGTCGTTTTGGAGCAACAATAATTTTTTTCGGTGGTGACTTGGCTAGCGAGCCGAATCATACGATGTATGATATCAATCAAAATAACAATTTGAGCTCCTTTGATTTAAATCTTTCGTTCGATCTAAGTCTTGCGGCAAGACATGATTCGTGGGAGTTGGATGCCTATCAGGGTAGTTATGCTGGTGAAATTCCCAAAGATTTTGTGATTGGTGACAATGTTGGACGTGATCCATCGCCGCCCGGTTGTGGAGAATACCGTCCTGGTAGTGGACGACCGCAGGCCGGGGGTCCAAACGGTAATGAGGAACCTAATGAGTTTGAAACCGACCAAGTATAACATTTATTTATATGTTTATATGTCGTACGTATAATAAAATTGTTTTATAACCCCAAATTATTTCGTTAGAAATTCATAGCATGGATGATTTGGTGAACTCGTGTAGAGTAGTCAGATGCCACAATGGGTACGCCATAGTCACTAAACGCACGATCTACGAGAAACCCCTTAGAGACCAGCTGTTAAAATATGGCTTATGTACTTATGCCGGCTACCACAAGCAAACAACCATGGTCAGACGTAGCGAAAGAAGTAAAACCAGTTGCGGGTTCCAACTGATCGAGACATACAGAAAGAGGTCACGAGTTTGAACTCTAAGGGTTGACAAAGCTAAACATAACCATAAACCCTTTCTATATCGGGAGGGTCATCCGTCCCTAATAAAGCTAACTCCAGTGGAAGAAAGGACGTTAGAGCAGCTGATGTATCAGAATTTGCGACCACGCGACATTCTTACTACCATAAAAGAACAAAGCCCCGAAAATGTCTCAACTAGAAGTATGATACACAATGCGCGAGCGAGATTGGGTCAGAGGGACCAAGTCGGCGAGACTCAAATGCAGATTCTTTTTCCATCGGTTGGACAAAGTTGGGGTTTGTTTTCTTCCACAGAACATCTGAAAAGGATGAAAGGCTACAAGATTTTTCTTTATTCACCTAGAGTCGAACAAGTTGTGGTGTGCCTTACCACATGTGTTGCTTAGCAACTCCACCTACAAGATGAATCAGTACAAAATGCTGCTAGTTCAGATTATCATTGCCACACCCACATACCTCTCTTTTTGCATTGCACATGCATTCATAACCAACAAAAAAGAGGAAAACTTCACATGGGTGTTACAGAAGTTGAAAGACTCATTGGACAGTGTTATGGAGCCCAGTGTAATAGTAAGGAAGAGAGACCTCGCCCTCCTGAACGCATGTGCAATCATGTTTCCAAACACTAGACATTCACTATGTAGGTGGCACATATAGCAAATTATTGCACTTGTAAAACCCGTATCAAATAAAACTATTAAAATTTCATAATGTAAGAAATTTACAAAATCTCAAAATGGAGATATTTAAAACTTTTATTACAATACGTAAGAGTCTTAAAACAAAAGACCGAATTCATTATCAGTTATATAAGTTTAACAAAACGGAAGCATATATCTTGGTTCCTGTTCGGTTCTTCGTAGTAATGAGCGAAAGAACTGAACCCGCACAACAAAAGTAAATAAAATAAACAGTTTTTTTTAAATAGTTCCTGTCGCGCCACGCGACGAGGCACTCTTTCTCCGTCACGTGGTGCGAGGAGTACCTGTTTTTAGCAGGTTGCTAGAGCTGGGTGATTTTTCCCAGCCATAACCCTTCTTCATGGCATAACTTGGCCAAAGCACCTCCAATTTTCCTTAAAATTGTTTCTAAATGCTCGTAAGTAAGTTACCCAATTGTTAACCCATAATCCTTAACCCGTATTCATAATTTTTAAGATTTGTGCTCCCATTACCCGGTTTGGATTTACATTTATTTGACATGTTTGATGTTTAAGCACCTAATGCTCAAATCATCCGTAATCTTTTAAAGGGATATTTTTCCATGAATATACCTATTCACCGGGCTTGATAACTTCGTGTTCCACGCTCCCAATACCCGGTTTGTGGGAACACATATTTGATCCATTTGATGTTCAAGTTCATTAACTTGAATCATTCACATTCCTTTCATGGAATTGTTCGTTTGTCAATTACGACCCATTTACCCGAGTTTGTCACTTTGTGCTTACCGCTCCCGTTACCGGTTTGCATTAACACTTATCTTCACACAAATACACGGTTCATTAAAATCAATATTTTACGCTGCCATCACCCGGATTGCATTTTATTTTGTTTTGACCTGTTTGGTTTGCTCTTGTGATTACCATCACTTATGAGCAAACCAAACTCATGTATATCTCGTTCACAACCATTATACTAAACCAACCGTAGTAACTAATTTAAGAAAAATGATGGAGCGTATAGCCACGTACCTCAAAGTTTCCCTATTAAGCACGTGTCCATACCGGCTTGAGCTCCCCAAAATCTCACTTAAGTTGCCTATATAGTACACCCATTTATCATTATGACTCCATAGCTCATTTCATGACATATGAACTTGTCATTAATCAATCACAAGCTTTTTATCATAGTTTTTCCATAGTTTACAAACATTTAGCTTTCACTTAAGTATTTTTTCAAACACCTTGTAGGCATTGATCTCATACTACTTCTAATAAGGCTATTAAACAACATAAAACCATGTATTCACAATTTATAAATTCAATATGCTCAACTTAGCACTTAGATATCAATTCATCATTCATCAGTTACATGATTTACCCATCAAAATTTCGCATATTCATATTGCTACTAAAAATCCAGTTACACATACATGGCTATTAATTTAAACACTTAATCATGACATTTGTTTTTACTATTAATCATCAAGGGTTTGCCTCTAATCATGTAGGCACTAAGAATTTTATCATAAATTCCACAATCCATTTTTCAATTACACCTCATTAGGTTGATCAAGAATTCTCTACTTCACCAAACATTAGATTTTTGACATACCTTATGATAAGATGATGTAGTAGACTTTAAATCATTAAACATGCATTAAAATCACTTTGATTTTTAGTTAGATTAGATGGATTTGTGGTCAACTAATCAAGAGCAATGGCTTCCTCCTTTTTTCCCTTTCCTGGTCGATGCACACACACAAGTGTGTGTGTTGTGTTTTGTTTTTTCCTTTTAATAAATCTAGTTTTCTCATTATCCCAATATAGTCCCTCATGTTTGGTTTTGATAAAAAGGTACCACCATCCATTGTTTCTTTAACTGTGAGTATATAACTAACTAGGTTAATTTTTCCTAGTCATTATATTTTAGAATCATAATTAAATATACATATATATATACAATATTTGTATATATATAAATTTTAATATTTTTGGGTGTTACAATTGCAAGCCAAGATTTAAACCGGAAGCAGACTAGGATAAGTTTTTATACAAGTGGTGTAAGTTGATTAACTCGGCGAGCAATGTTGACTACACCTACTGGTACGAGCGAATACGAGAAGGATTGCCAAGCAAAAAACGTAACGTTAAGTTTCCAACTAATTCTCTTATTAGTCATACTTATCTTACTTATTTGAATAATAATAAATAATAATAATAATAATAATAATAATAATAATAATAATAATAATTGTAATTTTTTTGAGCGGCAAATTTGGATCACTAACAGACCACTGGAGTATCATCGTTTCACCAGCGAACCACCCGATCATATCCATCTCTACAAGGCATAATGCCTATACACCAATTCAGTAGGAAACCCAATATATTTAGGAAAACATATTTGTGGGAATCGAACCCAGGACTATTGGTCCAAAGTCTTATCCCACCCCAAAGATGATGGATTATCTGTAATTAACTTTGTTTTAGAAGATTATGGATTATATGTTTTCTAATTGGCTAGAACCATATAGAGAATGGTTTGTTTCTTTTTGGACCGATCAACATCTGAACTTTGGTCAGCGTACAACCAACAGGGTGGAGAGTTCACATGCGCTTTTGAAGAGATACCTCGGCGAATCAAAAAACACATTGGATAAAGTTGTACCGCATATTGACCAGGTCCTAAAAAACTAGATAACAGAGAAAAGATGCAACATTAAAGAAAGCAGGAGTCGTACAATGGGTGACCATGACAAACCAGTCTTTGATTTCATATAGAAGAAGGTTTCACATGCATGTCTGGACCTGTTATTTAATGAAATTAAAGTCATAGAGAAGTTGCAAGATGCTAATGGTACATGCGACTGTCATTTGTTTACAAGTTGTGGGTCACCGGATAAGCATCCTGGGATGCCCTCAATCGAGCAAATGCATCCCCTCCTCCATAACGGTCAAAGTTGGATGCATACCCAAGCCACTAAGCCACCAGTTTTGGGAAAACCCGCCTGCCTAAAGGTCCACTGCGGTATAACCCGGTTTGGCTCGGTTTCGAACTAGCAACCTCCAGAGAGGCCTAGTTCTAAACTTCATTTCTGCCACCAATGTCTTTCAAAGCGATGCTAGTGGGAGAGAAACAGAATGACTAACCACTAGAACAACTTGTCAAGACGTGTTTTTGTTAGTTTACTAGTTGTTTAGCTTGTACATAGTTTGGGATGTTTTTGCAGTTGTGTGTGTGCAAAAGGATCATAAAAATCAGGGATTAGACTTGCTAGCGTGTCACGGAGGATTAAGCCTTTGTCCTTCGTTACATGCGAGGAAATGAAAAGTGAAATTTTGGGCATCCTAACTGTTTTGTCTTATTTGGCACACAGAGAACCCCATTATAAGCCCTTGCGACACACGAGGACCATCAGATCGTGAAAAAACCCTAATTGAAGTTTAAATTCGTTTTTTGGCCAATCGATTCGTCACAAGTCACTTCCAAACGAAAATTTGAAGGTTTTTTTGGCGATTTTGTTAAGGAGAAGCTATTCGAGATCAAAAGATTGAAGCTTGGAGTGCAAACCGGGTTGGCCAACCCTGTTCATTTATGTTTGTGATTCTCGTTTGTTTTTCTAGTTTCTTAGACATGAAGTTTATGGTTTTTGAGACTTTGTTCCTATTTTCAAACATTATTACTGGCAAGATTTTGTTACTACCTGGATTTGGATGAATAATTGTTGAATTTTGAGACTTATATCAATTGTATGGATTTTATGTTGGATTGACACTATTGTAAAGAACCTATTTTTGGTTGATCTGATGTATTTGCGTATTTAGAACTTATTTATCTTTGGTTTATGTTCTGCAATCCTCTTGTTAAATGTTTCAGTTATAGTTTCATGTTAGGTCGGTTACTATGTGTTTGTGATTATTATTATTATATTGTTTTTCTAGACCTTTGTAATCCATAGGAACGTTGATTCAGTGTTTGTGGATTAGAGTATTCTACATGGCAAGATAAGTGACAGGTGATGTTTAGGGTGTTTAGGTGTAAAAGCTATGACATGAGGTTTCCTTTTATTCCTAAGTATCTTTGTGACTTTTGTGTCTTATTGCTTGTTCTTAGGTTATCCCTTGCATCTTAGGGTGTATTGAGATAGTGAGAAAGACAGGTAATCTGCCTTTTGGGTACATAGTGTTGTTAGAGAGACTGGCACATAATCTGACCAACCAGTGAGTTTCACACATCCTTTAGGGTTTCCTTTTCGGTCACACCCGAAGAATGATCAGGGATCCATTAGGTTGTCTTAGGGTGTCGTATTGTAATAACCTGGTTCCACCATAGTTTTCATAGCTAGTAGAAATCTAGGAATCACAATTAGGATTCCTAACCTAGGTAGTACTTTTCCCCATCCTTGAATTCGTCTAAGTAATCGATTCGGGATTTGGAAGTTTTAGTTCTTCTTAGTTAGCTTCCTTTCGTTTAAATCAAACAATCAAAACCAACGTTTCAAAAATCAAATCGAATATTTTAAACCTCGTATAGTTTTTAGTCATGGTCTAGTAGTAAGTGTCTATTTCTCGTGAATTCGATATTTGAGCTTTATTAGGCTTTATTGCGTTCAATAGGTACACTTGCTTGTCTTTGTGGTCTAGTTTAGGGTTTTCCAGTGTTTAACTCGGTCTGTGTTTAGATAGTTTTTAGTAAACCGTATTTAGTATATCACTTATTAAAATTTTAAATTTTAGGGTGTTACATTAAGACGATGAAAATGAAAGGATAACTTTGTAATTTTGGATCCAATCATACATATTATGAAAACTAGCAAACAACTCCAATATTATTATCCTCTAGAGTTTGTGGTTGATTCACGGGATTTGGTGTCTTATGATGTGAGTTCGATGTTTGGTTATTACACAAAAGTATCTTAGTTTATGGTAAGTATGGTTGTCTCCTCATGTATTAAACTCATAACTTAGTTACAAAATCATTTTAAAAGTAAATGCCAAACCTCTATCAACACATTTTATTAACAATATTTATGATAAATAAATCCAAACTTAACTATTCATGAATTGATGATATAAAGATAATATGACTTCTCTTCTATAAATATGAAAGATACTAACACCATGTGTATTGAGGTTTGAACTTCAAGCCGTTCTCTCGAGCATTATCCGACATGTAACTCCTAATTAGCAACAGGGTGTAATAGGGCTTGAACTTCAAACCCCTTGCAGTGATTAGATATTATAATGAATTAAAGAAAAAATAAAAAAATCACCATAAAAATTCTATTGGTCATCCACTTTTGATAAGGTGTGAAAACACCCCAACCCAAAAATCACTAAAAAAAGCCTATGAGGGTGGTATGCTCCAGTGAATTAGATGTCTAAAACCACTACAGATGTCTAAAAAAGACATTTTATTGCTAAAAGAACATTTGAATTTTAAGCGACAAAATTAAGAGTAAACTTGTAATAAATCAAAATAAAAAAAGAAACAAATATCAATCAGCTGTTATTAATAGTTAAAAAGATTAAGTTTAGAATCAAAATATAGTAAAAGAGCAGTAAATTTTTTGTTCAGGCAAGTTGCTATATTCTTAATTTAACGTTGATTAAGCATGAATATCTATTATATGTATCTTATTTTCCTGAAATAATTCAAATGATGGAAACCTGTAATAGAGTGAAAATGTGGACGCGTGTATATATTCCTTTTTTGTAGACAATAAATTGAAAGAATTTATGGGTTTGATAGGAATTAGTTGGTTGTTGATGGTTGCATATTGATTCTTTTTTGTGATATTGTCATTCAATGCAAATTTGCAAGTCATCGCCCAACTTAACTTTTTCTTTTTAACAATATTTATAGATTTTTTACGATAAGTGGATTACAAGATTCAGTTGCAGAATTTAAATTCCTAAACATTTTAGTTGTAGAAAACATTACTTAACCACATCAATGTAACATTTAGAAACCATCACCCATCTTTAACTACTTCTAAGTTCTAACTGCATAACTCAACCCAATAACTTATATACACTTAAAATCCTTCCCAAAATATAAAAATAAAATAAAATAATAGATGTTGTTTATTAGACTATGTGTTATAGAGAGGTGAGAGGGGCGCAGTTTGTCCTTTATGTAGGCGTGGGGGGCGTAAAATACTGCCCTCTTCATTGTGATTGAGGGTGGAGCTTGGTTTCAAAAATGGATGTCACGTGCGTTAGTGGCGGATCTAGAAGAAAAAACCAAAGAGTATCCTATTTTTTTTATCGTACATTCACACAATGGATATTTTTAGCTTACATTCATACAATCAAATATACAATAACAACTAAAATTAGTAACTAAACATAACCCAAAATTCACACTTGGAGAATGTGGCGTATAGTTGTTCGGTACGAAGGAGTTCTAGGATTAGACGCAAGTGTCGATCGTGTTGGGCTTGAGTTTTGGAATACATGAGAATATCGCCTATAAATACCATCACAAAACGGTCCAAGTATAGTTTACATACACGGTTCAAAAAATCCATAAAGACCGCGGGTGCATTGGTCATGACGAAAGGCATGACCACGAACTCGTAGTGTCTGCACCTAGTACGAAAAGCGGTTTTAGGAATGTCCTATTCGAGGACTCGAAGTTGATCGATAACCGGACGGAAGATACACGTTGTGCCTTGGAGTTGATTAAAAGGTCGTCTATGTGAGGAAGAAGATAACGGTTCTTGATGGTGAGTTTGTTAATGTCACACCCCGACCCGCAGCGGAATAAAAGTCGGGGCATGATTGGGTTATCACCAAAGCTCATGATATTTACTAATAAGTTTCATATTTATTAAATTCAAATTAACTTCAAATATCCAACACAAATACCATACAAACACAAACATTAAACCAAACGATTGTTCCAAACGAAATAAATTGTTTATTCTTCTAAGGCCATCCTATGTGTTTCTTTCCTCCGCTTGTTCACCTGTATTATGCGTAAAACAGAAAGTTTGGGTCAACAAAAGTTGGCGAGTGAACCTTGATAAAACATTTAAATAATTGAATTTTATGTTTGTTTAAATAAAATTGTGCACGAATCACATGTGAGCAAATGTATATATGTAACCAATCACAAACCACATTGTATGAACATATAACATAACCAATGATGTATTTGAGATCAAGGCTTAATCAAACGGAGCCGATCTAATGAGGCACCTGATGCTCAACCCGTATCCCACGAGGAACCGATGGGCCTAATGAAGTGATTGCACTGAAATGATAAAATGTATCCACATATAAACCACATAACAACTATACACATTTGATCACGAGATGATATTAGCACAAGTGTTTAAATAAAAAATAGTGTACCACACATGATACACCCCAAAACGTGATTAAAAGGGGTATTCGTAGAGATTCACTCACATTGGATGCGTATTCTTGAGTGGAAAAGGGAGCGCACGAGTTGCGGGTTTACCGGCAAGAAAGTACTAACCGAATGGAGGGTCACGATTCCCGGAGGTGGTGTTCCGGCGGTGGGCAGACTTTCTCCGGCGAACGGGGGGGTGCTTGAGCAGAGAAAACAGAGAGAGTAGAAAAGGTGCCAGTCTTGATTGAGAAATCGTTTAGTATTTATAGGCTGAGGCAGGAGGTTTCGATTTCGGTTTTTGGTAACATGATTCGATAATTGGCAATTGCCAGAAAGATGACAGCCGAACTAATTGGATTTTGCCAAAAATAAATCCCGAGCTAGCTGTCGGAGATTTCAAAAAGAAAGGAAAGGTGCGTGATGTCGGATCCGGTTAGTTGCAGGTTTTTCACTCAGTTTCAAAATATAGGTTTTAAATTTCTAACATATGCACATCTAGTGTGTGCAGTGTAGTGGTGTAACCGGGGGAACCCAGGTTCGATCCCGGTTCACCCCCCCCCCCCCCTTTTAATTATTTAATTTATTTTTAAGACAAGTCATTTATTAGATAAATATTAAGTATTTAATTATTAATTTCTTTAAATTTTAATTTTTATTTTACCCTTAAACATGGATTTTTATTATGATATATATATATATATACATATACACACGTTGGAATGTTGTAATCAATAAGTAATAACCAAACTTTGAAAAATAAAATATACTTTATTGATAAAAAGGGGCGGGTTTTTGAAACCCGATTTACACGGATGTTACAGTATCCCCTACTTTTAGAAATTTCGTCCCGAAATTTAAGTAATGGTTGCAACTGGAAAGAGATGCGGGTATTTCTCGCGCATTGAGTCTTCATGTTCCCAAGTAAACTCGGGCCCTCGTTTTGACTCCCAACGCACCCTAACGATTGGAATACGACTTTGCCTTAAACGTTTCTCACCGAAATCCATGATTTCCACCGGTCTTTCAACGAAGTGCATTGACTCATCAACTTGAATGTCTTCTAGAGGGATATGGAGATTTTCTTCGGTGAGACACCTTTTCAAGTTTGATACATGGAACGTGGGATGTATTCTGTTGAGCTCTTCTGGTAGGTCAAGCTTGTATGCTACAGGACCTACTCTTTCGAGTATCTTGAAAGGTCCTACGTAGTGTGGTGCTAGCTTGCCATTTTGACCGAACCAAACCACTCCCTTCCACGGTGATACTTTCAAAAGTACTTGATCACCAACGCAAAACTCCAAAGGCTTTCGTCATTTGTCAGCATAACTCTTTTGACGACTTTGGGCCGCTAGAAGATTGTTTCAAATTCGAAGGATTTTGTCGGTTGTTTCTTGAATCAACTCGGGTCCGGTGATTTGCGCTTCACCAATTTCGTGCCAACATACTGGAGATCGGCATTTATGACCATATAAAGCTTCGAAAGGAGCCATACCGATGCTTAAGTGATAGCTATTGTTGTACGAAAACTCGACTAACGGTAGATGAGTGTCCCAATTACCCTTGAAGTCTATGACACACGCTCGCAGCATGTCTTCGAGGGTTTGGATGGTGCGTTCAGATTGACCGTCAGTTTGAGGGTGGAAGGCGGTGCTGAGGTCTAAACGTGTACCCAAAGCAGTTTGTACGGCTCGCCATGTTCGTGAAGTGAAACGACCATCACGGTCTGAAATGATGCTTAACGGTACACCATGACGGCTTACGATCTCGTTGATATAGATGCGAGCTAACTTCTCGTTCTTGAAGTCCTCGTGAATCGGAATGAAGTGAGCTGATTTTGTAAGACGATCAATGATTACCCATATGGTGTCATACCCAAAGGAGGTGCGAGGTAACCCGGTAATGAAATCCATGGTTATGTTTTCCTACTTCCATACAGGTATCTCGGGTTGGACCAGAAGTCCTGATGGTCTTTGATGTTCAGCTTTCACTTTGGAGCATGTAAGGCACTTGGAAACAAAAACAACGATATCCTTCTTCATGCCAGGCCACCAGTAGGTGTATCGCAAGTCCTGATACATCTTATCAGCTCCTGGATGTATAGAGTATCGTGTTTTGTGTGCCTCGTTCATGAGGAAATCACGAAGGTTGTCGCGATCGGGAATCCAAATACGATTTAGATAGTACAGAATACTGTCGGATTTGGTTTCGATTTTGAGTTCAGCTCCACACGACAGCTCATCACGTACGTCATTTTCCGTTACGGAAGTATGTTGAGCTGCCCGAATTCGATCCTTGATAGGTTACAATTTGAGAACATAGAAGACGAATGGAATTTGCATAACCCTTTCGACTGAGTGCATCGGCCACAACGTTTGACTTGCCAGGATGATATCGAATCTCACAGTCATAATCATTGAGGGGTTCGACCCATCGTCGTTGCCTCATGTTCAACTCTTTTTGATTGAAGATATGTTGGAGACTCTTATGGTCAGTGTATATTTCACACTTGGTACCATAGAGATAATGTCTCCATATCTTTAGAGCGAACACGACTGCTCCAAGTTCCAGGTCGTGGGTGGTGTAATTCTTCCCATGTACTTTGAATTGCCTAGAGGCATAGGCAATCACCTTGCCTCTTTGCATCAGAACATAGCCTAAACCTTGCCTTGATGCGTCGCAATAAACCACAAAATCTTTGGAGCCCTTAGGGAGTGTAAGGATAGGTGCATCACAAAGCTTTTGTTTCAAAGTTTGGAAGGCCTCCTCTTGCTTGGGTCCCCAAATAAAGGGTTTTCCCTTGTGAGTCAAGGTCGTGAGTGAAACGGTGATACGAGAGAAATTGGCAATGAAGCATCGATAATAACCAGCCAAGCCAAGAAATGACCTAACTTCAGTAGGGGTACGTGGCGCTTGCCATTCTTGTACTGCCTTGATTTTCGAAGGGTCGACATGAATCACTTTGTCATTAACGACATGACCAAGAAATTGTACCTCTTTCAACCGGAATTCACATTTTGAGAACTTAGCGTAAAGATTTTTAGTCCTCAAGAGTGTAAGGATGAGTCGAAGATGTCGCTCATGGTCGGATCTTGACTTGGAGTAGATAAGAATGTCGTCGATGAAGACTATGACAAAACGGTCGAGATAGGGTTTGCATACCCTATTCATCAAATCCATGAAGACAGCGGGGGCGTTGGTTAACCCGAAAGGCATAACCATGAACTCGTAATGACCATAACGAGTTTGAAAAGCGGTTTTTGAAATATCTTCTTCGCGCACCCTAAGCTGATGATAACCAGAACGAAGGTCGATTTTGGAAAAACAGGTGGCACCTTGAAGTTGATCTAGAAGGTCATCAATGCGAGGCAGTGGATAGTGATTCTTATCAGTCAACTTGTTGAGTTCTCTATAATCAATGCACATGTGAAACGTTCTATCCTTCTTCTTCACAAAAAGAACAGGTGCACCCCAAGGCGACGAGCTAGGACGTATGAATCCTTTGTCAGTCAGCTCTTGCAGCTGACTGGCCAACTCTTGCATTTCGGATGGGGCTAACCTATAAGGAGATTTTGCGACTGGTGTAGCGCCAGGCACAAGATCGATCTGAAATTCAACTTCTCGCACAGGAGGAAGTCCTGAAACGTCATCGGGAAAAACTTGCGGAAATTCCTTCACAATTGGAATATCTTCGAGTTTCCTTTCCTTGCCTTCCTTCTTGACAATGTGAGCTAGGAATGCAACGTAATCCTTGCGAAGATATCTTCGAGCTTGAAGGCATGACATCAATTTGAGCCCTTTCGAAGGAGTTTCTCCAAAGATACGTAGGGTCTGACCATTGGCGAGAGGAATACGAATGAACTTTTCATGGCACACCACTTCGGCGTGATGTTGACTGAGCCAGTCCATACCGATGATAGCATCGAAACTTCCCAATTTCATAGGAATGAGGTCCATCGAGAAGTCGTGATCATTTAGGGTAAGAGTGCAATCACGTATGATATAATTTAACGAAATGGGTTCTCCGTCAGCAACTTCCACCGTGAACAATTCAGCAAGACTAACACGAGGTAGGTCGAGAACAGATTCGAATTCTAAAGATACAAAGCTCTTATCCGCACCAGAATCGAATAATATGGATGCATAACTACCATTTACGAGAAAAACGTACCGTTGACCACATTGTTGTCAGCCCTTGCTTGGTTGCCGTTGATATTGAAAGCCCTTCCCCTAGCAGGTGGGGGAGCTTGATTAGCTTGGTTCACCGGGTTTGCTTGGGCTTGGGCATTGATGATATTTACCAGGCGTGGGCAAGTATTTCTGAAGTGGTTTGGGTCCCCACAGTTAAAACAGGCTCTTATGGGTTGCATCATGGGGTAGTTGGGTTGGTAGTAAGGTTGGGCTATAGGTTGGGCAGGTGGTAGAAGTAAGGGTTGTTGGGCTTGGCCCACCATTTGGTTTTGGGTTTGGGTTGGAGGCTGATTGCGGTTTGATCGCTGAAGTGTAGGACAGGTTTGGATAGTGTGACCTGCACGGCCACAACTTGTGCAATGTTGGCAAGGGTTCTTAGGAGGCTGATGGTATTGGCAACGGTTACACTTTGGGTGTGGGCCAGTGTATGGCCTTTTGAATGGTGCGGCTGGAGGGGCAACTTGGGTGATTGGAGCAGCAGTGATGGGAGGGTTAGTTTGGGTGACGGTGAAGTTCTTACCATTTCGCTTCCTCTTACCAGCAAACCTTGAGGATGAGCCAGATTGGGTTGGAATTGGGGCTTCAACAGTTGTTTTCTTCTTCTCATCTTTAAAATCGCCATTTCGAATGCGATTTTAAGTAAGCTCCGTAGCTAATTCCATTGCGGCTTCTAGTGTTGCGGGAGAAGTGCTTAAAACAGAATATTGGATTTTCGAGGGAAGGCCTTGAATATAGTGCTCGATTAAGCGGTATAATGGGGTGAACAGGTTGGGAACCATCTGGTTCAATTCAAGAAACCTCTTGTTGTAGGAGGTGTGATCCCCTTCCTTTTGCTTTAGAGAATAGAATTCATCTTCAAGCTTTTTGATCTCGCTCCTAGGGCAGAAGCGTCTTGTCATTATTTCTCTCAATTCCTCCCATGATAAGGCCATGGCATCTTCCACACCTCGCTTACCCTTTTCCGTGTTCCACCAGGTAAGGGCTAACAAACGTCCAGTAGCGTAACGTACCTTGCGATCCTTAGGACAGTCGTAATTAAGAAAGGTGTTTTCCAACTCCTCAAACCAGTGGAGGAGAGCGGTGACACCTTCAGTCCCTTCATATTTTGGGGGATCCCAAGACTTGAAGTGTTTGTAGGTGCATTTAGTGGTTTTAGGAGGAGGGTTGGTGACGTTTTGGCCTTCTTGGTTTGGAGGGTTGATGGGGTTTGAGGCGAGAGCTTGTTGAACTTGCAGTACGATGTCAGGAAGTACCGCGGCCATTTGTTGAGCAATTTGCGTGGCCATGTGTTCGCTTGACCTTCCTGACCTTCTACCTCCTCGTAAGTGTCTAGCGGACATCTACAGTAATATACGTAGGGAGATTGTGAGTTTGAGAATTTTCTAGGTGTCATGTGTCGTAAAAGAATGAAAACAACATAAATAACTGAAAATAACTTAACTACATCCATAGGATGTCTTGGGCTTGCTCATGTTGGGCCTCCAAATGTCTCCCATTCCATAACCTGTATAGTCATGTGGGCCCCCATGACTATTGGGCTTGGTAGGGTTCACATTGGTGTCGGCTGGTTAACACTCGCATCACCCGAATGAAAATCGTAAAACATGATTGCGAGATACATGGTCGGAGGGTGTCCAGGTGTAGACACAATGACAACTCAAACTGGGGTTAGTTCACATGACGTTTGGTATAGCATGCTTTGGCCTAATTGGTCCTTCGTACTCTCATCGTTAGTCCCCAGGTAGGCAAACTGGTCCTTTATTTTGGATTTATACGAATGCCAAGTCTAGACAGGACGTTCCGACTACCGGTACTCGTACCCTTCCAGTTACTACATGCCCGTCGTGAAAACTCACTTTGATGTGATTTTAAAAAATATGAAAACATTGCCAAAATCTTTGAAAAGAAATCGGGAAATTGTGAAATCGTGAGGTGTGTGCTTTCATAGATATGATATGTTATGAGGATATGAACTATGATGAGCATTGCATACTAACATGTACTTGTGAGAGTGCTTGCATAATATTGTGTGTGAAAATAAACATGAAACATATAAACATCATGAATTTTGCGTGTAACACATAAACAATTAAAATCTAATCAACTATAGTATAGGCTCTAAGGGTCTAATAACCTATCCTATATCCCTATAGTCACAAGCTCTGATACTAATCTGTCACACCCCGACCCGCTACGAAATAAAAGTTGGGGCATGATTGGGTTATCACCAAAGCTCATGATATTTACTAATAAGTTTCATATTTATTAAATTCAAATTAACTTCAAGTATCCAACACAAATACCATACAAACACAAACATTAAACCAAACGATTGTTCCAAACGAAATAAATTGTTTATTCTTCTAAGGCCATCCTATGTGTTTCTTTCCTCCGCTTGTTCACCTGTATCATGCATAAAACAGAAAGTTTGGGTCAACAAAAGTTGGCGAGTGAACCTTGATAAAACATTTAATTAATTGAATTTTATGTTTGTTTAAATAAAATTGTGCATGAATAACATGTGAGCAAATGTATATATGTAACCAATCACAAACCACATTGTATGAACATATGACATAATGAATGATGTATTTGAGATCAAGGCTCAATCAAACGGAGCCGATCTAATGAGGCACCTGATGCTCAACCCGTATCCCACAAGGAACTGATGAGCCTAATGAAATGATTGCACTGAAATGATAAAATGTATCCACATATAAACCACATAACAACTATACACATTTGATCACGAGATGATATTAGCACAAGTGTTTAAATGAAATAAAAATAGTGTAGGACATACACCCCAAAACGTGATTAAAAAGGGGTATTCGTAGAGATTCACTCACATTGGGTGCGTATTCTTGAGTGGAAAAGGGAGCGCACGAGTTGCGGGTTTACCGGCGAGAAAGTACTAACCGAATGGAGGGTCACGATTCCCGGAGGTGGTGTTTCGGAGGTGGGCAGACTTTCTCCGGCGAACAGGGGGGTGCTTGAGCAGAGAAAACAGAGAGAGTAGAAAAAGTGCCAGTCTTGATTGAGAAATCGTTTAGTATTTATAGGCTGAGGCAGGAGGTTTCGATTTCGGTTTTTGGTAACATGATTCGATGATTGGCAATTTCCAGAAAGATGACAGCCGAACTAATTGGATTTTGCCAAAAATAAATCCCGAGCTAGCTGTCGGAGATTTCAAAAAGAAAGGAAAGGTGCGTAATGTCAGATCCGGTTAGTTGCAGGTTTTTCACTCAGTTTCAAAATATAGGTTTTAAATTTCTAACATATCATCTAGTGTGTGCAGTGTAGTGGTGTTTGTTGCGTGTGTGTAACTGGGGGAACCCGGGTTCAATCCCGGTTCACCCCCCATTTTTTTGTTTTTAATTATTTAATTTATTTTTAAGACAAGTCATTTATTAGATAAATATTAAGTATTTAATTGATTAATTTCTTTAAATATTATTTTTTATTTTACCCTTAAACATGGATTTTCATTATGATATATATATATATATATATATATATACACGTTGGAATGATGTAATCAATAAGTAATAACCGAACGTCGAAAAATAAAATATACTTTATTGATAAAAAGGGGTGGGTTTTTGAAACCCGATTTACACGGATGTTACAGTTAAGCTCTCTATAATCGATACACATGCGAAAAATATTTTATTCTTTTAACGAAAGGACCGGAGCTCCCCATGGAGAAGTGCTAGGGCGTATGAA